>JAJTTS010000006.1:1726504-1850091 GCA_036971165.1 Arthrobotrys iridis
TTTTTTGGTTCAAAACCTGAAATTCCGCCCAGGGTGACACATCTGATGGCTTGCAGGCGAAGGAAGACCCATGATCCCAAAAGCAGGAACATATGTATTTCCACGGATGCAACCGTGGTCCAGTGCATACATACATGTACAGCAAGACCAGACCATCGGGTTCTGTGACCATAAACCTGCCGCTGCAAGCCCAAAATAATGATAGGACGAATGGCAGGATCCCTTCAGCTGCACACGAATGAAATAAACAAAAACATGGCTGAAAAATATCAAATTGATCTCAGAAAACATAAAAAAATAAAAAATACAAGGGAAAAAAGTAAAACTGTAAGCGTGCACTGACCTGTCCAATAAACACCGACAACATGTACACGCTATTGATCCTATTCCTTGAACTCGCGTCCAATTGATAGATCCCCGCCCTATTCGCGACCTGCGCCGTCGATATCCCCAGATCTATGAACCACGCTTGTAGAACCGGTGCTGATACGTTGGCTTTCCCTGCGTATGTTCCAATGATCTGGCCCATCAGGACAGTCCCGCTGCCGAGGATTACTGATAGCTGTGGGTGGAACCGATCGATTACATATCTAGCCGTCCAGGGTGTAATCAAAATCGCGGCGGCGCCGATCAACCCGAAAAATCCGATTATGCTACTAGAAAATTCATATGGTGGCGATGCTAGTAGAAACGTTAAAGTGGTCCAGTAGAGCATAAACGTAGCAGACAGAAGTCCGCCATTAAGCGAAGCTTGGACTAGCAGAGGATGGTTGAATACTAGCTTGAGCATTGACAGCAGCATGCTAGGATAACTCAAGCCAACGTTCTTAGGAGGGTAGTCTGGCATAAACAACCATAACAAGCTGAAAATGAGTAACTGAACGCTGAATCCCAGCCAATATACGGCTCTCCATGAAGAGTACTGAGTAATAACCCCGGAGAGCACGCGAGCCAATAGAAGTCCAAGCTGGAGCCCTGAAGATACGATTGCGATGGACGCTGCTTTCCTATTTGCTGGAGCAAGACTAAACCTTCGTTAGCTTCGATCGTATATATTAAAGAAAAGTGAGACCCATGCCGATTCTAATCAATTAGTCTAGGGGTTTTTTGGGGGGGTTTTTTGGCCGATTCGATCAGGGTCCGGTTTTTTTTTTTGACATCTTGATACATTGAAATCGGCCTCAAAGGAACTTCACATTATGAGCTCTACGTACGTGTCGTCGGGTTAAATGGTCCGACAATAAGACCACCTGCCAAACTCGTCTCTCTCTTGTACTCGCTGTAATACCATGCATGAATTGTGAAGAAGAGAGAAAAAAAATGACACCAAGACGTCGACGTTTGACGTTTGTGACGGCGCCACGCACCGGAAGTTTGCATATCCAGTATCTGCAAGCAGTACGCAAGTGTCTAGCACCTGTTCAGCCCGCAAGCACGTCTCCACGGGAGTGCGCCATTGACACGTCAGAGCAATCAATACAAAGAACCGTACAGGTATCTTCACAGTCGGTATGCGTCAAACAAAACAAGTGGCTCTTGCATCGCATGTGATCCTGGCACCCGCAGGTGCGCGGTATCTGCAAACGAACGGTTAAAAATAAAACAGTCGATTTGAGATTTATACCAAATGACGAAGAATAATAAGCGATTTGAGAAATATAGTAAGAAAATAAACAGCTTACGTACTCTCCAACCAGCGGCAGCATGAGCTGCGGTGTCACAGTCGTCAATCCGACCATATAGCTTAATGCGGCGAATACAGTAAAACTCCTCGTCAAAGTGCAGCCGAGCCACATCAGGGTCGTAAAAAGGATTAAGCCTAACGTCAGTGCTCGCCTTCTAAATAAGTCTCCAAGCGGTGTAATAAAAAAGAGACCAGAAGCGTAGCCGGCCTGCATGACATTGGGGATGATCGAGACCCTCTCGTAGGTTACATTGAAATCCTTTGCCAGAACATCCAGGATTGGGTGGTTGTAGTAGAGATTCGCGACAGTAAAAGCTAGTTTACACTGTTAGCACGAACTGATTTTGTAGCAGACTAAGTTTTTCAGGCTTAAATTCTGACGGGTTTCCACCGAAGGCCCTGCTGTGGCATGTAAACCCGAGCACATTTTGGTGGCGTAGACAACCAAGCGCAACCCAGAATTCTAGAAAGTATCGAAAGGCCAGTGCAGGCCTAAAACACCATATAGCGAGAGGACTTACTCGCCGCAAATGCAAATAGCAGGTTTAATGCCAAGTTAAAATTGAATTCCTTGTCTGGATCATATCGACAACGTTTTGGTGCATAGTTTAGGAATTCGAACACCCTCAGCGCGACGGTCTTCGTTTCCTGCGTTGACCCTGTTGTATTTTCCGCCGATCTTTCTGCACCGATATCCGAGGTAGATTTTGAATCGATATCTGCAGCCTCTACCGCTTTCTTCTCAATATCACCATCGGTATCTATCATGGTTGACGCAATATCTTAGAAGAAGCGGCGAAGAAGATCAATCGTATCAATAACATCGGCATAGAGACTGAAGTGAGGATGAATCAACTGGCTGAATATTTTAAACATTTAAAATCGAAGAAAACGATTTATAACGTTAAATCGACCAGAGGATTTAGGACTAAAATCCGTCCGCGTGCAGGGAGTCGAAAATTCGCCATAGTGGATCCGGTTGAGTTCCACGAATCAGAGCAAGGGGAGGTGAAGCCTGCGAGGTAGTGATAACGGTGCCGCGGTTAGCAAAAGCTGTCGAGTTTTCGGAACACATTACAGATAGACGGATCAATGTCACCTTAGGATGGCAAAAGTGGAGAACAATAAAGGTACAACAATCACATTATAAATTTCTTGTCCAATAGCTGTATACTGGTATTTTGGATTAATGTCCGGCACCGGGAAGAGGTGGGGCTCTTGTTCGAATCGTTCACTAATCCATTCGTGACTCCATCCGGATACGATCTTCATAGATCAAGATCGAACCTGCATCCTTGTCTCCAACAATGCACGTCACTTTACGTATACATTCACAAGTATGACTTTAAAAATTCTACGGAATAAAAGCGTACATAAATAATACGGTGTTAATTTAGCTTCGCTCCGAAGAAATATGTAGCCTAAAAAGAAAACCTTACTCAGAAGGACAAAACTGAAGTATGAAAGTTATACGCATTATCAAATGCATAAAGGGGGGGGGGATAGCTACTAAACATAACTCGAGACGAAGGATACAATAATCTCAATCGTAATAAAGAAACCCTCCATGGACCGGCAGCAACCAACCACCCATCACACCATTGAAATAAGAACTCCAAAAGGACCGAACGATCAACATAAATACAGCTTTCCCACCATGAGAATTTTGAGGAGCAATTTGCGAGCAAATACAACACGTTGAGATAAGAGAAATTTTTGAAGAGAAGCGAAGAGAAGGGGCTATTAGAAGGATATATGCGGGGCGCAGATACTAGAAAATGAAATGCTTTTGAGCGCAACATAGTCAAAGGAAATTCGTTCACTCGCAGTACAAAGTACTGTAGGAGTCATGAACTCTCAAAATCAGACTTCCATAAGAATCTTTCAAAGGGTGTTAGAAGGGAATAACGAAACCAAACACTTGCAAAGAGTCGTGAGTTTCATCAAAATGGTAAAAATAAAAATAAATCCCTTTTTTTGGTCAGGTGGGGTTTAAGGGTATTTTAGAGAATGGAAATAAGTCGAAAAAGGCACAGCTAGGATATCGGATAAGCAAATCGAAAAACTTTTTTGCCCTTTTGTCTAGAGCGGGGAATCTTCAGTCCGTTTTTGAGGTCATGTCGTAATGGTCGTGAAGGTCATGAAGGTATTAAATGATATAAGATATAATAAAATATGCATGAAGAGCACGGTAAGGGTAGGCGGGCCATCCAAATTAAAGTACTTAAGAATCTCCGATCTCGGCTTTGATAGATGCTCGAAGATCGATTTTGAAGACTCTTTCGAAGTCCTTTGCGTCTATAAGGGGCAATACAGTTAGCTAATACTCAGCAGAGAGGGGATAGAAATATGCATAGCGATATGACATACCTTCACGTCCACTGAAGAGGAGTTCCCAGTTACGATAGGCTCTTGTGGCCCATGTATCAGAGAATGAGACCAAGTGGATAGATGACAACTGCACACGGGCAGCTTGGCGTGTAAGCCATCCTTTCTGGAAGATGTGTGGCGTAACAAAGGCGGTCCACACAGGGAGCTGATTGTAATCTCCTTCCTTGACAAAGGCAGCAAGTCTTACTGCGCCAGTATTCTCGTCGCGAAAGACGCGGAGGTAGTGCTCCCCACCCTCATCGTCACTTATGAGACTGTGGAACATGTTAGCATTGCATGCACCCGTGTGTGGGGGTAGAGGGGTATAGTAGGTACATACCCACTGAAGACAACAAACTCTTCATCCATATCCATCTCATGGTCGAGGTCCGGTGGGTTCCGTCCGAGCTGGCGGAGAACCAAGAATGTCATGTAGAACACCACAAGATCTGCAAGCACGAACACGTATATTAGCATTCGCCAACATGACACAATCATAGGCCCTCCTGCACAAGCGTGCATGAAAGAGGGGGAGGGATGCAAGGTTAAGTTTCAAAGGCGAATCATAGCAATGACAAAAAAACGTACCTTCGATATTACTGAACGACAAAGTCGCCCACTTCGTGTTCTTGAAACGAAGATGGACCAACGGGCCTTCCCGCCAAATGGTCAGCCAACCCATCTCCATTGCCGAATGATAGCGTTCGGCACTGCTACGCCGGCCAACCTGGCAGACGATACGGGTCTTCTGTGTCTTGCTGCACCGCCAAAATCGGACAATGAAATCCGAAGCGAATTTCCTGCGGAGACACGTCAATATGCATTCATGCAATATATGAGAGGGGGCGGGGGACTAACATTCTGAGAAGCTCCTCTTCTGTTTCTTTGCGGAGAACTTCCATTCGACGGCCGAAGCATTGAGAGCCTTTGTTAGATCTGGGGTGAGATGTTAGCTGTGCCCGCAATTATGAAGGAAAAGGATACACCATACGCAGTATCGAGAAACTTGGTCTCTCCGAGCATTCCCTCGAAGACTTTTGAAGCCCAGTGTTCAGATCTTTGACGTCGTTCAGGGAAAGTTTCTTCTCCGACAAGCACGTTCAAGTTCAATTTGTGAATGTTGGGCTGGGACTTCCTCCTCGTATAAGGCTTGTGAACGGGGACAAGAGCTTCCATATGATTTGGCCCGTATCTATAACGGTGATCTGAAGCCTGCGAAGAATTTGAACCTTCACCATCCTCATTACTTGGGTCGATATATTGAACAAACTCGGTATTCCTGAGCGGCTGATACGCCGTCTTTGGTCGTGGAGGAAGAGTGTTCATAAAGTGAGGATTTGGAGGTAACCGTGTAAACCCACGATCAAAATATCCTGCTTCGTTCATAAACCCCGCGTCATGCACTCTCGTAGAAAAAGAATTTGATCGATCGCGTCTCGAAATTGGAGAGACAGAACTAACACCGGAAAATCCAGACCATCCGGAAACACCAGAATGGGGTGAAGTCGGAGAACGATAGCTGACCGGCGACAACGATCTGTAATCAACCGGAGACTCTGGCACTCCATAGTCGTCGAAGTTGAGCCTTCGCTCAAAGTCCTCATATAATGGACTGGAAGCCTGCCCACCCGCACTGTGCGCATTGGCATGTAAAGATGCCAGCAACAATGACGTGCCCTCTTTATATGACTCCAACCTCGTAATCAACGACGTTTCCTTCTCTTTCAATAGCCATGCAGCCTGTTTGAGACTACTCCTCTGCATTGCACCTTTGGTCGAACATGCAATGTCCATTTCCTGCACTATCAATTCAACCTCTCTGAGAACCCCGGTAGCATCGCGAAGGATCGCGTTGAGCTGGCCGTTGAGTTCACCAGAGAAAGCCTTAAGTCCATAATTCCTTGCTGCGGATTCGAAATGATGCATCGCAGAGCATAGTCCGAAGAGACCACTGACGATTCCAGTCAACTCTGTAGTCGCCTCGGGGACCTGCCCCGCAAACTTCGACAAAGACTGGCCCACGAAAGCCGCATTGGACGCGACCGTGGAAATTGTGATCAACGGTGACGAAGCCATTCTAGCTAGACGTCTTGAGGTCGAAACCTCAAGACCAGTGATTTGGCTATCCAATTTTGTTGTTTGATAAATATCCCACACCCCAAAAGCGCAACCACCTGTCGTTCCGCCAATGTCGGTATGTAAAGCTGTATCTCTGAACCAGAAAAGCCCTGCCGAAGAGATGAGGGTGGTCGAGTCGAATGTTTTTGGGGCTAGTCAGAAATAAAAAATATATTGTAGGGTGAAATATTCCTTATGATGTTCTCGAAGAACCAAAGATATAATATATGTCTCGAAAAGATATCGGTGAACCGGCTGACAACCCTGTTGACAATATCTCTCTTCCCCCTTCCTATCCAGAAAATATAAAGATCCTCCCTCTCGAATCGACAAGCTTCTCGAGGAAATATTAAGTGGAAAAAGAGAAAATAAGAGCGAACCCTAAGAGGGGAAAGTCGAAAGTGGGGTTTGGCCACTTAACCATGCAGACTATCGTTTTTCTTGTCGGTCCTCTACTGCAACAGCACGTCGACTACCTGGGAGCTTGTCGACCAATTCTCGCCTACCAATACTCAGGCCGCCAGCACACCTACACAAGCAGCAAAAGATGTCGAGGAAAACACACGCATACAGGATGCAGTCGAGCCTAAAGATATCGATTGATGTAATCGCCGGCCCGGGGAAACAATAAATCAAAATCACAGTTGCTTGATCGGAAGTCAGTAAAAAGGAAGAGTGAATTGTTCAATGCAATAGCGAGCAGAAGGGTGGCAGGAACAGTTAATACTTGCCAATGGTCCGAAACTTCCGTTTGTCTGTGGGAAATCAGGTCTTCTCATCACACCAGACACACTCCGAGTTGGCGATGTTTTTGCACTAATGGCTCTCTCCTTGCAAGGGCTCAAAAAATTTCTCCTGGCCTCTTTTGCGCTCTGCATACAACTTAATTTCCCACACGCTGATTAATGCTAACACTAAGAAAATACATTCTTCCAGGTTTTTTTTTTTTTTTTTTTTTTCTTTCGTCGCCTTCCACAACGTTTGGTTTCCTGTGTATCAAAGAGCTCGTATTGCCCAATGGTAGCTGCTGCGGATGATATCCTAATCTGCGGTGACAAGCAGTGACAGGAGGAGCAAAGAGATAACACCATGGAAGCAGCACACTAACGAGACGAGAGAGTCAAACCCAATTGCAAAGCTCGTAGCTCACAAGGCCCCCTCGTCTGGTCATTTGCCAACAAAGCTCTACTCGACCGGACGCTGCACAGTCCAGGTCTTTGCATGATGCGGAATGGAATTGGCCCCAAACTTGGAACTCATGCCCTTCTTGCTAAAGCAAGAAAGCATGTGGGGAGGGGGAGTTCCCCAGAAATCCTCGAAAGACGATAGGGCAAAGGCGCGTGTCAACTAGCGAGCTATCAAGTGGACGCTGCACAGGAGAGACAGGTGTGGGATTGGCGATGCATATGCTGCCCATTGACACGCTATCGTCACGAAACTTCCTTTTGGCCTTGACATAACATCTCCAGGCCTTCAGCTCGTGTACCGAGGAGAAGCATCGGTGCTTTGTACCCTTCCCTCCACCACCGATCCCGCGGCACAGCAGCTTACAAGCTTAGTAACCAGCATCTCACATAGCAGCAACGAACCAACATCAGTCAGCAATTGCAATCAAAGGATGTTGAATCACAAAGAAGGACCCAGTTCCTCACGGAATCCAACCCCCCAGCCGAACGGGTCCGATGGTACCATCCAAAAGAGGCCCGTGATATACCGTCTACAGTACTTCCCACCTTGGCCCCTCCCACATTTCGATCCATTGCATAAAACCCTCTGAGCATCACTGTGGAAGCCCTCGGTTTCCCCACTCTCCAACAGCCCCCCATTCCATAGCTTTGGAGAAACGGTGCCACCGGCCAATTGGCGAAAGGAGAAAAAAACACAAAACCTAGCCTACACAGCCTTAAAATAGAGCTCTCCTACCGACCAATACCTGTCCAGGCTAATAGCATATGATCTTGGGGATCCAATCGCTGGTATCGTACATCTAGCTTTCGACCCTAACACGCTTGACGTCTTGTCAGCAATGAGGGAATGTGACGACGTCCCCATTCGTTAATTCGGCGAATTTTCGGCTATCAGGGCGACCTTATTGGGGAAAGATACGAGAATGAGGCTAGAATATCAAAAAGCTACATCTCGATTGACAGCATCGAAACCCCAGAAATATCTTCGCCAGCAGCCCATCTTGCTCTCTGCTGTTAGTAAACCACGCTAAACTAGTTTAAAGGCTCAATCGGGGCAAGTGGGACAGGCTGAAAAAAACCGAAAGTTTCCAACATTTGAACAACACAATTCTTTTCAGCAACCTCATCCCTGTCAAAGACGTTTCAGATAGATTACAAGACCTCTCGCTATCTCTTCGACCGCATCTCCACAGCTGAACAACGACCTGTGTGCGCAGGCGCTAGAGCCTTCTTTCTTCTCTCATGTGTGCTTCAACATGGCAAGTGATCGATGATATAATAATGCCGGAATGCATCTCATCATTTCTAAATGGCGTAAAGGAGGGTTCTTGTGATCGAACGGTGCTTGTTTATATTTGAGGCTTGTTTCAGTTTAAGATACCTTCCATTCCTGATCCAGCACCTCTTTTAACCAGCCTCGTAGACGATATTTCGGGTCTTAGAGAAATGTGGGGCCAGACACACTCTGGTTTTCTCCAACGGGGTCCTGGCCATAGGTGTTAAATTTAGCAATCCGCGTACATTCCGAAAGATACCTACAAGTTGGGCGAAAACGCGGAGAACGTGGGTTCCGAATTCCGTATACGAAAAAAAGGCTCGGCTGGACTCGAAACGCGAGGTTTGCTACGTCTATCTCTATCTCTCTCTCTCTCAAGAGAATTACATCAACGTAATAGATACCGGTACACCGTCGAAAGACGGGGCTCTCAAGCTTTACCGAAAGCCGTTATCGTCAGCCAAAGTACAGACTCTAACGCACTTGCGTTCGATGCTCATCGCAGGGACATGTTTTAGGATAGCTTTGAGTAACTATATTGGTATAGTTCGTGATACATATGGCATAGTGGCATGATATCAGAATACAGTGTTACACGAGACTTATGTTTTTACCACAACGAAGAATCATGTCATCTACATTGGAAAATCATGACGCTTGTGTATAGCTAGTCTTGCCGGACTTTTACAACATGTTAACATCATATTCTCATGCGTACGGAACATACTACTCTGAAGGGGTACTAATTGATCTATGGTCATTGATGTATATCCCTTCCCCCATATCCAGATCGATATAGCTTGAAGGTCAACTCCGATAATGAGTACCGTCTCTAGCATCCTAGCACATTACCTTCTGATATGCACGTAAATGCAGCAGCATGAAAACGTACGGTCAAGAGCTCCCTCATTCTTCCACAAGGCGATCGATCATATTGAACGAACAGAAAAATCACGCTTCACCGTCACACGGTTTGAGGTCCTTCCTCACCCCAGACTTGCATGTCCGACGTCGGCAAATATATATATTTTGCTACCTTCGGATTCGTGGGCCCAAAAAACTTTCTGTTAAGCTCTCGTATAGCTACTATCTATAGAGCTCGATCGCTGATAGGCACGCGTCGACTAGGGTATGGATCTTAAGCTTCTTGATGAAGAGTTTGCTTTTGCCCTTGAAAGAAAGCAAGATTAACANAAAAGTTTATATTGGACCGTCGGGCATCGACGACACCATATAATACGCACGGTGTGTACTGTATACCTCTCTTAACTATCCATTGAATGAGCAGCAGAACCGTACATATGTCGACCTCAATCCCATCCAGGATGAACCTGTTTCTAGGTGCATACGAAAAACCAAATTACCGAATCACAGGTTAAACCCTACAAAAACAGCTGCTGCTCCGAAAAGACTATATCCAACCTGTTATTTGACATATGAAACGTTTTCTTTTGAGGCTTCGCCCCTCTCTCCGATCCTAAGATTCGAGCGGCGGTTCTTCGACAAAACGCCACGAAACTAGTCCTTTCATCGACACGAAGGAAAAGGCATGCAGTTGGGTTTCATCTATTCCTGGGGGCAGACCAGCCCATTATGACAATGGTGCATTCAGCTCGATCCGAAAATTTCAAAGCCTCGACGACACACATGAATAGTAGAAGTCTAGACCGAGGCTAGCATGGAGGGAGAAGGTCACAAGAGATATAAGTTTCGAGATCAGTCTACGATGGGTGTCTTTTGATATTCGAAAAAGAAAAAAAAAGTAATAGTAATCGGAATTTGAATTGATCCCCTTGGAAGAAAGCAGTAATCCATAAAACCCGAACGATATCCCCCATGCGTTAAAGGAAAAGAAACCACATATAAAGGTACATGAAGTGGAAAAGGAAGAATCCCGACGAAGGCTCAAAACGTGAATTTCAGTTTTTTTTTTCAAGTCAAAGGTGGAATGGCATTAAGAGGTCTGGTTTTCGCGTTAAGAGGGAACAAGCTGCCCTTGATTATTTGGAAGCCTACCTCCTCTTTATTTTCCTTCATGGGAAAGGTAGGGAAAAAATGCCACATGGTATGAAATTACAGATGGAAGCTCCCGCAGAAAACAATAAAACAACAAAGAATGAGATTAATATTGATTTAGTCGTCATCCTCTTCATCTTCTTCAGCAGCGCCACCCTACGCAGGAGCAACGTTAACATCCGAGTCCCAAGTCAGGTAATGGTAAGGTAATACTTACAGCGTATGCTACCTTTTCGTCCTCATAACGCTTCTTATCGGCCTTGGCCTTATCTTCGTAAGGCTTGCGCTGGGAAGGAGTGAGTGCCTTCCAGCGTTCTCCCAAAACCTTGCCGACCTGGCCTATTAAATGGAAGAGAAAAAAAAATCGGTTAGGAATCCCTATGCGAAACGGAGCCGAACAGGAGCATGGGGGGCAGAATTCCTGTAGGGCCAGGCGGGATTTCAAGATAAGACTTACCGAATGCAATGCCAGGGTTTTCAGCACGGACGTTCTCACGCTGCTCGTTGGCGAAGAACATGTAGGCGGAAAGACCACGCTTTGGTGCGTTAGGGTCTGATGGTGAGCAAAGTAGTTAGCAATCTGAAATGTCTCGGATTCAGGTGATTGACGATCATAATGCAACAAAGGAAACGCGTTGCATTTTGCACAGGCGATGCTGCCCGCGATTGATTGCAAAGGATTACAGTGGAAGGAATTCAAATCATGATTACGGATGCAACTAAACGGAAGAGGAGAGAATAATTCTCAAAACCTACCCTTCTTCTTCTTGCCAGTTCTGGTGGTGGCTTTGGCGGTGGCGCGCTTTTCCTTAGGCATGTTGAGGGTTGTGTTGTTGGAGTGGTAGGTGAGGTCTCTACGCAGGTGAAAGTGGTTCTATTCTATTGGGTCGCAAAAAGGAAGCATGTGTTAGTATGGACGTGATAAAAATGAGCTTTGCGATGCGATGCGAGAAAATTGGGAGAAATGAAAATAAGCACAAGCTCGGATGCCAGGACGCGATCCTGGAGCGAGAACTTCCGAAAAGACGATTTTTGGAAGGTTGTGCGGTGATGGTGAAGCATGCGAGATTGTGGTGATGAGGATATTTGTATGGGGGAATATACGCGATGAGTTGAGGTGATGTCGCTGAGGCGTGAGAGCGCGGAAGGGCGACTGAAAGGATGATGTCGACGACAAAAGGGATTGAGAAACGAAAACAAAAGGATCGTGGACAGAACGAGCTTACCTTGCGAGAATAAAACCGGAAAAGCTGGTATTTTAATAGGGAGGTTGAGAATTATTGAAATCTGCGAATGTGAAGTTCAGTATAGGCGACTTTGTATGGCCATATAAAATGATGGGTTGTGGATTTGGATTATATTGGAGTGCTCTCTTACTCTTCTTCCTCTCTTTGCTGGTTTGTATGGGCGAGTTTGTATGGGAGGGCGGATTGTATGGGGGGAACAGAAGAGAGGGAGAAAATGGGAGGGAGAGAACGCACCACTGTATTTTGTATGGGCGAAAATCGCTGAGGGGCAATCACCCGAAAAAGCAAAAACCCACCAAAATAAAGAGAGAAATATTACGCCTGTTTCCACAGTGCCTGAGGTGTGGCCCGGCCCATATTATTTGTTTGGCACACACACACGCACACACGCACACACACACACACTCTCTCTCACACAGATATCCCATCCTACCCATAGAAACCAAGTATGGAGTCCTCTCCTTGGTCTCTAGCATGTATTGGTATTGTCCGTTGTATTACAGGAGTAACTCCCTCGCTCCATTCATTCGCCCGTTCATTGGCAGGACCGAATGATAGGGCAACAATATCAGCCAGGCAGTCAGTCCGTCAAGACAGGCAGAAGCCACTCTACAGAGAAATATAGACACAAGCAGAGGAGGGAGATTGCACGCTTCTCCCTTGTACCTGTACATTTCCTCATTCTCTTCGTCAAAGGCTTTCGGAAGCACAAAAATCCTCAAGTCATGGTACCTGTACATTACTTCCAAGCAAAGGGTACTCTCACACTGTGGAGCATGACCCTATGTATGTATGGACGGTATTAATCCTTCCATAGCGGAAACGCGAACACGAANAAGCAGGCAAACGGACGGCCTGTCCTTGTCTTGTTTTTTTTTTTACAAAAACTTGCTGCTCCTTCCTACTAGCCAAAACACAGGCGACCACCCAAATCAACCCCTACAAAAAGTGGCCTTGGTCTTCCACCCAAAATTCCCTCAGAAAATCAGAAGGGCTGGTTCGACAGCCTGTTGCAGGGTGGAATGCACTGAAGCTAATCAGCCCGCCCTTTAATACTCGGAGATATTCCTCAAAATCCTGAACTAAGGTCCGGATCCTGAATGTTTCTCGGTCCCTTTTCATCCTCGCTCTGCACTTGGTTCCTTCGGAGTTTGTGCGGATGTCGTTCACGTGACCCTATGACATTTTAAATTTTGTGTTGCCAGTCTTTGGCTTCAGAGTCTTCTGTGTAGTATTGCCGGTGGTTCCGTTGCATTTGCATACATTTCGACATTTCGACGTCAAGATGCCGGCCTTGCGTTATCAGCGGCAGTCCTTTTATCAAGATCAAGCATCGTTGTGCCTCAGGGAACTGCCGGTACGAAGCGTCGGCCTAAGCTGCAGCCATAAGAGTATTCCATAGGCAGGCTTTCCTCATGCACCGTGCGCTGTCCCTCGAAAGATGCATTCTATTCTACCTGTTCTTATTCTTCGGCTTTCGGTTGCAGCTGGTCTCGAGTTGCAGCTTATCAATATCAGGATGCCGTCTTTATGAAGTGGTGTTGCGACTGGTGTTTGCTCCAGGTTCGACACGAATGTGTTGTGGGAACGGTCCATTCGAGACTAGCTTGACACAACGAACCAGTTTGATGACAGTCTCGTGACCAGACAGTTTTTGTGTTTGACAGGGTCGGCATTGCAGAATAGGAAAAAATGTGTTGCGCCAAAATTGGCGATTTTCGGTTGCGGAAACCAAAACAAACCACAAGCGGCTCAACGTCGCGACGTGCAACAACATCGACGCTTCAACTCATCCAATATTTCCCCCATTCCCTCCGTCCCTCATCGCCAACAGCGTTACGGCATCAACAAGGTACAGAATCTTGAACATTAGCCAAACTATCTAAACACATAGGAAAAAGAAGGAGGCGATACTGTTTCGTATGCGACAATTGCCCGACCAATGCTGCTGGTAGCATCATCGTCCAGGAGACTGTCCCATGCCGAACATCTGTAAACCAGCATTCTTGACTACGTCTCCCCTACCGTTTTACTGCTGCCTCTGTCGATATGAGCAGCAGTAATAATCCATCCTACAATGCCCGGCGAGGTTATGCGACAGGTGAATCCCAAGGGAACCATGCGTCCAGTCTCAGGCGATCCCACCTTTATGGCAGTCGTGGATCCATATTAAATTTAGGCGGTGGTGGCGGTGGCACCGAAGATACTGCCTCACATTCGTCCACAACATACTCTCGGCTCGATGGAGCTAGGCCTACCCATACAAGTCTCTCCGGCGGTAGCGTTAATAATCCTCCACCGGCATTGCCAACTGCAAGCGAGTACTTTTCCCGAGAAGCTGCCGTATCGGTAGCAAGGTCCAAGTCACCTGCTGTCCCATGGTCCAGGAACGCTTCCCGGTTTATTCATAAGATCAACGGCGTCGCTTCGACGTCGTCCTACGGCCTCCCACCGACCCCGGAGAGTGATGTTTCGATTTCGAGATTATCTACCCCGCCAAAGCAACGAGACCACCAATTCAACGTCGATATGATGCAGAGGATGACACAGCATGCAAAGATATCGCCGTTAAAATCATACAATAGTTTGAAGAAAGAACTAGCAGCGGATAACCTGGTTGTCGATGGTAATAACGTGGATAGGCTGGTCGCAAGGGCTGGGGAGCGGTTATCTGGTGCAAATCGAGGATACGAACCAACATCGGCGGAGCAATCGTCTTCGAGACGTGTGGCTTTTCGGTCCCCTGAGGCCGTGGAAGGCGCGAAGGAAGCCTCTCGGCGACTCAATGGTGCATCCACTGTTGACCGTCCGGCCAGCCCGTATGAGGCGGCACCGAAGCCGGCCGAACCGCTCAACCCAGCCTCTAATATGTATGCAGAACTCAAAAGGACGTTGAGTGAGAGCTCGAGTGAAAGGCCGAAGAGAGTGGCGCTGCCTGTTACTAATCAGAGACAACTTCCTCCATTGTCTCCGGTCCATAAACGCCATGTCGAAATCAGACCCAGAAGGCCAAATGCCGGTTCCCATTCTAATACCCCTTCTCCGGTACAGAACGATTACTACTCTCAAGAAACTCGCCCAAAGACTGCTCAAGGAGAATCAGGAGGCAACATTGATTGGCTTGCTGCCGCCCAGGATGCCGTTGAAGATGAGAACCCTAATCCGAGGAGGGGACAGCGCCCAGTTTCATCAGGCACCCCGCTTACCAGTTCAAAGCGAGTTCCTCGACAATCAGAGCAGTTTGGTGGTGATCTGAAAAAGAGCGAGCCTGCTACAAGTACAGGTGCTCTGACCTCCAAGACGGTCGTGCAGCAGCCGCGAGTCAAAACCGAACCCCGATTACCGCCTGTAACCAAGCCTCCATCAGCTCTTAGTAACAGCTATATGCAGCACGAGCTTGTCGATTTTGTGTCGGAGGATGACCTAACTTTAGATTTGTCGCGTGAGCGGAAACCGCTCGTCGCTTTAAGAGGAACTCCTGCCGCGACGACCAAGAAACCCGCAAGCAGCAGAGCGAGTAAAGGGCAGGAAGCCTCGTTTCTTCAAAGCACAAAGAAGACCGACCCCGACGAAACGCTGGATACACTTAGGCAGTTGAGCCGGCTTTTGTCTGGGAGTACACCAAATAAGAATGAGGGACGAAGAATCGTCGAGCTTGCTGGATCAAAATCCAAGGAGCCATCCACTGAAGCAAAGCCGGTGATAAAAACTCCGGCCACGGTTGACACCAGGCAACCCTATAAGCATCAGTCGAGACCGTTGTCGACTCGAAAGCAGAATGCGCAAGGTGTTGGGCCAACCAAACTAGACTTTGAACCTAAGCCTGTTGATCCCCAGCGTCATAAGGATATTGGATTAGCCAGCATTCTTAGCAGTATCAACAAGTCTGGGTTGAGAAGCTCGCCGGCAACACCAGCACACGCAACACACACAATACAACAACCTCCCAAGAAATCGAAAACCAAACAATCATCAACCCCAACCATCAATTTCGAAGACGGCTACGAAACCGACGACTCCCTTGACCGACTCCTTTCCAACGACACTGATTACGCGTCCTTACTGAAGCCTGCTGCTTTCGAAGATCAATCTTTCCTTGAGGGAACCGTTCAAGTCGCGGACAGACCGAAGCCGTCGACGCCCCAGGACTTCGAAACGCTAGCTCTGCGCACCAAAGTACTTAACAACCTCCAAACGGTTCAGCTAGATATCCGAGAAACCAGAAAGGGGCTCGAAAGCATCGAACGGAGATTCGGCATCCTTGAAGAGGAGGGCGTTTTTGGCAAACCCGATCAACCGAAACCTACATCATCTAGTGCAATGGCCGTAGTACCCCAACGAGTTGTTCTAGTCACTCGGCGAGGGCGGCGGCCCCCTCGAAAGGTTTTGTTCCAAAGACCATGGGTCTTCAAGGACTACCTCTGCGCCATTCTCTTTGTGGTTTTGGGCCTCGTTGTCATTGAATATAAACTCTGGTAAGTTTTCGCATCCTGGATTATCCTTGTAGCTTAGTGCATTCTCGCTAATCTTACTGAATAGGTCTGACACGATCATACCCCAGTACTCGAGGGTATCTTCTGATGAGTGGTTCGCAAAACACCCCCCCGGTGCCTATAAACCAGGAGGAACCTTCCGGGCTATGTTTCAGGTACTCGTCTGGCTTGTGCATGTCCTCCTGTTTCTAGTAGAACGGACGCTTGCTATACTTTTCTGGGTCCTTGCAGGGGTCCAATGGTTGGAAGCCTGGTTTATGGATGCAATAGCGCCTCCACCGCCCGAGATTCAGCATCTAACGGGGACTTCCGCTGTGGTATTTACATCCACTGGTACCTCCACCTCCACCTCCACCGCTACCCTCGCCGCTTCGATGGAGACTCGTATTGTGGAGTTCGTGCAGACTGTTCTTGAGGATAATATACCAGCACTATAGGGGGGTGTTAAGGATCTCATCAATTCTGTCACTTCTATCACAGTACGACCCATATATACGGCAAGCTGCCTCAAGTGCGCTGACTGGACACCCGTGTCAAAAAAAGCTCGAGACTTCAAAACCATTGTTGAAAAGAGTGTAAGGGTCAAGTTTGACAACAGAGGTGCCAATTTAGGATTCGCATGCTTTGCAAACGGAGAGGACGCTACAGTAGTCTTTTGGTTGGTGCTGTCGCGCGCTCCGGATGATACATTCGATGATTATGAAGGCGGGCTGATGTGGACTCTGAAGACCTGCATACATCGATTCTCGAGGGATTTGCCGCCAAATAACGACATTCATGGGGGAAAGTGTGTTGATACTATTTATAAAAGTTATATCCAGCTGCATACGGGGATGCTGCTGGGGCAGAAAGCGCTCTGCTGGCGGAGGTGAAGGTGCATCGCATTGTAACATTACAAACCTCTATCGACTATACCGCTCCTGGTTACCTTCACTTCTCGTTTTCCATTCCTCTTTGTATCTCTGCATCTCTGCATCCTTGCACGAGCATTAACGGCGTTCTCTTCTTTTTCCACCCTTTAGTTGTCTGAGCGTTCACACGCAAACCCTTCTGCTTTGTCCATACTGGTCTTCCTCCTTTTTTCGTTTTCTCCACTGTCACCGGGTAACATGAATGGCGTCTGGGTTATTTGCGTGTTTTCTCCTTCTGTTCTTGTATAAATACATGAGTATTAGTATTGAACGGCATTTAGCGTACCATCCATTAAATCTGCTTCGGGGGGTTTTCACATGTATTATCGTAGCATCAAGGGGTTTCAATATATTGACAGCGACATATATGCATATTAGGCCTATGATCAACCGTTGTTTCGTTCTATTGGCAAAATAGTGTAAACTTTGAAACTTTAAGTCTAGAGAAAAAATACTAAAAATATCATTCTCTGTTTTTGCTTATTGGGGTATGGCATTGGTCTCGAGAGTATGGCGTCATAGCCGTCGAACGATATATATAAAAAAAAAACTATCAAACCTCTAAAACCAGAAATTATACCATTATATTATCCCATCAAAGAAAAATTTATATTATTCACCAAAGCAAATATAAATAGGACATCAACCCCCGCTTTCTCCTTTTCTTTTCTTTTTCTCCTCCTCTCCTCCTTGACCAGAAGAGCTCGAACACCTTATTGTTTCAAACCCACTTCTGGTGACCCCGTCCAGTCACACCTTGCCCTTCGATCGAGACGCGAACCCTACTAATCACGTGAACACATGCAGGACAACGCAAGGTGTTAAGACATCCGCACAATACCACAAGCCGAAAGGCCCGAAGAGAAGCAAAGTTGAGGAGACGTCACGCTGCTGCCCTTTCGAATCGTCTCTCGAATCGTCTTTCGAATCACATTGGGCTGCGTATGAACCCGGTTCACACTCCAAATGAAAGAAAGCTCCTTAGATCTGTAGAGCCGCAGTATGTGCCATGAGATAAACTCGCCAGATTAGATACAAGAAAATGTCTACGACATAGCGTCAACTTCGCACCGTTTAAGAGTATCTACGCTTCTCTCCACGACATTCCAAAAACTCGATATTCCCAACCTCCCACGGAAGGTTAGGTAGATAAGTCACGATGAAGTTAGACTGGAAATTGGTTTTTCCAGAGTATTTCAATGCGGCTTCAGATGGCTCACATGAGCAGCCCGACCAAATACAGGAAGAGAACGGGATTACCACGAACACGAACACGGAATACGGTAGCTTCGAAATCCCAAACGAATTTCAAAGTCTCTCCCCCCCAGATCCAAATCCGAAGCCAATCGAGGACCGGATACGAGAATATGTAACTGGCGATGGATTGAAAAGACCATCGGTTATAAGATTCAAAATATACTGGAGGTTCTTCAATGGTAATGGCAACTTGCACATAGATCTGCCCGATGCCGCCTACAATACCGGAACGGCATTTGCAATCACCCCAACCCGTCTCTTCACCGCTCGTCACATCTTCCGCCCTCCAACGGCGAAACAGGTCTTTGAAAAGAATCCAGATCTCGGGTACTCTATCGAAGATTTAGAACGGCTCATCGGAAAGGGGAGTTGGGCTATTTCAGACATCAAATGGTGTCAAGATGAGACCGGTCCGGGCTACAAACTAGATGACATTGTCGTCCTCTTGAACGACTTTCTGACACTACGAAGCTTGGGAGCGGAGCATCATCAACTTGCACTGGGGTGGGGCGATGAGGGCCAAAGATGTTGGGTGGTATATCCAGAAGCAAACGGGGAGCTGCAGTTGTTGCCTGGAAGCTGGAGCTGGCCCGGAGGGGACTACTGGATGGGTCTTCTACCGGGCCTTCCTAGCACTGAAAACAAGCATTCCGGGAGTCCAGCGGTGAACAATCGAGGGAGCGTTCTCGGCATGGCGATGTACTCGGGTATGTTTTACAATTCGGAATGGCTTTTAAAATTTCTCCTCGAGTGCTATCCTAAGGATACAGGAGATATTAAAACAGAGGACGGGGAGCCGTGTTTGCCATCCCCGACTATATACTGGGCGAAGGTAAAGTCGTCAATGGATTACACTCGCGATATGTATTTCGGCGAAACATGATAAGCACACAGGAAATGATTGGTTGTATTTACAGACTGCAAGATGCGATAGTAGGGCGAGCGGTAGTGAATTATCGGATGAAGCAATGGTAATTTTTCAGTGACAATAATGTCGATGTTTTGGGGGGTTTTATAGATATTTCTCTCATGCGATCCGGCTCTAGGCTAACGTTGCTAGATACCTAGGTAGATTACATCCTGACAAATGGGATATTTCATCTACTAGCGGCCCAATTATAAGTTTCTATCATCACCAGGGATATCGTAAAAATTTTACTTTTCTAATACTCTTAACGACTGGTTCGTTCAATCATCAATAGACAAAACGGCGGTGTATTGGTATCACAACGCATATTCGTAGCTCTAGAAAGCTCATAAAGGAACCCTGAATACAGTCTCCCCCGAATACCACGAGCTAATCGGAAAAGAAAAGCAACTAAAGATCTTGCATCAGCCCATCCCAAGATCTTGGAATAATCTCTTCTACTAGGTTCTCAAAATCCCCCCAAAATGGTATCCCCGCAACCACCCACCACCTACGAATCTCAAGCACAGGCAATCCCTGGTTAGTACCCCAATCCACATCTTTCGTCGACATATTCGAAATGGGGATTACCCAGATAAAGAACAATTTATCGGAAACCCCAGAAACGTCTTTGTGTGCTGTATTACCGGGGTTTTAATTTTTCTCAAGAACATAGGAGATTTTCCGTACGCTTTTTTCAGTCACGGACCTGTGGACGCGGAGATGTGGTAATCTCCGAGAAGGCAAGGCCAAGGAAGCCGATGACGTCCCGCGGCATGCCGAAAAGGAGGGATTTTCTGGCACAGTGCCGAAAGGTCAGATCGGGAAGGGCGAAACCGCCATCCCAGTTTTGTTCTCCAGTTCGGCGAAAATTATTTCCCTAAGTGCAGTTGCGCGGACAGGCGATGTAATGCAAACGGGAAAATGCGGCTGGGAGACTACAGTCTGTGGGAAAGTATAGATGGCAGCTTTTGCAAGTGTAGTTTACTGCTATCGAAGCCGGAAAACTATTCGACAGGACGGGCAGGCATATGGCATGCTCACGAGATCAAGCTGGCCAGCGTCGATAGCTTGCCCTGCTAATGATGCAAATAGCTGGGTCATGGCTGGGTGCTCTGACCATCACACCATGGAAGAGAATGTAAAATGGTGGAGAAGACAAAGTTGGGGCATCGATACCCTTACCCCTCGCATGAAGGGATAGCGCACCACCCACTAGTTAATCTTGCATACGCACCGTCTGTCTATATTTGAAGTTTCCCCCCTCATCCGAGCTGACACAGATGACGGGGAACATGCTGCTCGATCAGGCGACAGGCCAGCGGAATCTTGTTTTCGGTTTAGCCTGCCAGTTACTTTTATCAGTTTTGTGTCGCGTAAACGAGGCTGTTCCCGCGGTGGGACAAGTTACTTCGCATGCCATACTAAAGTACTTGTAGAAAGTGTCCCGGGTCTTATTTTTTTTTTTTTTTTTTTTTGCATTTGAAAGGTTTTTTTTTATCACATCAAACAAATTAGTTGCGGGTTTTGCGACACCACCACCACCATCAAAATCTCTCTCTTTCCTCCCTATTTCCTCCTCACCCTGCAGACCACCAAAACTCCCCTCTTCGATTGCCATCCGATAAAATAAAAAAGGCGATAATATACAGCAGTAGATTTGTCATCGGTCTCATCCTTAGTCGGTACCCGGCGACCCCGTCACTCTCGTCTGCACATCGTCATAGCATTCAGATAGTGCTTAGTATCATATCATCTTCCCGATAACCGAACCAACATCGCCCGAACAAACAACGGCCGTCCCGAATCCCGTGAAGATTTCTCGGCCTCAAGACTAGACCCTCCACCGAATGACCGACACTACCGTCTCTTAAATAATCCCCTCTCCCCTCTCCCCCTCTCTTCCCTAATCAACCGTCCATTTCCGACCGACAATGGCATTTAATTTCAACTGGCATCCTTTAACAGCGGATCCCGAGTTCTACTCTAGGGCTCGGGATCTGCTTACGGCTGCTCTAAACAAGTCGCCAAAGCCACCGATTATAGTGGCTGATATCCTCGTTACAGAGTTGAACCTGGGGACCACGCCACCGGACCTGGAGATATTGGAGATTGGTGATCTGGCCGACGATAGATTTCGTGGGATATTCAAGATGGAATACTCCGGCGATGCGTTTTTGACGTTACAGACGAAAGTCCAGGTTCGTATTACTGATTATTTTCTGTTAGACATTAAACGGGTCTTTGGATGATGAAATGCTTATTGGCTATCTGGATTGTAGGCAAATCCTCTAAATACGTATCTATCAACAGCACCTTCGTTTACGAGTCCAAAACCGCTCGCAGCAGCGTGAGTCCGCTATATCCAAAAGCTAAGAAAGGCTATACCTCTAACCAAGTTACTTAGAGCGCCTCTCACGATACCTCTCCAAATCACACTCTCGAACTTCCGTTTGTCCGGCTTCGTCATCCTGGTCTTCTCGAAAGCGAAAGGTGTCACGCTAGTCTTCCGAAATGATCCTCTGGAGTCTTTAGTTGTTAGTAGCACATTTGATTCGATACCTTTCATCAAAGACTACCTTCAGAAAGAAATCGAAAAGCAACTGCGGAATCTTTTCCAGGAGGAGCTACCGGCCATAATTCATAGGTTGTCACTGAGATGGTGGGGACAGGATTACGATTCGGCATCGAGCAATACCCTACGATCGTCGATGTCCCAAAATCCGACACTCAATAGTGGGCCGTCGTTATCAACGAAGTCTTCTTTCGAAAATCTGGGTGAACAAGCCGAAGGCGGAACATCACAGCAAACTTTCTCGTTCAACAATGACTTGGATTCTGACACGCTATCGTCAAAGAGTTTGCTAAGGCTGGCGACACTAGCAGACTCGCAAAGGACCTTAAGTTTGTTCACACCCTCAATTCGAGAGGCCATATACAGGGCTTGGGCGACAACAGGTGAAAGGAGCGACCCTACGACCACACCTTCGTCGATGAATGGTACTCACTCTAGCACAACTTATTCTTTGGATGGGAACGGTGCTCGACCTGGTCTAGTGGCTATGGCTTCTTCTCTTTCGATATCCAGCTCATCTGGTGGGCTGGGTCCAAACGGCCGGCCTGTCACTAGATCCAGCGCACTAGGCAAGAAAAAGAAGACTAGGGTAGTCAATTTGCGACGAAAGAAAGATACATCAACATCCGATGGGGACACGAGTTCAGTTACCGGCTCCAACGCTCCAGAGTCTGTCACTTCATCCATGGAAGTTGGATACGAAGAGAAGGAGCATGTCGAGGCGGATGAGGCGGGACCCTCCAACAATACATCGGACATCCCAGAGATCAACATTCCACCTCCGTCACTGGCAATTAACGACAGGCGTGGGGAGTATGTGGACGTATCCCCGCTGCGGTCACCTACTGGGCGAGATGGATTCTTGGCAAATCGGACAGCTCATCATGCAGGCTCCGACACTAAGATCCCTCCGACACCATCCACACCAGCCCCATCTCAACCACAACAACACATTATCTATCCTTCAGAGAAAGGGATGCCATTCCATTCATCAGAATACTCCAGGGAAACCGCCGGTCCGACTTCATTCTTTTCGGGCCAATACTCGCCACAATTTCAGCCACAGCAGCTTTCTCCTGGTCATCACAGCTCTGCCTCATCCGTCTCGATGGAAAACTCCTTCTTGGAGTCAAGAGGAAGGAATGGCTCGTCTAGTTCTATCGCTGAAAAGGCATGGATGATGAAGATGGCTGGAGAGATGGCAAGACGGTGGGGCGAGGAACGGCTCAGAAGGGAAAAGGCAGAGCAACTTCTGGACGAGCGACGAAGACGCGATGGGAGCTCGCCGCCGCCGGCCTATCAACAAAGCCAGTAGATGTCTGCCGCTATTGAGCCATCGTGCTTATGCTAAGGTTGATCTGTTCTGGAGTTACGGCCTCAGTTGTAAGAAAAGCGAAAGTTGTCGTGCGGTTGGCAGGCGACTATTAAGAGTACATACTCTGTACAAGTATAAACTACGGGACTCGGTTTTGGTACGAGATTCTAAGGTACATATATCAACTTCACTTCGATATGGCAGGGTGGGTCCTTGTAGCGATTGAGAAATGGAATGAAGCATTGAGTTTTGAAAACTTGATGTTTCCCTTCTTTTTAGTCCTCAATTGCGCCACAGGGAAGCATCCTGTCAAGACTCTGAATTACCTACAAAATTTTTCCTTTTGTTATTTTGTTCTTTCAGGGAAAACACCGAGGACTACCACCGCGCCAGTTTTTTTTTTCAAATCGTGCGTACGTCCATTACACTCTCTCTTCTCTTTTACGTTTTGGTTATCGTTCTATTCAATCAGCTGGTCCAGAAACTCCTGGGCAATCGTCATTTCCCTTTGTTTTCGTTTTGTCATTCAAAAAATTCTCCCGGGGAAAGAGGAACTCGTTCAAAATTATATATTTTTTGGAAGGTAGCGGATTTTCATGGCGTTTCATTGGAGTACATGTGGAATTATTTGGATTGCGCAAAAAAGAACGAGATATAGAAGAGTTCCTTGTTCCTTTGGGGAGAGAGGGGGAGAAAACAAATATATGAACAGGAAACGGCAATTTCCGACTCCTTTAAGAAATAAGTATAATTTCCGTCCCATAGATACGTTTTAATTGGTATGGTAGCTGTATTCCGACTACCTTAACTTCCCCTACCTTACCTTCCCCAAGTTCTATTCCGACGACGGCACAGGCGATCAAGATATAACGTACTCTCAAATATCTCCACCCAGCCACTATATTTTAATTTGTAAATTCCACTGTGTTTCCTTCCCGATCTACAACTACTCGCATACCCACCTTCCCTGTTTGCTCGCAATTCTTCGTTGGTACGTATAGGTTCAGCTCCACAAAAAAGAGCAGCCGCTTGCAGCCCTCGCTATTTTTCACTCTATTACCCCGCTTGCAAGCCCCGGTTCCGCAGACCTTTGTAGCTCGCAAAAGGTGGGGTCAATATGCAATGAGATTAGTCCAGACCCGCATGCCAGAAGGGCCTAGCCAGGTGCTTAGATTGTGATGGATTCTCCTTATCCTTTTTTTTTTTACTTCTTCCTCCCTTTTTACCTTTCTAATCCATAATTTCCTATTGCCTTGATTTTTCTGCTATTCGGGCGTTTACAAAAGTATTCGGGAACAAGATTTTGTCTGGAAGGCTAGCTGATTGTACTCTATGTCTTGTCTTGTCTTGTCTTTTTTTTTTTTTTTTGATATATATATCAGGAATTAGCGTGGTGTATTCTTTGATGTTTATTCCCTCTGGTCGTATTTTCTATACAGCTTTACAATCGTCTCTTCAGTTTCTTTTATCCCTTTTGTATCACTATCGTTTTAGATCACAGAAGACCGCCCCAAAAAAATCTCTACTCTTGACAGCTGGGTCTCGGGGCCTGCCTGTCTGCTTCCACGAAGTACTATCTTGCTTTGCGTATCTTCACCAAATTTTTCTATTATTAATTTTTCCAAACGGGTATTTTTATGTTTCAATATGGAGGTTTTGTTAATCAGCTTATCTATCTTGAAGAATAACCTGCAGTCAGAATAAATCCAAAATATTGTTACAAAATTCAATGATATATCTGCATTTAAACCTATAACCAGTAGCTCAGTTAACTATCCGTTGGATCCGTAGGCTTATATTTCTACATGTACGTGCATCTCTGGAGTGCGCTAAAACACGAAAGAGAAGATACTGCGAGCACACTGAAACGCTAGGTTTTAAATATATATCTTTTTAGAAACAAAACAGAACGACGGAGAGTAGAGTATGGATGACATGATGGCAGGAGTTAGCGAGCAGGAATTGAATACAGGGAGGTGATATATATATCAACTGGCTTGGAAATCTTGTGGCTGGGGTATCATGCGTGCTCGAATAAATGGAAAACACAAAAGGACGGAAAGGGTGTGTAAGATTCAAATGAAATATAGAACGGGTGTAACGAGCGAGAAAGCGATAGAGCGTGAACACAAAGGGAAGAGATTAAGTGGCTAAATATCAACGCTAAGTGTGCGGGGCAAATTTAAAACGTTAATAAGGGAGATACTTTAGCTAGGCCATTTGTTGGCAGGGTTGCATTGGCGGGGTTGTTATAGTGGGGTTCGAGTTGCCTCTTTTGTCTCGTATCGGGATTATTAGGTTGGAATTGTTGTGAAGTATATATGATAGGAGTGCCGAATGTTTATTGGGAGGATTTACCGCGAAACAATGATGGTAATTAAACGTTGTTATGGTCATCTTCAATCACGGACTTCGGTATGTATATGGGGCTGACGTCAAAAAGAGTCGTTTTGTTCGCGCCTGAAGAAATCGTCACGCTCCGCTAGAAACTTGTCGTAGAGGTCCTTTTTCTCGAGGAGATCGGCTACTCACGTTGTTAGCTTCGATTCTTATAACAAAATTTCGACGCATTGTACTTACAGGCATCATCGTCATCCCTGGGATCATCCTCTTGCACCACAATGACGTCTGAAGTAGTAGATACCAACTCCTTACAAACTTTCTCATACTTCTCCCTACCGTCCGCTGTTTGTAGCTTTTGGTCGATGTATACACCAAGAGTAATCATAATCCGGTATTTACCTACGACAGGAATTTGGATGTTCGGAAATGTCACAAACGTTTTCCACTTGCGCACCGGTCCGCCCGGCGGCGGTGTTTGGGTGACAGGGGTTCGGGTATCTTCCTCCTGTTCTTCATGAAACCATGACATTGGAGTTTCGGTTGCTTGGTTCTTATTCTGGTACTCGGGCTCTGTGCAC
Source organism: Arthrobotrys iridis (assembly GCA_036971165.1). Classification (NCBI taxonomy): domain Eukaryota; kingdom Fungi; phylum Ascomycota; class Orbiliomycetes; order Orbiliales; family Orbiliaceae; genus Arthrobotrys; species Arthrobotrys iridis. Next base: position 1,752,782 of record JAJTTS010000006.1, read on the forward strand.
AGGGTGTGATCTTCATGAAGTACCCTTGCCATAGCCCAGTAATACCTCTCAGGGTCATTATCGTAAGGAACTTCCTGGCCGGTCTTCTTGTCCACAATATGTAAACGAACAATTATTGGTGGTGGGCCGACATTGGTATTAACTTCAACTATTTGCGGTGGGGAAATATAAAACTCGGCAGAGAAGTTGTAGATGTCCTGTGGTGATACGAATGGCATTTTTACCCAAAGAACACCTTCTGAGTCGCGGACTTCGTTTTCTTTGTCTTCAACGTCTTCCACTGTCCCACATAGTACACCGGTTAGGAAATCTAATAAGAATAACTTCATCGTAATTGGGATGTAGATACCTTCAAAGCTTGTGGGTGGTAGTAGAGAAGGTATCTGGTCCCTCCTCGCCGATGTTGACTTCCTTCTACGCCGCTTGGGAGGGCCGATGACTGCCTCCTCTGTTATTGGCTTTCGTTTCGATACCTTCAGGTCTCTTGGTTGTGACGGTACTGTTTTCGACCTTGGTCTTTGATATTTCTTTGGCTGGGATGCAGATGTATTATTTTGCTGCGGTTGCTCTGATATCGATGCTACTTGTTGCAGTCTTGCTGACCGACGTAACGGCTTGTGCACGGTCTGATCCGTCTTTATAGACTCGACGTCCTGAATGTGAGACAACGAAGGGGCATCTACTGAATCCCGACGACGCTTTTTATGCGTCTTCTCCTGCACGATCGTCTGAGACACGGACTGAGACACCTCCCGCCCGGAGTTTACTCTGCTGCGGGGCGGCATATTTTACGCCCTAATTAGACAGATGGGGTGATGATTAGCATGATGTTCCGAAGAAGATACGTGTGGGCCCAGCTAGTCATGGTTAGCTGAGGGCCCCACCGGTGCGGGTTTAATATCTAGGTTCGCATTCCGAGCAGCACGGAACTAAGTCTCGGAACCAGAGGTACGGAACCAAGGATCGGAGAAGTAAAGGTGAAAGTATAGAGTGGGAAATGAAGACATGCATACCAGTGAATGAGGAGAGAGAAATCGAGAGCTAAGGAAGGAAAGAGGGGAGAGAGAAAAGCCCTACAGCGGCTAACGGTATATACCCTCCAGCCAAAGAGAGGCTTGCGGAGGGCGCACGGGGGCGTTCTGTGGAGCTTCAGTCTTGTGAAAAATTTTCCGTTCCGGTAGATCTACCAGGATGCTGGTTATTGGGAAGATTTAAGAGAAAAAATGATAGAGTATTTCCGAATTCCAACTTCGTCTCCTGACTTTTGGATGTCTGGAAGCCTGGACCCAACCTTCGGGGTGGTATTCTCAGGCGGTTTGTAAAATGGTGTGTTGTGAGGCGTTGGATTCTGAAAGGACGTAATAGAGTTACTGGAGCGCAGGGATAACCTCGGGTTAGAGCAAAAAAGTAATTCGGTGGGTCCAACCAAGCTGGAAAAGTGCGTCTGGAATTCCTTTAATGTGATCTGTCAGCTCTGTCATCGTTTCGTACAAGTCACACCATTGCCAAATAGAAACAAGTTGGGGAGTATGAAACATTTGATCAAATTTGACCGACATGAACATTTGCAGGAAGCAGACTGAATATTGCAGGACTCGCATGCATTTCAAGGCCGAAAATATGATATAGTGTAAAAACAAAAATAGTAGGGTAGAGAAGTCGGGTAAGGAACGGTATAGAAAGAATGATGGCAGGATGATAACAACCTCTCGTGTGGGGTGTGCAACCGGCCAAACGTTTGCTTTATCGAACAGGTGCACTGGCAGCAAAAAAGAATCTCATAGAATATGTCTATTTGCGGCTTCTGTTCATGCCGGGTTTTTGAAGGATTTCAGGTAGAGTACGTGTTAGGAAAGCTTGGTCGCCGTTCTGTCATCGCATGCAATAAATCGCATTCCAAGGCAGATAGCTCCTCTCTCACACTGCCACTCTATCTTTTCGAAATTTCTTGCTTGCACTTTCTCTGAACTTCCAGCACTCTTCTTCTTTCTCCTGCTTCCTAGATAACTAAAGTGAAAGAGTAAAAGGAGGTAACTTTAAAGGAAATAGATAAGTATTCTGGCCATGCAAATTGCGAGTCGGAGGCAGGCGCCAGTTGATCGCGATATATACTTTAAATCCTTTTTTGTGGCCCTCTATTGCGCCTCCGATGCAACAAGTGGGCCCATCTCGATAAATTGTTCCCCACGAGGTTCGGGTTTTAATAACCCTGGTTGTCCCTCTAATGGATAAAATCACAATGATTCTGCGATGCATGAGAAAGAGGTTCTGTCCAGGGTTGATTTCCTCTTTGATAACACTACCCATGTCCACGTTTTCCCGTTTGAGCTGCATGCTGGACTCCGGTTCCCTGTTTTGGGCTTAAGAACCATTGGCACATATTATCTCGAAAGGGCCGAATGAGATCCAGATCTTTCTCGTCAATCTCCAAGCGCCGGTCCCATTGGCTAGAGCCTCTGAAATGTGGGCCCATGGCCAGATCTTGCCTTGTCCAACCTGCACGAAAGCAAATTGTGTGGCCCGGAGCGTCGCTTCTTGTTGTGGATACCAACCGAAAAGCCCCAAAGAAAAGCTCAAATTTCGCACACCTTCGCCATGTGTTCCCGAAGGTTGCGGGTAATTAAAGATTGAGAACCCTTGGATGCGATTGACTCGCTATTTTTCACGCCGCTTTCCGGCTGCGCGATTTCGATCTCATGGTCTCATAGGCAGCAACCAGCCGCCCATGAAAAGACCTAAGAAGGTGGAAAGAGGTTGTGAAAATAACATGCATAAACACGGAACGAGCAGAGAGAGACAAGAAAGCTTGGAAGATAGAAGATATCTGCGTCGGATGTATGTAACAGCGGAGCGAGAATGCGCTTTTGACCGGCTGGAGGGGAAAGACTTTCCGAATTTACGGTAAATTGGTACGAGCAAACGAGAGAAGGAATATGACGTCTGTGGCAGCATTTCCTTCAACGCTAGCGGTGGGCACACACAGCAGCTGAAGGGAAACATATGGGTTGTTGCCTACCTTTAAGCCTTGTATTCCGCGTATTTAGTGTTATTGTGTGATTTTCAGGGTCCAGCGCCTTAGAAATTAGGTTCTCAAAAACCAGAAGGACGAAACTGTTTTGTCAGCGTTTTGGATTATCGGTACCCTAAAATTTGTATATTCGAGGTTGGTCTTGTCAAAATTGTATACCCGTTATGGGTGAAGTTAACTGTGTATCGCGATATATCGTCGTATTCCCGTTATAAGAAATATTAATACCAGCGCTTAGTCGTACTTTGCAAATGTGATGACAAATATTAAAACCAAAAGATCCCCCGTAGATTAGGATAAATGGTTATTGGTTAGCGGGACGGATGAACGCTATTGTAAGTGGTCGGAGAGGTGGAGAGGGTTATTCAGTCGTATTATTTTGTCGCACTATAGCTAGTCCCGATAGGCCAGACGTGCAGGTTAATGTGGGAAAGAAGCTACTTTGGCACGGTATTGAAAATTCGAAAATGTATTGATTGGCCGGTTACCAAGCCAAACGCACTATCCAGCCGCCGATCTTGGTATTTATGTATTCTTCTCCAAAAAAGGGCCACGAGGAGCCCTAGAGATCTAGAGACTGGGTGCTCGGCTGCACAATAAGAAAGCGTCGAACGGGAAGCTGGAAAAATGATTTTGTCACTTTCAATTTCCGAGCAAAGAAAGAAAACTTGTAAGGTCCGTGGATCTAGCGAACCTTCAAGCAATCAAATATTTAAATGGGTATGGTAGTTATCGTGATATGCGGATTTTTTGGTGTTTATGGCGGCCGCCGAAACAGAATTTTTTTTTCTCCCCGGTTTCCGTATAGGTACAATAGGCGACTGTTGGGCTTGTATATGCCGTATCAGGATCTTACCGCCGTCAAATCATGCCGGAAAAAGAGTATTTTATATGGCCTAGATATTAATTGGTATCTGGCAGTTGCAAAGAGACGTAAGTGGCGGGACAGAATGATGTCGAGTTTAGCGGTTTGAGATGGGAGGTTTCTACTACAGTAGGCTGAACTGAGACTTTAGGAAGCTTTTACTTGGAATTCTTCGAATTAAGCGGCCGTATCAATATTCACGCAGGGAAGGCTGGATTTCGGGGTAAAGAACCTAGTATATATACAAAGTTAGCCAATGATATATACACAGAGTACCAACAAGTTACAAGGTGTGATTAATTTACATACATACGACATCGTCATGCAGGTTCAGAATCCAGCCTTCTGGATCGCTTACGCTCATATATATAGGGTTAATTCGGAGCACATAATATCAAGGTTGTAATGCGATCTCGAGGACATCGTGGGTCAGCCGTCAACCAAGGGAGGCTAAGGGATGCCTCTGAAAAAACTAGGGGTGGGTTTAAATTCGTCATAATACATGGGAAGATGTACCGGCCGACATGTACACAGCCTTGTCACAGATTAAGGCGGCGCTCTATAACATCAACTTCTATTCCCTTGACCATGAGTGTGGGACGACAAGGAGTTAAGTAAGCAGGATGGCATCGGCGTCTAGACCCTCGTCAATTCAGCTCGGATTCAGCAGTCTTCTAAAGATCCTGAGACAACAGGCCTAGCTGTCACGAGGAGCATCCTTTTTCATTTGATCTTTGCAGCCGTTGATATCATAACCGAACCGGACAAAAACCCTAATACATTTGTGGCACATTCAACCGCCCAATATATCGAGCCAACCATGTTGGTTTGAAAAATAATTGAATACGGCATATGCATCTTTTCACAATCGGCCATTCTCGGCTGGTAAATGCCAGTTCTAGGTTACTGAATTGTAGAGGGAACTCGGTTCTGTAGGTATAAACGGTTTGGCGGGTTTCAGCCATTACATCGTTGCACCGCAATATGCAGGGCGGATAAATAAGCTGTATGCATGTAAACTGGTTGTCGACTTCAATCTAGAAAATAACATCAAAGCTTGCTTTGTGGTTTCCATATGTAATTAGGGGCAAATTATAGNNAAGCATTGGATGAAACTATCCGAATTGAGCTCGGAGTTTAGGGTAATAATTTTCGATGAATCTGAATGAAAGATATGGATCCGCTATTCTTGAAAGCGTAGCAAAATTCTAGCAGATGCTTTACATTCTGAACTAGTTTGCTGCTGGATGCACATATGTGTGGTCCACTTAACACTTCTCACCCCAACAAGGCGGCAGATAGCAATTCTGCTGAGATTCAAGGGTTGGGCCATTAAGTTGTGAGCCAGAGCTCTCAGATTCACTTACGATATACCTAGAATAGGGGATGCCCGACCGCCTACCTTGTGGCGGAGAACTCCACGAAGTAGTCTATATTCAATACTGTGCGGTTGATAGCGAAATTACGCACAAATACGGCAACATGTCCGTTCCGCCATCACATCGTTTTTTCAACCTCCTGAGGAGAAATTGGCCCAAGGGACGTAGCAACAGTTGCATGGCTATACATGTCCGAATATAGACCGCCTTAAATAAACGAGTAGGGCCTGTCTTTGGACGATATCAGAATATTGATCGGCTGGGCCTTTGCTTTCTGGGTATTTATGCAGCCTAGGTGCTCCGTGGTTGCGGAGCTTTGGTTCGCCAATTTTCAAAATAGCTTGGGAAAGCGGGGATTGAATTTGGTAGGTGGCTTTTCAATCCTGCAAGCCTCGTTCCGCCGCCTGGTTGTCAACATGCCCGCAGGAAATGCCGTTCGATCGATCCCGTTTCGAGTAAAGTCATTTTACTCAATGGCAGGCTAACAGGCTTCTTGTTTGTGCAATTCGCAATCTCCTTGCATGGGATCGTCGTATATATTTGATATAGGAGTTGATATTGTCGGGAACGTGCAACCAATTGCTTGGGCATTTATGAAGCCCGGCTCACGGGAACAAGAGATGATCGTGAGATCTTGGGTTTGGATTTATGAGTTACCAATGGGCTGGTACACTCGATCGGATGGCCCCATAATCCAACTTCTATAGCACCATACCTCTAGGCGCCCGATCTCGGGCTATCTGCTGCACACATACCTACTCAGATTAACCAATTAGAAATCCTCATTGTGTAAGAGGACTATCCCACGAAGTTAACAGGTTTGCAGATTGATACCCGACTATCTCCGTAGGGTGTTGGGTTTCTTGGAGTACCTCCCTTTCAGGCTCATGAGTTTTTCCCGCCCCTTGATCATTCGGCTCTCTGCCAAAACGCAATACTAGCGCGACTAATATAGGTTTTTCGGCAGTCGCAAGCCACATTCTTGGTACCTGGTCCGATGGCCCGAGTCCAGACTCTCGCCCAAGAGACCTAGAACAGCATCGACCTTCTCTCTCGCTAGTTTGAGGAAGGCCGTTTGCTTGTGTTCTCTCATAAACCCTTCGATTTCAACCTTGGTTAAAACCCCGCGATCAGACGGACTAAGTAAGCATTTTTCCATACCAAAAAAGTTGGGATGTCACTTATCTACTTATCTATCCCTACCCGTGAGTTCATTTTCACTATATCCGTAGATGGTGGCCCGCGGAAAGAACTTCCCCCAGCCGCTCTGTCGATCGAGGGAACCTTTTGTCTGGTTGTGGGTCGCTGTCATCGATCGAGAGTGCGTACGTGATGCCCGGTACTCAAGGTGTTCCCTGACAGCTGGGTATCACTACTACTGTGTCACCTACTGTATCAACTAATCAGCCAATAGTCACAGAAATAATCCTATATCAGGCCACTTTAACAATCATTAACCAGTAATTCCACGTGGTTGACATGCTTCCAGCGACAGACCTCTCAAGCCACAGAATGCCTCAAACATGTCTAAGAGTGCCACAACAGCCATAATTGCCTTTTGCGGGTCAGAATACATAAGAGCCCATACCAAAGTATAGTACCAAATTGCCAGAAAGATGACAAAGCCGACAAAGGCGCAAAGTACAGCATCACCGAAAATCCCATTTCTATGCGGATTTCCAAAGGTATCCATGAAGAATGTGATTAAAAATACATATTCAACGGAATTCTCCTGCAAAATACCCGACGGTTTCCCAGACCCATGGTCATGGGGCGGACGAATACGAACGCCATCTTTTCGCCTTTTTTTCGGGTTTTCGGTGTGTCCGATTTAATTAAGCCTGGCTGTTTTGTGGCGTCTTTCTTTCACACTGGGCCTCCATCGACAGGGAAATATCCTCGTGTGGCTTTTGGCCATGGGTTCGAGTATTCAATTGAATATAATAGGCGGTGGGAATCTCAACCCGAATCCCGGGGCTGAAGGTAACAAGCGGTAGGTTCCGATACACTACCCCTACCATTCTATATTAAAAATTTATACATCGTACGACTCTTCTATAGCTAGTTGGTTGCTACAAAGTTGTAGCTAGGGTTTTCATGATCAGCCTCAATGTCTTAGAAAACCCTTGACTGAAGGTGCGGATGTCTTATTTTCGTGAAATCCTGTCCGACGATAAAACGTAAATGTAGCGGTTATTGTGGAGTATCCGGCAGTGGCACATTTGCTACCTGTACGATTCTATTCACATTCGGTCACATACTCTGATCTGCATACCTTAAGTTGTGCCATAGTAGCTTCAGCTAAAGCCACTTTACTAGTAAGGTAGTATTTCCATCCATTCGTGATAGAGAATAATATTCAGTAGGAGTAATATACATAGATCTGTCTTCCCTCCATCCTCACTCAACCTTGTCTAAGCGACCCCGCATTCAGTGAGATTATCGAGTTTTCCCAGCGCCTAAGCTTGTTGATGACCAATGTATTTGCTCGCCCCTAAGAAAATACTGCAGCCCACCATTAATAATCACCACTCTATGTGTGCCTACCTTAGCTCATCTGAGACCTTGATCAATAGAGCTAGTCTCCGGATAAAAAACAATAACAATAAAACCGCTGCTCAACTCATGGAATACTCCGATAAAGATGCAAGTTCAGACGAAAGGGGAATAAAATGGTGAAGCATATGTTAAAAGTGAGCAACCATAACGATGACCTTGATATCAAAGAGAAGAGGAGGCTGTCGCTGGGCTCACGGAAGAACAAAATATGAAAGAGGAATGGTCAAAAAATAAGAGATTAGGCCGCATTGTGATTAGTCAGTCATTGTCTGTATCGAGCTATCTATACGTTCTAGAGCATGCTCTGGCCTGTCGGGGACTGCATCACCTAATTCTTGCGGTTGTTCTGGCGGGTCTATATCGTCCCCCCCGCCGTTTGGTTGACCGTGGGCATTCAAAAGCGGTTCCGCCTCCGGAATTACAGGGGCAACGGTGGCACCTGTTAGGGGAGCTGGGCGGACTCCAGGGGCCCTACGTTCGCCGTGGTTGTGGAGCTGTTCGCCAACAAGGTAGATCTCGTCCCGCAAACTTTGTTTCCACCGGTCGAATAGTGTATACAAAAAGTAAATACCGATCGAGACTACCGAAACAACTAAGACAGCAGGGTACGAGTAGCGGTAAATCTGGTGAGATAGCTCTGGTGACGCTCCTTTCACTAAAACAGTAGACTATTGTTAGGGGCTATATCCGATTTATTTCATAGTTGATAATACTTACCAATGAAAGTCTTAATGAAGAAGCCGATCCCCAAAGGAGCGATTAAAACAGCGAGCATTGCGCCGCCAATAGGGAGAACGAATTTCTTTGTTGCAATCCCAACATTTGGATTAAGATATCCGTTCGCCACAATTGCTTCTAAAGACTGGGACCACGCGGACTCTCTATCGAGAAGAATCATCCTGCCGAGCATTTTGACGTATAGTAGTCCGAGAGTCCAATCCTGAATAAAGTGTATGACGTGATTGTTGTCCGTTGAAAAGTATGTATGCAAGGGCAGGATGATGTACGCTTCCATGACGAAAGCAAATAGGGTTGGGAGGACCACTACGAATGCCCCTAAGACATATGCTATTTTGAGTGCTCGGATAATGCAGATCCATGCAGTCTTTTTGAATGCTTGAATGCTGGCAATAGTCGACTTCATGCGCCCTGTGGCTTCTTTCGCGGCACTCAAGCTCGATATTATTAGGACAATTGTTCCAAGAGCGTAGAGCCCGAGCGAGAATGCGTAAAGATCATTCATCCGAGGAGATCCAGGTAGCAGCATCCCTAAGATAAATCGTCCAAAAACGAGCGGGCCAACAGTGACAGCTGCGCCGGTACAAGCTGTAAATAACCAGATAAGGCAGATGACTAGTCCAATCCTAGTCCTGAAGTTCGGCGGGAGGTAAACCAGCTTGACATCCTTACTGTTTGGACCGAAATCGCCGTCTGCAGGATCATCTTTGCCATCAATCCTCTCGTTCTTCTCGTTGACGGGTATGAACAGATTCTCGCGGGAGGGTCGAACACTATCTTTGGCGGGAGCGCGCACAAACCTTCCGTTCCTCTCGAAGACAACGGTAAGATCGGCTGAATCCGGGACTTCTTCAGTCTCGCCTTCTGTATTGAGGAGCGTAGGAATATGTCCCTTTCGTCGTAGAAGCCAGGCAGTCCAAGTCTTTCGGACGAAAACACCCTCTTCTTCCACTCGGCGCTCACCAAACATGAAGGAGGAAAGACGAAGCGCTTTGGCGCACTGTCTGAACCACCAACCATATATATCTTCAAGAATATTGGCGGGCCGGAAATATTCGATGGCCAATGGTATGAAAATGTTGTAGAATAGGAGATCAACAGGGAACTCAAGTACTGGCTCATTCGAGGACCAATGAACGGGCAACAGTCCAGAGAACGAGTAATGGAGAGACCATACTACACCACCTAAGAACATTATTACTAAAACGCCGTAGATAATGGCACTGAAGCCAATTTTTTTGAGTTGAGTTGTGACGGGACGTTCCAAAACTTCCTTGACGGGGTGAAAGGTTGGATCGTCTGGGTCTCTGATGAAGTCTGTTTGAGAGTCGTTAGTATACCGCCAGCGAGTGAGGTCATATTATGTTCGAAAACTTACATAGAACACCACCTCGCATGATATTTCGGCACATCGACACAAACAAAGCGAAGTGGAACATGTAGCAAGTACCAATGAACCAGTGCACGAACAGGGAAGTGAACATAAACTCCTTCAAAAATAACCAACGATTCCAAATGGTAGCATGCTCGAATAAGGGGAGAAGAGCTAGGTCTAGATGGCTGTCAGCTTTCATTCTCATAAAACATGATTATAGGGCGTACTTGCCTAGAAGGAATCCGCAATACAGCGGGAATACAAACATTTCGATCCCTATTATGAGTACAACTTTCATGACGCTCCCCGCTTGCCCGAGCCCTTCAACCACTTTACGGTCAAAGCCTTGAGGATGTATCCCTTTCTTTGCCAAATTCTTTTTGTGCTGTAGGTAAAATGCACCCATAACACTTATGAAAAAATATCCCGCAATGACAATTATAATTCGATCCAGAGGTGTCCATGCCACATCACGCCCCTGGCTGGCAGTCTCTTGAATAAAAGTAGCATTACCAGAAACGGTGTATTTGGGATCTGGCGCGCTGAATGAAGTAGAGTTCTCAAGAACCACAGTCACATTCTGAACCGTTGATACTTGATAGTCTACTAACCGATGGAGTTTTTGGAAGATTTCCGTCCCATTTAGGCCAAACGCTGTTGCCGTTTTGGATATACCTGCGAATGTTTTATCGAGAGACTGTGCGTTTGGCCATTTGAACAATTGAAGAGGGTTTTGTGGGCCCTGCGAAGCTCGCATAGACACTAAGTGATTGACCAATGAGCCAATGCTCTTGCTAATACGGTTCTGAGCGCCAGAAGCTAGAGATTGGGTCAATTCTGCAGTGCCTTGGCTATAGGAAGCCTGTTTTATATAAGGAAAAACCCATCCAGCTGGCCTGAGAAGCCAGCGACCACCTAAATCAGAGAGGTATACTAGGAAAGATCCAAACATGATTGCGAGATCTATAAGTAGCTCGATCGTGAAGATGATAGCTTGGTACGGGAGCGTAATAAAGAAACCCAGCGGGTTACTGAGTATCGTCAAGCCGACCCTGCCCCACATATATGGAAACCAAACACCAATTCCGATGGTAGCGGAGATGAGTACTGCACTGAATATGCCATTCTGGACTAAAGCCATTAGTGGGCCTCGCATTCCAATCAATTCCATGACCCCGTCGAAGTCATCCACGTCAACTTCTACGTCGTCGTCTGCGACCCTGTTGGGAACGGGTTGATTGACAGCAGGAGCGGGTGGAGGGGGTATTTGTGGAGCAGGTTGCGCAGGTGGAGCTATCACCAAGCGTGGCAACCCAGGGTTGGCAGCTACTGGAGCGGGAACAGGGGGGATGGGGGGTAGAACTGCCTCGACAGGACGCTCTCGGTGGGGTTCCTGGTTTTGGGCTTGGGCTGCATGGCTGTCTCGAACTAGCTCCGCAACTTCGATCACTGAGATTGGCTCGGTATCTCTGATTCGATCCCCCAATCTACCCTCTGGGTCTCCGTATCGTTCAGCAGCCCTAGCGAGAATCTCTCGCTGAACCTGGTCGTGAAAGTCGATATACTCCTCACTACTGCCATCATCGAAGGCATTGTGCTCTTGGGATTCAACTTCCCCAATATCTTTTGCAGCTTCCTGTTCATCTAATCCCATCAGCTCTTCCCAGCTCATGTCGCTTGCTCGTTTACGGCTACCATCACTACCACTGGAGCTCTCCCTTCCAGTAGTAGCTACCGATTTGCCTTTTCCAGACCCTGTTTGCTCCTCCTGCTGTACATATTCCGTATATTTGTTCCAATTGAAATCTGAGCCTGAGCTGGAGAGATCAAAGCTGTATGACTTGTGGGCAGGTTTAGAGGCAGGTTTTGCTATCGGTATCATATGGTCCGGCACACACTCGGCTAACTCGGAACTCTCTGCGTGAAACGCAGAATCTGTGGTTGATTCCGAAGGCCCAGGTTCTGTGTCTTCAGAATTGATTTCTGGCTCGTCCGTCTCTTGCCTTGACTGGTGAGAATGAAAGTCCTCCCACTTTTTCCGCTCTTCCACGTTTCTTCTAAGCTCAGCCGCCATCGCGCTAAGTTCGCGGCTGATTTGAGGACGCCTGATTGCATCACTGATATTAGGAGCATTGGCGAATGGATGCCGTGAGGCGGATCCGAATTGGAAAGTAGCAGAAGACGACGATGATGATGGTTGGAAGGAGAGGTTTGAATCTTCAGGGGGAGACTGTCGTATCTGGGTATCGACTGAAGCGCTCTTCCGTTTCCGCATCGGATGTATGGGCCTTTTCCCGTAAACCGGTGCTGCCGATGTTGATGCATCAGTATCCGAATATGATACCTCAGTAAGCCCTCGCAAATCGAATCCCATATCAGTCGCAGTTTGAGGCGGCTGTTCGTCGTGCTCTTGCTCGTGTACCAACATAGATGCATTGGCTGAGAGCTCCGCTTCATCCACCCTTACTGGCTCCTCAAAACGGAAAGACATTTCACCGTCATTGTCCTCGTTTCTTCCAGCCCGGTAAGAAAATTCAGAGTTGTTCCCCCCAAATACACTTTCTTCGCTTGAATTATCCTCTCCTTCAGCTTCATCTCCGCTCCCAAATCCTGGTTGGCGCGGCGGTACTTCAGCATTATCGACATCGACCTGACCATGAGCTTCGCGACGTGCCCTGTGACGTTCTATTTCTGCTAGTAGCTCATCAAAGCGAGGATCTTGTTGTTGGACTGGCTGGCCGTTTCCATCTAAGGGCTGAGGCGGTTGCTGTTGGACCACCCACTCTCTTATAAGAAATATCAAGATGAAAGCGAGGACGACAAGTATGGTGATGATCTGGCCTTCGAAAGTATCAACGAGGATCTGATTTATTTGCGAGGAAGAAGTTAAATTCGCAATTCCAGCTCCAAACCTGAAGGTTGTCGGAGGAGCGTAGTCAGGTATGCGGCCAGGCTGGCTTGCGTTTGATGCAGACGAGTCCTGGATTGTGATCGAAGATGCTACATCGGGCCCGATCAAACCCATAAGCCCAGAGGCTCCAGATATTGAAATATTGGATACTGATGTATTGAATGGAGATCCTCTACTCGTGCTACCGTCAAATAATGGTCCACCATCCGCAACATAAAAGTAGAATCTCCAGATCGTCCGGACTGTCCACGGGAGCCAGAAAAGCCAGACGAAAAGAACCGAGCCCAGCCGAAGAATCTGGATGACAAATCGCGTGAGATGTTTGAATGCGAGCTTCATGAACACGAGGAACGGTAACGTCTTGGGCATGTGGGGATCATAAACTAGTGTCAGTTTTAATCATTAGTTTGGTTTTGATCAGTAAATCTTGTTTTGCTTAAGTAATTTCTAACCTTTTGTGAATCTAAATGGTGTCTTGCAGAGCTCGCAATGCTTCTTCTGCGAGTGCTGCAACCATTCCATTAAACTGGGAAACAGCTATGTTAGAGGTGTCTACGGAGCCTGTGAAATAACTTGGGCGAAATTCGTACCAGTCTTGGTGCACATATTTGATGCTACCACTACATTTGCAGGGGTGGTAGAGGGGTTCCTCAAACGTGCCTTCAGAACGGCATATTCGGCACGTCTCATCTGAGAGAGATGCCATGATGTCAATTTAGGAGGCACCCGCCAAAAGGCAAAGCTACCGGAGCAACCAATACGCGAAATCACTGAGGTTCGAGAAAGCCGGTATATCGGGATCCGGTGGCGATGGATGGTCCCATCGGCTGCGAGCGAGGATGAAAGGGGACGGTGTTATCGATACGGCTGCCGGTGTAGGAGGAGAGGAAGCTCATCTAAGAGTTCTAGATCCGGCTTCGAAACTGGCTTAATGCACAATGTCCTGCTGAGTGCCCTGGAGAATGCGAGAGAAGTTTGAGGTCATGAAGGAGGAGTTAGTTGAGTGATAGATGTCCAGAACTCAGAGAAGCATGGCCGGCTCAATCAGATGTTTCTTGTGGCCTATCGAATTACCCAATCAAACGTCATGATGCCGACAACGCATAATCAAACATGCTGAACATGCCGAACAGGCGGATTTGCATCGAACACAGTACCGCCTGCATATCGAGATCGTAGTCTAGAATCCGAGATAGATCAAAGACGATACGGGAAGGCCGCTAGGATGATTTGAAATGCTTGCTCATCCCTTTTCGAAGCAACCAGCGCGTGGAGTCCTAGATTTTTCGATTTTTAGAATAGTATAGTGTTAGCTGTGTGGGGCTATATGTTTAATGAGACCTCATAGTATACCGACGCGCAATATATATGCTTTTAGTGCGGATTTAGCAGATCAGTGCACTTGGTCATTATGGCTATTAGAAATTAAAGCTTATCGATCGAGATAGTCTTTCGTGCTATTTTATTTTAGTTTTGTTATTTATCTTTTCCCTTTCTGAGATTCTTTCTTTTTTAATTTTTACTTCGTAGGATCAGATTGTTTATATTTATTGATGTTGTGGAGACACAAGATTCTTTGGATATCGATACATCACATGGAGTTTACAAGAACTAGAACCTAACGCAAATCTAGCAGCTGATATCTATAATTAAGTACTCAATATTGATAAAATTCGACATGATGACTGACTGATGCCCAAGTAAGAACTCAAGTGGTTATACCTGGTCTCGTTCCCAGACGTCACAAAGTAATTAGAGTCGTTATACCTATAGTCTCACAATTTTTCCGCGAGACTGAGTGGTCCAAAAATTAAAGCTTGGTCCGGGCTAGCTAAGTATATTATACGATATATATCGATATCAAGATGCAGTGACCTCGGTGCATTATCAAAATTTCTGCATTCTCTTGGCTTATGCATTATATTCCCAATCTCACGGTTTCAACATATCTACGTTTTGTGACAGGCTCCTAGATTCATTCAAAGGTGTGTTTTTGGCCTGGTCTCTGGGAGCGAGGCTAGTATTTTATAATTTTAGTATAGTATTGATCAATCTTCAAAATCGGGGTTGGGAATTCGAGGTGGATTAATTTGTTTACCATGAGCTAGATATTCCAGGAACCTCACCCGCCAGTAGCTTTCCACCCCCGAGAAGAACAGATATAATAACATCAAGAGAATAATCAGATATCTATGTATGCATCGCTCTAGCCACATGTAGCTGTCTATGATATCCCTCAGCCGAATGTACATTTATCCAAAAGCATTCGATTTTATAGCTCTCGATTGACCTGGATAAATGCTTTATATATTTATTTGCGTATAGGCATGGTTAAATCCTACCCCAGGACACTTCCTCTATTTGTATATAGCGTCAAATCGGATTATATAAGTCTGCAGCTGGTATATATTTTGATACTTACCACATCAGTTGCGCTTTGAGCAGGACGATTCCATTAATCAATGTACCGGGGGCAGAGGTAAAAGCTAATGAGGAGACTTCAGCCTTCGAGGTAAAACAACAGAGCCTCCCGCTGCGGGTGCGCCTATCTACCCGATGTTCGAGAAGATATCAAAAATCATGCGGCCGAAGGAAACTCATGTGACGATAACGATATGAAGATGCGTTGTAATGCAGGCGGATGCCTGCACGGACGGCTTATATGTAGACTTCAAGTACACTACCACTACGTTTTTGTTTTATACCACCTTTGTTGGAATTTAGTTACTGATTCCTTTTTCTAGATATGGTCAACCGTCGAGGACTGGTATCAAGTGAACTATAAGCCCATAACGTAGTGTGAGAGGAGAGGGTATTCTAAAAGAAGCCCCCAAGCCCTTAAGAGGCACATGAGATTGATTCTGGCCAGGCCCTCTGCTTGAAGATTAGAATATGATTTTGTTCGGTTCGGTAGTAAAATGTCAGCACGATCAAAATTACCGACGAGACCGATATCACACGAAAGGTATTCCTGCCGCACCGACCAAACAGGTTTCTGTCGGTCGTACTAGCGTACCTTACATGCATGGCAATCTAGCCCAAAGATTTGCGGGTTTTCCAGGATTCAAAGATGGGTGGATGGGAGACGGCTGCGAAGAAGGGTCTCGTGCCATCCCATCCCGGTACAAGGCAATGACGCGCCACAGCTGTCATTTCGTCTGCCAAGTTGTGGCAATCCGTCAAAGCCATTTCAGCAGGAAATCTTCGAATCTTCGAACAACCCACATGCAAAGATTTTCCTCTCTTTTTTTTTGTCTACATTTCTCGGTAGGTTGTTCTCTGGAGGTATGTGACGGGAAATCGGCCCTGGCTGCATTAGTTGGGTACAGGTACCTAATTAGACCGCAGACGGTTAAGCCGGCCAACCGCGAGTGTCACTCCCAGATAATTTCTGAAATATGTGAGCGATCTTTCTGACCCACGCCGGCGTATTCCTGAACATGGGTCGGAATATTAAATAAAGGAATGATAATTTTTCTCTCAATTTCTTGTCTATCGTCAAGGCAGGTATTTTATAATATCCAAAGACAATCGTGTTATCATCCAAAATTGAACCACCAGGACGGGGAAGGGTCTGAGACAGAGCCAGTCGGAAGGTAGTTACATCATTTAGCCCAAACGCTAGTTTCTCAGACCGAACGCCCAACTTCTTAAACCATCGTGCTGCAGATGCCAACTGTGAGGAAGTCGTTTAAAACACATGTTTTTATTCGTTCACAGTCGACGGAAGTTGCTAGGATGGCGAAGGTATCGATACATACTGGCATGACACTAGCAGGACTCCGCACATGCACATAATGCTGCTGGCTGGTAGCCCTTATCGATTGACTGATTGATCGATCCAAAAGCCCAGCCGGCTTGTAGAAACCTTCTGATTCAGACTGTTCCGACCTGTATGTTGTTATAATAGGATAGTTAGTCGAATAGTCCAGGATCCTTTTCACGCAAGCCCCGGGTATAATAAACAATATAAGGCCTCGAGTGTCGAATAGTCTTTTTTCAAAATTCTTATCCATGTAAGGAGGAAGATACTTACTCTGTCCCCTTCACTATTTATATATACCCGGATGGCGGAGGTCTGAAATAGCCACCTTCTGACCAATACCTGTTCACTTTACTCTCGTCGTCACCTCGTCAGTTCTGGTTGTTGTTTGTTTGTGTGTTTTGAAGTTGTGGCCTGTCACGAGCAATAAAAGTTACGCCCACCAAATAGGCTTGCCCGACGAGACCAGAAAAACATCCCAACTTGAATTCTGCACAACAAGCCAGGGTTCGCCCCAAATTCAGTATGGCTCTAAAGCCCGATAGCCCTAATAAGAAGAAACTCCGCAAGTATGTTGCCTTCGCTTTGAAGTATGAGAATAGCCTCAACAGCTGGCAAAGGTCCTAACAGGCTTGTTTGTTTAGGCCAAAAGGCGCGGTTGGAATAGCACCAGACTTCGCCAAAGTCAGAACACCGGTGACACCACAGAAGACGAAGACATCAATAAAAACAGGTCGAATTCCTTCTCCTCCCCGACCAAAACAGCAGCAGAAGAAGAAGAAGTCACAGTCATGGAAAGGGTGGCTCTTCAGCTTAATATTTAGGTACAATACCCCCATCTTTGACCTAGACGGGCACTCCCGATCAATTCCTAACCGTTATGGTCTGGTAGATATTCTCTCCTTTACTCCTTATACGTCTACGTATGGACATGCCCAAAAGATGGCTCCGATTCTCGGACGATATGTGATCTGGGCGATAGAACATTAGATGTCATAGAGCCTTATGTGTACGATGCCTACGACTTCTACATTGAACCCTACTATAACGAATATTTGTCCCCTTATGTCGAAAAAGCTGCCCCCTACGTCATATCCGCGAATGAACACTATATACGGCCGGCCCGACTCTATGCTGTTGATCAATTCGAAAAAAATGGACGGCCACAGCTTATTAAGGCCAAGGACTCCGCTATCGCAGCACTCTCCCCTTACACTCAGAGAGTGTACGACAAATACCTTGCGGATGCCGTACTCACGGGCCAAGAAATGTACAATACGTACGGACCAACCGTGGAAAAGTATGGAAAGCTCGGGTATGACTATGCTATCGAAAAGGCCTATCCATACTATTTAATCTCCCTACCATATCTGGAGAAGGCTTGGGAACAGGGAGTTGAGGCGGCTGGGTGGGCTGGTGTTGAGGGTAAGGGGTGGATTGCTCGGAGGTGGGGTATTCACGTAGAGCCTCAGCTCTGGAGAATACAGGAAAGACTCGGGCTAAAAGGATTAAGGTATGATATTTCCGCGACCCCACTTACGTCAACCAACCCCATTAATAAAGATGATAGAGGTACCCGGGTCCGAGAGGATAGCCCCACACCGCCTCACCGTGGCAATCCAAACGCCTCTTCTTCCGACACTGCTCCTGATGACATCCTTGAAGAATCATACGAGGATATCGATGGCGAGGAAACCCCGGAAGGCGTTAAGGAGGGGAGCGGACAATCACAAGAGAAGAAGAAGAGCTCCAAAGAACAAATCGAAGAAGCCCGGCCACTGGTCGAAGCCGACCTGGTATCCTGGAGTGTTAGGTTCGAGGAAGCCGGTACCAAGGCTTCGGATGAAGTTGTTGCAAAGCTTGACGAGCTATGCAGCAAGGTCATGAAGGAACACAGTTCCTTGTCCGAAGAATTGTTGACCGATCTTGAAGCTCGCATTCAAAAGGAGTACCGGGATTTCGAACAAGGTCTCGGAACACTCCTCGATAGTCCTGCCGAAACGAAGTACGTGATGATAGGATATGACGGTCTCGTAGGCAGGACTGCGTCAAACCTTAAGGAGAAGTACGCCCAGATAAAGAGTCGAACACAAGAGCTCCTCATGGACACATATCAAAACACAGCTAAAATCGTGGATGCTGCTTTGGCGGACATGGACTCTGCACATGACATTGGAATGCAAGAGCTCGGAATGAAGTGGGCCTGGATGGATGGCGTGACATATAAAGACTGGGCCAAGTACCACGAGCTTAAGAAGGCTTTCGGGTCTCTGAAGACGAAGGTCATCAGATCAGGTCAAGGTCACAAAGGACTCCGAGAAGTCACCGACTACGCCAAATCCATTGATGATGCTGCACTTGAACTTTTGAAAGTTGCTCACACCGAAGTTGCCAAATTAGAAAAGGCTGGGAGACAGAGACTTGTGAAAGCTTGCGCAGAGAGAGACGCAGCAGAGGCAGAGAAGGTGGCTAGCGGAAACTCTGATAAACAGAATGTGGGAGACGTGGAACTTGATGACAAAGGAAAGGCCGCAAAAGAGGTTCCATCGTCCGACGCCACCAAAGAGGTACCAGAACCTAAGGGGAAGATGGAGAAGCCCGCAGACCCCTCAGAGGACGAATCTAATCATACGCCAGGCCAAGATCAGGCAGGGTCAGAACGCCAACAGAAAGCCGAATCCGAAGGCGTCGAGGCCGCCACCCTCCAGGAGCAACCTACCGCTCAGGAACAAACCCAATCCGAATCAGCGACCAAACCTGAAGAACCAGCCTCCTCAGAAACGACCGATCGCCAAGCCAAAGCCCGGGTCGCCGCAAAGGAAGCCGAGCCCGAACCAGAATTCCAAGCCCAGTCCGAACCAGAAGCCCAAGCTGAACCCGAATCCGAATCCGAATCCTAGACCTCCGCCAAACTCGAATCCCAACCAAAAACCCAGGCCGAACCCCAACCAAAAGCCGGCCCAGAGTCAAAAGCTCAAAAAGAAGAATCCGAATCCGAATCCGAATCCGAATCAGCCGATAAATAATAATAAGATCCCGAATCCAAACGGGAAACCGAAAAATATACCAGTTCAGAATCCGAATAAAATCAAAAATCCAAATCCAAATAGGAGTCAGCGGCCAATGCCCAATAAAAACCAACCCGCTAAAAGGTTGAAACCGAGACCAATACCGCCACAGAATCCGCAAGTCAAAAATCCTCATTAAAGCTTGGGCAACGAATTCAGAAGGAAGAGATTATGATTGCAATCTACCCTACGACGACTTGACCAATGCTCTGTCATTATTTTTATTACCCATGAATTTACAATTTGGGTTGTTTTTTGACTTATATTTTGATTTACAAGTCTTTTGGGGTTTTCAAAATTATTTCTTTGATTGTTCTTGTATCTAGCGGCTAGTTTAACTGTTCTTCTCGTCTTTAAAATTTGTGGATATTGAATTTTTTTTATTTTTTATTTTTTTCCCCGTTGGCCCAGGATACAGACAGGTAGCTGATTATCGCCATGCGCTGTTAACGTCGCCCTCTCTGAGAGTAAATTCCTTCGAACAAGTCGATTTAGTTCGCAGTTTGTAGACGGTCTATGGCCACAGTCAAAGTTTCTTTTCTCTATAAAGTTCTGCTGTTAATGGCTGCCATTATACAACATACAACTGTAAGGTCTCTATAGTCATGACAGCCTTAGAAAAGTGTAAAGAAGCTGTACTCTTAAGAAATATTGGATTAATTGCATGCCTGTAAACTTAATTTCCCGATGCTGTTTACTGCGTAGCGAGCGTCGGCCGTCGGACAACCTAAAATAGATATCGGATGGCATCGGCGCAACTAGAAGGCAAATGGCCGCAAAGCAAGAAAGGGAAAAAAAACCCCCCCCCCGTGGTTCCATGCGATAAAGAGATAACAGCAGCTGCCAGACCAGACAAACATTCGCCAGAGAATTTGACTCAAACATAGCGCCGCCCTCAAAATTTTTATAATCGTTCTCGTTGGCGCAATCCTAGGCTACCTATCTTCACTCCGTTACAGCTTTATTTTCCCGCTCTTCTGCCTTAGGAGGCCGCTTTTTTTTTGATATTCGAGGATACCCCTTCTTTCATATACCCGGGGATACAGGTGGAGACAGCTATATTGATTTCGAAGCGTTTTGTATCCCTTCTTCCTTCGAAGTCTACCGGTTGCTATCAGTCTTGTGGGTACAGAGGTTGCACCATAGTCGCCTCATCGCAACGCGGAGAATACCCTAAATACAACACAGTCTTCGGTATCGTGAATCGATCTTACGAGCTTCAGCCGGTGGCGATCTTGATAAGAAAACCCTTCCTTCTTGGGGCCCGGATTTAGATATAATACTATATAACTCACGGCTTGTGGGTCTTTAGTTTATTCGCAATGGTAAACGCTGATATTCCCATTACCGTTGGAGTTCTAGGTATGCATGACCATATCTATACCAATATCAAAACTGAATGCTGACAGCATAATAACGCTTATCCCCGTAGCTCTCCAGGGTGCTTTCAGCGAGCATCTCCAGTTACTAAAGAAGGCGTCTCAAGCTTTGCCATCTAATATCATCTTTCGGTTTTTGGAAATCAGAACCAAGGATGCATTATCAAGTTGCGATGCTCTCGTCATCCCTGGTAAGTACACTTCAGCAATCGATGGCTTGAAACAAACTAATTACCTGATGTAGGAGGTGAGAGCACTACTATGAGTCTTGTGGCTGAGAGATCCGGTCTCTTGGAACCTCTGAGAGAATTTGTCAAGTATGCTACATATCATGCCTAGGGACCACGGTTAAGCCTCTAACTTGTGCTACTCAATAAAGAGTATATAGGAAGCCTGTTTGGGGAACATGCGCTGGCATGATTCTTCTTGCTGAAGAAGCAAACAGGACGAAGAAGGGCGGACAGGAGCTAATCGGTGGCCTCGATGTCCGAGTTAAGAGGAATCATTTCGGCAGCCAAGTACGTCCCTTAACATTCTGAACGACCTTTTAGAACGGTTAGAAATTAACGTACTTCAACCGAAAGACCGAGTCGTTCAGTACCCCGCTATCTCTCCCCTTCCTTGAGGACTCTACGCCATTCTACGGCTACTTCATCCGTGCTCCTATTGTTGAGCATATCCTTCCCCCAACTACTCCCACCAGCTCTCTAGAAAATAATACGGCCGACACTGTAACAGCACCTTCCAAGAAGCCAATCAATGATGTCGCAGCATCTTTCACTTCGCCAGACGAAGTCAAAATTCTTGGCCGCTTGACGCCGTCAAAGCTTACCACGACAGAGGAGGATGCTAAGCTTGGGATTACGGATCCATTAGAAGGCAGAATTGTAGCTGTTGAGCAGGGTAATTGCTTTGGAACAAGCTTCCACCCGGAGCTGGGCAGTGATATCCGGATACACAAGTGGTGGCTGGAGAAGGTTGTGGAGAAGGTGGATACGAAGAGGAGGCTAGAGGCGGAGTGCTAGAGTACATGCTATCACTATAGAAGGTCATTTGCAAGTTCCTAGGAAGCCTTGTTCGGGAACCGGCCAGGAGGGGTAGATACCTAGGCACCTAAGCTTTTTCACTTAGTATAGTATATCACCTTTTCCAGGTTTAGCTACCATGGAATACATAGAGTATTCCTTCGTAATATATCTCTCAAACCGATCATTTAAGTCAACGTAGTTTTGTGCCTTTTAGAACTCGTTATATGTAATTCGCGGGCATTGGTTGCGCTTAGGGTTCTCCAGGCTGCGTTGTTTGAAGCTTGGAGCGCCGCCAACATCTTGGCTTCGAAACATGCTTTGCGTCTCCACGAAATCACGTTACGGAGACAGCTTTGCTTGCTTTTAAATTAATTATCACTCCATCGACTTCTAAACATCTACGGGTAATCTTCTTCAGAGTTTTTTATAACTGAAATCCGAAATCTGCGGGCTAGTGCCTTCCGAGTCCCCAAAAATGACATTCGCTTTTACACTTCCCACGACGTCACTAGTCAATTTCACTACTTCCTTCGCCAGTTCCTCCGCTCCGTCTCTGCCGTCCGCAGCTACCACTCGCCGTGCTCTCCTCCGCGACACGCTAAAACGGTATAAACGTCTTACAACTACGGAACAATACAATAACCTCCCATCCCTCCTATCATCGATCTCCGAATACTTACCCTATCTCTACACTATTGACGCCTACATTACTTCTCAGGACATAACACCTCTCGCCGACTTCGAGACAGAATGGCGGGCGGTATTATCTCGCCGCACGGTTCCGACGGAACAACCTCGAATTCGCCGTAAAGGTCTAGATTACGAAATATGTTTTGCAACAGCTACGCTAGCATACGTTCATACCCTACGTGCTCGCACGTTCCTTATGACAGCAATTCAATCTCCAGCATCGACGGATAGCGATGCTACCAATACCTCTGTTCATCTGATAAACCAAGCGAAGGATCAAATGCTTACAGCGGCATCGATATTTCTTTATCTACAAAACAGATCTACGTCAAGAGAACGAGGTGCTTCACAATCGATGCCTGCCGATGTTACCACTTCGATATATAATGCTCTATGGTCACTTTGTCTAGCCTCTGCAACATTGTTGGCAGTCCTGAAGGATGACCCGTATCCATCGATTGTGGCATTACAATATGATAAGAACTCTAAGGAATGGATGTACAAAGCTCCCACGGTGCCCACAAGAGGAAGATCATTGTTGTTAGCGAGGTTGTGTATGTATTCTGCGGATATGGCGGGCAAAGCCGCAGCCGGGGTCGCCGCTACCCCAGGGTCGGGCGCGGAGTTGAAGGGGTATTGCGAGGACCTGGCTAAAACGGCCAGAGCGAAGGCTTGTCGGTTTCTAGGGGTTGATGCTGAAGGGCAAGGGAAATTGGGGGAAGCGATCGGCTGGGTTTTGGCAGGAAAGGAAGTGCTAGGCATGGTAGTGGGCGGAGAAGGCGACAAAGGCAAGTTGGGGAGGGGCTTGGATATACTGAAGAAGGCGAGAGAAGATCGGAAGATGGAAAAGGCACCGATGGAAGCTCTTCTTGGACCGGATGCTGGGAAGATGGAAGAAGCAATGGTGCTGAATGAGCTAGAAAGACGATGGAAGAGGATCAATGATTCGGTATGCACTCTTCCTTGGTGTGACAATGCAACGTTTGTGGAGATTATTCTAACGACTCGGACAGGTAAATTTCCAAACCGTGCAATCCACATCGTCGTTGTTAGCCCTTCTTCCAACGGGGCGTCCAGTATTTCCAGAAAACCAAACATGGACACCACCAAAACTGTCGTCATCTGAGTTATTGCAGCTGCAGACTCAAGCTCCGAATGGTGGGGATATAGACTGGGCTGGCGCAGATGATAGTGACGACGATCTAGCAGCCCAACCTGAAAGTAGTGTGCCGCCGGGTGGGTTTCCGAGATCGCAGAGCACTGGATATTACTGAAGACATGAACAATGATATTACTTAGCTTGGTTACCATCACAGCCATTGTCAGACCTTCTTCTGTGTCATGAAAACCAGCAGCCCCCGCATTGAACCGAGCCAGACCAAGGCCCGGGAATTGAAGTCTCGTTTCGATGCCTATTGATGCCATGGACAAGCGGTCTTAGCCACTTCCTAATCCATTGGTGACGGCCCCATCTGACCTCCTCAACCCCAGTGCTGTCTTATCAGTAATACATGAACTAGATACTCTCGATACCGTGCAAATGCCCAGGCCCGCCAAGGCTGCTACCTTCCACCCATGCTGGGAGATCAACAGAGCATCTCCTGCTTAATCGAGTAGGTAGCACTGCGGAAAAACAACACATTTACCGGGTCAACATGAACTGCCCATCCGCGTAGCCTCCGCTAGCATCGATGTTCCTTGCAGTGGCCTCAAACAGGGAATCTAGTCGTATGTTGTGCTTTGTTCGGGTCTCTTGGAAGTGCGAACTTTCGATGTTGCCTTCCGTTCGCGCAGGGGCATCGAACGATAGTGCACCCTGTTGCTGTTTCGGTGTCTTATCCAGCTTGTCTGTGGTATCATTAGGAATGCTGCTATGCGTGCTGCCTATGTGCATGTGGACTTATAAGATGGCTGGATCGTCGTCGCATTTTTTGATTGGAATTCCGCCGATTTCCAAATTCCTAGCCGTTTACTCGTCTGGGTTCGATTTCTGGTAGTCTCTTCAATCCACCACAATGAAGGTCTCCTCTGTCGCCCTAGCCCTGTCCTTACTTGGTGCATTTGCCCAGGCAATTGAGCCACCTCGCAAACCTTCTCAACCCCAAGGCGGCGGTACCAAGATCCTGACCTATAATGAAACCGTTCTACGTCCATCCTTCGGTGCCAGGTCTACGTCTGTCAATTGGTTTGCTGGCGGTGAAGACGGAACCGGGCTTCGTCTCTCCGACAATGGGGATATTGTTCTCGAGAACTTTATCACCGGTAAAAGCGAGATCTTTGTTCCTTCAAGCCGCATTCCTAGCGGTTATGCAGACTACTGGATTCGCCCAGACTTAAAAAAGGTCTTGTTCGCGGTCAACTATTCGAAGCAGTACAGGTACTCATATTTCGCCGACTATATTGTTCTCGATGTTGCTACAGGACAGACGGCCCCGATTGTACCAGGTCAGGCTGGGGATATCCAGTATGCTGAGTTTGCGCCCATCGGTAATGCTATTGCTTTCGTCCGAGGAAACAACCTTTTCTTGAACATCGATGGGGAAGTTAAACAGATCACAAACGATGGCGGTCCAGATACATTCAACGGTGTCCCTGACTGGGTGTATGAAGAGGAGATTTTCGGTGACAGGAAGACGCTCTGGTGGTCTCCAGATGGTAAATATGTCGCCTATCTTCGTTTCGACGAGACTGGTGTGGAGACATTTAGGGTTCCGTATTACATGAACAACCAGAAGATCGCACCTGCTTACCCAAGGGAACTTGAGCTTCGATACCCAAAAGTCGGAACTACAAACCCAACTGTTACATTCCATCTATTGGAGGTTAGCTCTCTCCAGCAAACCGATATTCTAATAGATGCCTTTGCAAAGGACGACACGGTCATCGGCGAGGTCGCTTGGGTGACCGATGCCCACTCCAAGGTTATCGTTAGGGCTTTCAATCGGGTTCAGGACAAGGAAAAATTGGTCCTCGTCAATGTCGACAGTGGAAAGACAAAGGTTGTCCGTCAGCGGGATGGTTCCGACGGATGGCTTGATAATAATATTGCCATCACTTATATTGGAACCGTTGACCGACGACGTAGCCCACGGAATACCAAGAAGGAGTATTATGTCGATCTTTCTGATCAGTCTGGCTGGAACCATCTTTACTTGTTCCCTGTCGATGGTGGAAATGCCATCACCCTCACTAAGGGAAAGTGGGAAGTCACGGCGATACTCAAGGTTGATACCGAGAGACAGGTGATATACTTCCAATCCACCAAGCAGCACAGCACCTCCCGTCACATCTACAGTGTTTCGTACAAAACGGACGAGGTGAAATCTCTTGTAGATGACTCTGTCCCAGCTTCCTACTCCGCATCCTTCTCATCGGGTGCCGGTTTCTACCTTCTTTCCTACCGTGGCCCCGATGTCCCATACCAGGAGCTTTACGCCACAAATTCCAGCAAGCCACTCCGCACCGTCACAGATAACTTGGCCCTTTACAATAAACTCAAGGAGTATAAACTCCCCAAGATTACCTATCTCGAACTCAAGCACCCTGAGGGTTTCACAATCAACGTTATGCAGCGTCTTCCTGCAAATTTTGACCCATCTAAGAAGTATCCAGTTCTCTTCATCCCCTACGGAGGTCCAGGTGCTCAACAAGTCTCCCAGGCATTTTCATCTCTTAACTGGAATGCCTACATTGCCTCCGATCCAGAGTTGGAATTCATCACATGGACCGTCGACGGCCGAGGAACCGGATACAAGGGTCGGAAGTTCCGCGCCGTAGTTGCATCCCACCTGGGACGATATGAGACTCAAGATCAGATTTTTGCTGCCAAAGAATTGATCAAGATGCACTCGTTTGTTGATAAGGATAAGATTGGAATCTGGGGGTGGAGTTTTGGAGGCTATCTGTCTGCAAAGGTCCTAGAAGCGGATAGCGGTTTATTCAACTATGCTTTCATCATTGCACCAGTATCAGACTTCAGATTCTACGACTCGATGTACACTGAAAGGTATATGAAGAGTAAGTTCAATGGTCCCGCCGTACTCTGCCATCATTTCATCAAAGTATGCTTGCTAATACCACCTACAGCATATCAACAAAACCCAGCCGGCTACAACGAAACTGCCGTCCGCAAAGCCGATGGATTCAAGAAGATCAAGGGCAAATTCTCGATCTTGCACGGAACAGGCGATGATAATGTACACTACCAGAATACAGCCGCGTTGGTCGATCTATTGGTAGGTCAAGGTGTCAGTCCCGAAAGAATGAACATGTTCGCCTTCACCGATAGCGACCATAGCATTTCATACAATGGGGCCTACCCTTGGTTGTACAAATACTTGACTGAGAAGTTGTTCGAGGAGAAGAAGAGGATCGTTGGACAGCAAGATGTAAGACACCAGTGGAGTAAGAAGGGTGTACCTGTTAAGAATGGATTGCCAGTTGAGAAGAAGAGCAAAGTTGAAGCTTAGGTCTGAAATGGTTCCTATGGAGTATATGTAAATACGACCAGAAATTTAATACCCACAGAGGAAAGATTAATGAGGCTTGTTTTGTATATACTACTAGTAGCTTGGATATTTGAATAAAAGCGGTCTTTAGCGTATTCATATGAGCCTGATATTCGCTGCTGATGTTGATTTTCGCAGATTGAGAATACAAATCAATGCTCAGAACCGTGGGATACTGGTAGGTACCAGCTCGCGAATGAGTCTACATCTTTCTCCCCCCCTGAGTCTCCAACTATCTTCGGCCCGCAGATGTAAAATATTTGTGAGTTTTCATCCTCCTCTCACCAATCGGTAACATGCATATAGATAGCGCCCTAATGTTGGTGTTGCATGGAAAGTTATTTGGACCTTAAGCAGGATAACCGAGAGCTTTAGGGATTTCATTTCTTACCCATTGAAGAGAACACCTCGGGCTCATTATAAGACCTACTCGTACCAGACCTAGATTTGGACGACTGCACCAAACAGTTAAGGGATTCGAATAAATCCCTAACGGGTATATAATCTAACAAAAGGATTTCAGCTCCAAAATTTTGGTTCCACAGCTTGTTGAGTTATGCCTTGCGCGTCGCCATTTTAAACCCAATTCAATACCGTACTCGTCAAAACCAAAGTAACTCGTGTCCCCAAAACCATAGAAATATAAAGGTAAAGAAACCCATCAATCCAGCTCTATCGAATCCGCTTAGGGTTCTCAAGCATTCCGCGTTGATTTTCGAGCTGTCCGCCGCTTCACCCTTTCCGCAATAGTATCTAGTCTAGTTCTTGTATCTCCACCGCGCTCATTCGCACTCTCAGTCCCAAAAATCCTCCTCATGGCATTCTCATATGTGGAGTAGGCTGCTTCCGCCATCTGCCTATACTCCAACGATGCAACTTTAATATCGCACAGATCTTGGGCCACAACACCACCTTTCTTCAATATGGCACCTACAGTCTGTGCGAGCCGGCTATCGTCCGTCATCAATTCCCAAGGTTGATATGCCAAATCTCGATGTGCCTTGAAGTGGGTGTTGAATGCACGAAGGATTAGACGAGCAATGGCCGGTGCTTTGGTAAATATGAACACTTCATCCTCTCGAGCCGTGGCAGAGCATCCTCTGTAATTAAGTATTCCACACATGTGAACAAAATACGAGTTGGCGAGCCAAATACAGAGTGTTCGTATTGGAGGACCCGGCGGAGAAACTAGGACATGACGGACGCCGAAGTGCCAGACATTGGGATAGAGAGTGGCCGATCCTGCAGCTGGATCGTTGTGTAGGTCCTTGAGACGTGGGAGATCGTTGAATATTTTGATCAAAGACTCGAGAATGGGGTCCATATGAGGGATGGAGAGATTGACGTATTCCACCTCGGTTTCATCTGTTCCACTTGATGACATCTCTACATCTTGCGGTTGTAACCCGAGTTCTATAAGGTCTGGGTCATTAGCGTCGTATGTATACGAGTCTCGGTGCTCTGGCGCCATCCTGTAAGGATTGGCTCCGAGGTTTATATTCAAGATCGAATATGTTGGCTCTGGCGGAGAGTAATGTTTGAGGTGGTACAGCCTGGGCTGGAGCGCTGAAGATTTATTTAGAGATAGGCGCCGCTACATCGGTGTATATTTGGTAGTTTTGACTAATTCCGAAATCATATAGAATTCTGAAGAAATATGTGGACATTGATCGCAGAGGGAACGTAGTCACCACCAACGCGCACATTTGTTGCATTTTTGTAGATGTTATACCACAGTCTCGTAACCAGAGTTTACCGAGCAGACCAAAAAAGTTATACCATTGAAAGAACGCTTTTGGGTAATAGAAAAGAAATAAAACAGAGTGCCTGGCGCCTCTAGGTATCTATATTAGCTTAGATACTGCTTTGCTCCCGCTTCCTCGCGCTAATAAGCATTCAGAGAAGAGGTTCTATTCAACTTGATAGACACCGCCGACATCCCACCTGCTACCTGTAGCTGCTCGGCTTACATATTTTGTGAATCTCATAATTCCAGTATCCCGGTAGATGATATTCATAGAATTCCAACTGGCTGGGAGGTGTAGCATCAGCCCATCATCGCCACTATTTGCGGCTGTGCTTACAATAGCTGGATCATACGAGTCATCCAATTCGTGGGACGTCGAGTTGCCCTTATTCTTCGGGTCGTCGATACGCGGGTGCTTGGTCTTTCCATCGCCAGTAGACATGTAGACCTCATAGCCACCCCAATTGTCGAGAATTTGATCTTCACCGTCTTCCATATCTTCATCATCATCTTCTTCTTCTTCATCATCCTCTTCATCGCCCTCTTCGTCTTCGTCAGGGACTATTATAATTTCCTCTTCATCACCATCCTCCCCATCTTCTTCATCTTCATCTTCCTCATCTTCCTCATCACCCTCTTCCATTGCATCCTCAGACTCAAGAGGGACGTCCCAGCCACCAGTCGTCGGCGTTAGACCGAGGACGACCTCAAGTCTAGGTGTCTCGTCTTCTTGACCCAACCCAAGGGTGTAATCCAGCCCCGGTCTGAATCTTCTGGCTATAATATCCCGATTAATTGCCAATCTCCCAGTAATCTTCGCCAATAGCTTCCTAAAGGCCAACGACGGAAGGAGAACATGGGATAACTCTTCGAGAGGGGAGAAGTCCTTATCCGCTACCGTACTAAATTTCTCATGATCGGGCTGTGTATACAGAAACCTTTGCTTGTATGGCGGACCAGAGACCTTCCATGATGGCGTATCCTCCGGAATGGCTGCACCATCATACTTAAGTTCCGTTGCATCCAAACCCTCGATAAAAGTTTTTAGCTTTTCAGAGAAGCTGGAGTCTAGAATCTTGAGCAATTGAACATTCTTCGTTTCCGAGAACCTTTCAGCAACGCTTTTTAGCGCCTTATCCTCCAGATATGTCGGATTGATGTACTTTCTAAGAAATTCCATATCGTCTTTGGATAAAGTTTGATCTTTATCTCCTTCCGGATAATCCGATCTTAGGGCCTTCGGGGAGTCGTGGACTTCCAAGTTCTTTTCCAACAGTTTCATACTACTCTTCTCAGCTAGTTCTTGCTCCCTACCTTCGATATAACCATCCTCACCCTTCACCGGTATGTGAAACCACCCACTAACCGCCATTCTTGCCTTTCCATCAACAAAAACTTCTTCTACATCGTGGAAACTCTTCCCTGGCTGCACAACGAAGAATGCAAGCTGATTCGACGCCGGCGAGATCTCCAGACTCCAATCCGGTGTTGGGATCAAGCTTTCTTTGCCTTCAGCGTCTTTCATAGGATTTGTAGGATAAAGCCTCAACCCACCGCCCCACTCCGGTTGCCATGCGTCATCCGGATCCGTAAGGTACAAGATATAGCTGACACACCGGGTGCCAATGACATCGTCGTGACAAAGTAGATGGCATCCTTTAGTGTATACATTGATAGCCATGTCCACCTTTGAACCACTCAACTTGCCGCAGTTGGTGATCTTTTCGATGTAGCCTCTGAAAACCGGTGAGTACAATGCGTCACGGAGTTGCGAGAGCGATGGAAGAAGCTTGCGCTCAGCTTCAGTAAGTCCGGAGATGTTGACTAAATCGCCTGACTGGTAGATTGTGTAGATATCTGTGTGCTTCGGCGTGAAGTGTATGTTCTCCATTATTTCGGCGCGAACGGAGCGTAGGAGGGGCTTAGAAATCAAATTATTGATTACACAATGCTGGTATCTATATTATAAACATTAGGCTTGATCATGCGAGTTTGGTTTCAGTTTCAATTGCAAAAGCGATTGGCTTACGGTCCAGACTTCTCATGAAAGTCTCGCAGTGAGACTACATTGGCGTCCGAAAATAGGTCTTTACGGAAGGACTTCTTGATCATTGCATCATCCTGCCCTTGTATCATCGCAGCCTTCTTTCCCTTCTTATCAACCTTTTTCGAAGGTTGAGGCTCAGCGCCATTACCTTTGGTCTTTGCAGACCCATTGGAGCTCCCGTTTCGTGTGGATTTTGACCGTTTCGCTGAAGAACGGCCATTGGTTTCTGGAGCTTCATCTGCCACCCGTTTGGCGGACGACCGACTCCTTGTAGACGGCATTTTTTCGGTGCTGTTTGATGTGGTAAGGGAAGTTTTGTAGGTGAAAGAAAATTTTTTAGGATGCCAGTCGCAGGTTTTCTGGGGAATAGGTCTCGGGAAAATGTTTATCGATAAGCCACATGGCGCCACTCTGACCTGAGATCATTGCCGACAACGCGAGACTTCATGCAAGATTAGCCACAACCGCCTCAAGCTCAATGGGCTTGCATGTTCGATGTTCTTCAAATGCTACATGCTCCACTGAGAACGAGTATACACAGTAAGACACCTATGAATTGAACCGAGCCTGAAATTTACTCTAGCGCTCAGGGCTGCCTAGTTAAGTAGGACCCCGCTAATGGAAGCCGTCGGGAAGCGAACCGGTAAACGTTATCCTGCATATGCATTGGACATGAGTCCGCAAGAGACCGAGGTCGCCCAACATCCTTCGATATCGGCATGTACAGTTGTGAATCATAATGCTAAGGGTATGACAAAGAAGGCCTGTAGGCGCGAATTTCTGGTATTTTTAAACACGCTTAACCCATAACTCGTCTGACAGACCGTAATATCACGAGGCCGCTCTCTTCGAACTTTCGGATCAGAAGCTTCAAGTCCCTTCTACAAGCTACAAAACCCAACACGGACAACACGAGTATTTAACCTCGGGTTCCAGCAGAGTATCAGAATGGCGAGCAATTCAAGCGAACCAGCGAAGGATATCAAGTTCGAAGATATCGCGAGTGGGAAGTCAAAATCACCCGCTGCGTACGACTTTCGGAGTGAGTTTGCTCCATCAATTCTGTTTTGCGCAAAAAAGAAAAGTACTATTGCACTGACAATAGATATCGACAGGCGATACTGTAACTACTCCGACTCCGTCTATGCTTCAGTCAATCCTATCAATCGCTGTCCACGGCGATGATGTATTCTCGGAAGACGTAACAACCAATGAACTAGAATCCTTCATTATATCACTGACCGGCAAACCAGCCGCCTGCTTCGTCATGTCAGGAACCATGGGCAATCAAGTTTCTATCAGATCGCACTTAACTCAGCCACCGCATTCAATTGTGATGGATTCAAGGTGTCATATCTTTAATTACGAGGCTGGCGGTGCGGCCGTGCTGTCCCAAGCCCAGATGATCACTGTGAAGCCAGCGAACGGGAGGTACCTGACGCTTGAAGAGGTTAAAGGTAACATTATCGACAGCGATGATATACACTATGCGCCAACAAGGCTTATCTGTCTTGAGAACACGATCAACGGAGCAATAATGCCGGTGGAAGAGATTAAAAGAATATCAGAATTTGCGAGGGAAAAAGGCATAAAGCTTCACCTTGATGGCGCCAGGCTCTGGAACGTGGTTGCAGCCGGCGGGGGAGATCTTAAGGAGATCATCAGTTACTTTGATTCTGTTAGTCTGTGCTTTTCAAAAGGGCTCGGTGCGCCAATGGGAAGCATTGTGATCGGAGAGAAAGATTTTATCAAAAGAGTACGACATTTTAGGAAGATGGTAGGTGGTGCAACTAGACAAATCGGGATTGCTACCGCCCCGGCCAGGACAGCGGTGGAGGAGGTATTTTTGGGAGGTAGGCTAGCAAGAACACACGAGCTAGCAAAGAGACTCGAGGGCTCGTGGGGAAAGTTGGGCGGGAAATTGAAATTTCCATGTGATACGAATATGGTCTGGCTAGATCTCGAATCTGTCGGTGTTGATGAAGGCGATATTCCCATTGAGGCGAAGAAAGCGGGGCTGAAATGGGATTACGAGAGGATTGTGGTGCATCACCGTAAGCAGTCTTTCTACGGTGATTTGATTGTCCGCTTGCTGACGGGTATGCCCTGCCAATAGAAATTTGTGATGATGCTATCGAGAAGCTAGAGGGCGTCCTGGAGAAGTTGGTGGAAAATGCAAGGGCGAGGGGTGGGGTACAGTCGCCAGATATACCAAAAACGGCCCGATACTCGCGGAGAGTCGATCAGGATCTTGCATAATTCTTCGAGTGAGACTTGGACCTTGTGTGTGCGAGTGGGCTTCATATTCGCTGGTCTAAAAATAACGCCGAAAGTAATATACAATGAATTCGCCTGATCAATAGGCAAGAATAAAGCCCTCCATATACACCAATCCATGGGCCTCAATCGATCAGACGAGGAAAATGGGTAATTGATACTATTCATATCGTGGAAGAATCTGCTACAGCAGCCTCGTAGTGGAGGACCTCTGCCAAAGAGCAGATATCCTATAGGTTCCGGCGGAATACCCCAATCCCATATTCTTATTCCGGCTTACTTGGCGGCAGCACTGTCTGTTCGAATTTAAAGCCTCTGATCTTTGTGTAGGGCATCAACTCAAGGTATCGTTCTGTATCCAAGAAAAATGCATTAGTAAAGTTCTAGATGCTTTACATCGCAAATTCGGGTGACGATTGGGCCCCGGTTGCTCATAAAATTCCAAACCGTACCTCGTAAGAGACCACACTTCTCGAGATGATTGTTTCCGTTTCTCCGGTAGCACTTCGATAGCTCCTCTTGAACTAGCCTGGACATCATGAGCTTGACCCATTGCTCACGGATAATGGCGTCTTGCGCGTCTCTGACAGCCTTGTTGTCATCATAGTCGACCCCTTCGAAAGTTGGCTTAACGGTTGGCTTCTTAGCCAGGAAGGCGGCGGATTCTGGGGTCGACATTGTGGTGGATTGGGAGGTAGATGTTGCACGGTGGCTTCGGTGCGGTTACTGACGTCGGAGGTTGAGTTGGAGGCTTTCAATTCGGCTGGATTTGATTGGGAGAGGAGTTTGCGTTGTTTGAGGCTCGTTGATTGTGTGGCGGTGGCTAGTGGCTATAGAGCTCGGGCCACACATGCATACAATCTGTTGATATCGAATGTAGAGGACAAGTGATTTCAAATATGATATCTCGAACTGTTGCCTAGAAGCATTCCGCGCCATTGGCTGTGAAATCGATGCTTTCTAGATGCTTTGGCTATGAATAAAAGCATTTGAATAGCCCGGGATATAACTACAACTATTCAGGTAGCTAAGCTATGGGTCCCGTTTATGATCACGACCTATGTTGATGAACGTGAAACTCTACGAATATTTGCAAGGCCCGAAAGTTGACGGCTGTATAGCGCTTTGGAGTTCGCTCACTAGACTCCTCAGATACGACAATTGTGTCCCGGCGCCGGCTTCGGCAGAAGTATTCCTGCTTTTATCTCAAACCTTAGAACCTAGACCTGCAACCCGATAACATCAGCTATGATACATCTAGGTTACGAAGTTGATACTTATATAGGTAGATTACTCTGGATCTTATCGAGATCTCTGTTATCAATCGGCATTGACGGGAGACACCTGCCGCACAGGTCCCTACGGCTACATCTCCTCGGAGAAGTCTTGCGATAATCAAGTTTTAAAGAGAAGAACTGGTAGACCAAGATCATTATCTAATGTCGGTGGGGCACATCGCAGCATCCTACAACACAGTTTCCAACAAGCAACTCCGTGCACCCCTCGCGGACTGCATCTATAGCAGCCGTCATGCAAAGAGGGTCATTCTATCAGGCTCTACCAGGATCGGATATCCAGATGCAATGAAGGGTTGTTTGTAATCACACGCTAAGAGTGGGGTCGGTAATTTTGAGCGACTCGCTCCTTCCCAAAGAAAGATCCCAGGGTATCACCAGCTTGGCATGGGCAACGGGATAACAGGCAGCGGAGACGGTCGATAGCGGGCTCCTCCGCCCCAGCACCCACAAAACCAGCCGTGCTTGCCGTTTGAGAAGGGTTGTAATGCGAAGTGTAACAGGAAACATTCCAAAATGGAGAAAGTCTGTGAAAAAAAAATAATAATTTTTGTTTTACGATTAGGGCCGCGGGGTGCAAATATATATGGATCGCTTATACCCTTCGATCCCGATGCCGGGTTTCATGTCTATAGCTAAATTGCACGATCAAGCAGTATATCGACAATGGCTATTAAAATATCACTCGTCTTTCTAAGCGCTTCGGTTCTACCCGTTCTCGGGGAGACTATTCTCGGGTTGACAGTTTTTACTCGTCACGGAGATCGTAAGTTACACCATCATAAAGATTCTTGCTAATGTATATATTAAACCGTATGCAATGGAATATGCTTTTTATATGTTTTAGTTATATATAATTAGAAGGCAGTCAGCTAACGTAGCTTTATGATCATAGGCACCTCGAAGCACTATCCTGGCTATGGATTGACCAACCTAGGATTCCAACAGAACTTTCAGACTGGAAGTCTCTATCGAAGCATTTACCTCTCTGCGGATTCTTCGAAGCAAATACTTGGGATCTCCGAAGACAAATATGCTCCTTCTCAGATCTGGGCTTCCGCGCCAGACCAAAGAATTTTGGCAAACACTGCTACTGC
The DNA here is from genome assembly GCA_036971165.1 of Arthrobotrys iridis. Taxonomy (NCBI): domain Eukaryota; kingdom Fungi; phylum Ascomycota; class Orbiliomycetes; order Orbiliales; family Orbiliaceae; genus Arthrobotrys; species Arthrobotrys iridis. Next base: position 1,788,536 of record JAJTTS010000006.1, read on the forward strand.
CTTCCTCCAAGGCCTCTACCCACCACTGGAGCAACTTGATCCCGAAATTGCAACGAATACATTGAATAACGGCACCGAGTACACCAGCCCCTTGGAGGGATATCAATATGTTGCACTTCACACACCCGACGGCGAATCTCCCAACGCCATTTGGATCAAGGGAGATGATGGATGCCCGGCAATAACTGAGGCATCTGAAGGGTTTGAAAAGAGTACAGAGTTCATGGAAAGAGAAGCCTCCACGAAGTCCTTTTACCAAGGATTCTGGGATCAACTCCAGGACGTTTATGACTATGAAAAGTCAGAGCTCAGCTATGCCAAAGCTTTTGATATCTTCGACCTCATCAATGTGGCCCAAATCCATAACTCATCCGCCTCAGAAAAAGTTACCGCGGAAGAGCTCTTCCAGCTTAGGACATTGGCTGATAGCGCAGAGTTCGGCCTGAACTTCAATGCCTCCCAGCCAATTCGTTCGATTCATGCTCAGACCTTGGCGGGCGCTATCTTGAACCAGCTGAACCAAACGGTTACCGGCAAGGGAAAACTCAAGTTCTCTCTTCTTGCAGGAAGCTACGATACATTCCTTGCCTTCTTTGGCCTCACAAAACTTACTGCCGCTTCTCCAAATTTCTTTGGATTACCAATCTATGCCTCGACGATGGCGTTCGAAATCCTCACTGACGGGGACGTCACTGAATTCCCATCCAGCGTTGACGACCTCAAAGTTCGCTTTTTATTCCGCAATGGATCTGATGCTGGCTCCCCGTTGACTGCGTTCCCACTTTTCGGGCAACAAGAATTGATCCTTTCCTGGACTGATTTTGCCGCCCAACTCTCTGAGCGCGCTATCACATCCGTTGAGAAGTGGTGTAGCATGTGCAGGAGTACAGAGTCTTTCTGTGCCGCTTATGACCCAAGCCTTTCATCTGGCTCCATCGGTGTTGATAGCAGCACCTCAGGTGGGAGTGGGATTTCAAATGCTGTTGCAGGAGTTATCGGTGCTATGGTCACTTTAGTAGTAGTAGCGCTTGCTGGCCTCATGTTTTATTTGTTCACAAGGAGGCGGACTGCCCGGAGTTCTAGCGGAAACAGTATCGGCTCTGTGGAGAAAGGTAGCGTGAACTGAATAACAGGTCACTCGAATATCGACCGTCTTTCGGGAACATATCAAGAATATAGCTCATATTCTTATTTTGCTTAATGATAATGTTACTAGCAAGTCATATATTTGATGATTTAGATGAATCCCCCTATTCCGATGGGGATATTCAGTTGTCGAGACGAACATATCGTACTTAATTCCGGACGGGTTGCTATTTATTAGCCTGTGATATCTTTATACTCGCTGGGTGGATATCTTCTGTGATGCTAGTAATGAATTCGTAAATTGGTTTGTGCAGTCGGCTTAGCCCTAGCCTCTTTTAATTGCCTAGATGGCTTTAGAGAGAGCTCTAATTTTACAGAAACGGATATCCAAGAATCTTGAACTCATCTTCTTCCTCTGATTGATCGACTTCTTCTTCCTCCATCCCCATATCTCCCTAATATACCCCTATGGCATGATACGGATCCGTATACGGTGTCTTGTAGAGATACGGCCACCCAGATGAGATACTCGCAGGATGCCTAAAGTCCACGTACTTTTCTCCAAGTTCTACAGTTGTAATCGGTTACCAAAATTTTTTGTTTTGCAACCGCAGACTCTGTACCTTCGTCGATCAGTCGATGCAGGTCGACTACCTCCTATAACCTAGTACCTTCTTGAACGACCCAGCCGATGAAAACATCCGGATAGCTGCCACAATCCGGGTCAAGCCAGAGACCAATCTTAGCCAACGGATCATAATCGAAGCCGCTAAGAGAGCCTAAGGCTTCTACCTGACTCTCCCTAGGAGCGGATGGAGGACATAATAGAAAAGGGATGGCCAAATAGCCAGGCAGCGACGCAATCTGCGGAGCCGCTACCCTTGTGGGTACAGGGCTCATGTTTCAGAGATTTTCCTATTTGTTCACAAGATTATTGAAATACAACATCAGCGAGGAACAATCCGGTCCTCTGAACATAGCGTAAAATCCGAGTGTGCATGCTACGAGATTGAGCGCACTAGCTTCGACTGTTGTATGATCAGCAAGGGTTCATGTTATATTAGAAATTTTCAAATTTGACCGAAACTTGATAAATCCGTATGAGGCCAACTGATTATTTCTTGCTGAGTCCTTATACTCAAGTTAGCGGCCTTTTTATAGTGGGCTAAGTACATGCTTTATATAATCATATAATCCTACCCCGACGCTTCGGATATTGATGTTACACCGATACACATGATTTATTCATCGGTTTTTCTTCCTTCTCTCAAAACCTATACCTTTGCATTTAGCTGCGACCTGGTCGCCTTTTAGCCGTGTTCTGATAGCGTAATATTGGGGAATTAGATGCTGGTGTACTGTATTAATGCCATGTTAACATTGCTCCAAGATTTTTTTGGCCGGTGCATGAGTCAACTCACTCCTCCGTCTAATACTATTTCGGTTCCCGTTGCAAAGCTCGATGCATCACTAGCAAGATAGACATAGGCCCCTTTAATCTCATTCACACTGCCTTCGCGTCTTTATAGAGCCAGTCAGTATCTCTAAAGATCTGATAATTACTTGATTAGCCATATAAATATAGTACTCACCCCATAGGCGTTCTTCCCTTCCATACATTCCTCATAGAATCTGGCGCAGTAACCAGAGCTTCCGTTAGGATGTATCCAGGGCTTACAACATTAACCCGTGCAAATTGAATGTACTCAATAGCAAGCCCTTTCGCAAAGTGGGTTAATGCAGCTTTCGTGGCATTATAAGCTGTGTAAGCCTGCGGCACAAGATGTCGCATTCCTGCGGTACTCGAGGTCACAATAAAAGATCCTGTGCTATAATTTTCTAGCCTCACTCCATTTATGTCCGTGCCTTTGTTCTTTTGACGCTCAAAATATTTCCCAGCCGCTTTGGCAGAGTAGTAAGCGCTCACGAAGTTGACATTGAGGATACGAAGGAACTGTTCAGAGGGGCTGTCGATAGTACGGCCGTGGAGCCAGGGTATCCCAACGTTGGCTACAAATATGTCAAGACGACCATTGAGATCTTTGACACTTTGGTCTAGTGTAACCTTAAGGGCGGCTTCGTCTGTGACGTCTACTTTATACGCCTTGCCTTTCAACAATGTTAGCGTACGGATAGCGTGAAGTTGTTTTTAATCCTATTATGCTTACAGCTAACGCCATATGTTTCCGAGATCTTTGCAGCCTTTTCTACAGCTTCTTCACTGGAGTTGTACCATAGTGCCACATTGGCTCCGGCTTCAGCGAACGCCTCTACAACAGCATATCCGATACCTATTCACACCCAAGATTTGGTCAGAAAACGGTATCTCGGTAACAACTTACCACGGGCTCAAATTTCCAGAAGTTCTAGCATTCAATCTTACCTTTTGCCGCCCCCGTGACGATTGCGGTGCGGCCCTTTAGCGACAAGAGCGAGAAGAGACCTTTCTCCGATGCGGGTGGTTGGGTGTTGTTATGTTGGAAAATACCGTCTTGCTGGCCGGGTTGAAACCACTCCATTTTGTAAAGGTCGATCGATCAACACTGACGGACTTAATTAGAAAACTCGAAGGGTGATCCGGAGGGCATGAGAGTATAGATATTTATGTGGTAGAATAAGACTTTGCTTATATAGTTCTTGTATGCTCGTATATATCATGCATACAGGCCGACAAGACATAGATAGCGCTGCAGAAGCCCTGTAGCATATATGCGGACTTGATTAGTATTCAATCACGACGCACAAGCTGCCCGGGCCGCATCTGCAATACAACACCGGTCTCTTTCACAAGACTTAGTCACTACATGCTCCAGTGGTCTCTCTTTTACGTACTAGAGTGCTGAGAGTTATATAAGTCTATATACTTTAAGTATTATTTCCCATATAAAAGCTAAAATGTTTCCTCCGCAGCCTCGGAATTTTAAGGTAAGTTAAAGGAAATATCGTAAATTATATTCTTCAAACTAAACTTTAAATACTATCCTTAGGATGCTTCAGGTAGGCGGCATATTCTGCTATGTTTACCTATATTGGTATCCTGGTATATAAGTACTCATATCACTGAACTGGATGCCACCTTGAAGCGCACGAACGCGGAGATGCTAGTATCAATTGCATGACTCTACGTCAATTATAGCGTGTAAGTGCTTCGGAAATTACGGTGGGTATCATTAACAACGAATTGTAAGTCATACGTCCAAGAAACTGGTTGGCTACGGTGGAGACAGCATAGCGAGGCTGATATATCTCTAGCTACTAGCTAGTTGTATACACTATCACCAGTCATATCGCCGCCAAAAAGGTAAATGTCTTCACATCATTGCAATTTGAGACTATTTCTTGATATCGACGATGGAGACAGCTCATATGCCGCCTCCATAGCTCTGAGAAAGAATAGTTGATAGAATTGGCATTCAAATTGTTTTACCCGAATCGGGATCCCGGGAGGTCACTCAGATTCGAAATAGTTACTTTTCGCGATGTAGAGGTACGGGTGAGGAGAAAAAACTAAGCTAAGGGTAGGAAGAGCTTCTAGAGGCCGGCGGCAAATTCGTGGAGTCTCACAAATTCAATTCCCTGTATTCCCCGGTAAACTGGCTTTATCGGTTCGAAATCAATGCCCTAGCCTTATAAGCTTAAAGCGCGCGACTTACCAACGATATCAGGGATACGTTGCACCGTTGATCGTATCTGAACCCCGATCTATAACGGTCTCGTCACACTCGTAGTTTCTCCTCTTCTTCACATCATCGCTCCCGTCAGTAATCATCTAGTCTGTATAGATAACCCTGTTCTAACAAGCTTTCCTTGCCCTATGCCTATCACGGTCGAAGGGTTTAAACCTATTTACACCTTAAGTACTCTCAGGATGTTGAAGGTATATACCGCGGATCATATCGACTATGCTGGCGGAGAACCACTTCTCCCTGACTAAGGAACAGTCATCAGGTGCTTTTTTTTGAACTCGGACAAAAATATAGATGGCGTGGTTAGAGCCATTGCATCTGTCAAAAACCGGAGGCCTTTCGATGGTCAGGATCTCGAAGAAACATCCCCTCCTGCCCAGTTGCAAAGATATTGGAGAATCTTGAGGCATGATTACCATTAATCTGGCACCTATAGCTGCATTACCCCGATCTGTACCAAAGTTCTGTTTCCGTCTGTCTGTCAATCGATGGATTTGCGGGCAGAGGTTGCCTGTCCGCTTCGAGGGTAGTTACGAGGGTTCACAATCCTGTTGATCCCAGCGGCGGCCCTATTTACGGAATTCCTCTCGGACAGCCAATCATGCAAGATTTTTTTCTTCAATGCAATCATGCCACAGATGATTGAGCTATTCGGCCGGGTAGCTTTCATGGGCAGTGTTGCCAGACAGCTTTGTGGCTCACCGAGACCGCCTGCCTTGAGGATTCAAGGAGATAGTCGCGGATGTTGGTCAATTGGGCTGATTAACACCATAATCCGATTATCTTCCGTACTTATAGAATTGGTGTCGATCCCAATGGCTTATATGGTGGCGGTCAAGTATTCTTATAGATAATCTTGAAGGTATTTTGGGGACAAGACATAGATATGGTCAATATATTTCCGACGAAGATGTTTGATGTTGCACTTGCTATCTTTGTGTACCCAAGTATCCATGAATTAGGTAACTGGAGATTCAATATAATTTTATATTTGAGAGTAAATGACATGCTACGAATTGACCGGTTGACCATCGCGCGCGTGTGATCACCACCTTAAGATAGTATCAGCATAATCGCGAAACAAACCATACCTGTGAAGTGTATTTGAGTAGACGTGTTGGAAAATGGTGTGTCATGCCATTTAAACCGTCACTTGTATATACCATATGCAGCACGAGCCGACTAATATACTTGAGTATTATTCAAACAAATTCAACGACAATCTAATAGGAATACAAAGTTTAAATACTATACCCCGGCAAACAAAAACATTTGATACCCGGTTTTCGAGCCCTGAGCTCGCGAGAATTCAGTGCCCGGTCTGCCCCAAAAGCTTGAAAGTGTGTGCAGGCAACATCTTTATAATTATCTATATACCCCTGCCTCTCCAATCTCCAAGGCCCCACCACAATGGCCATTTGACATTTGAAACCAAATGAGAATTCGTCTTTTATGATTATCTAGGATCATTATAAATAACGGCTCTAAAATACAGGGTTTCAAACTGATAGCAAAACGTTTTTGAGAGGTTGTCATGCAACAATGTTGCAAGTGTCAGACACATTCGACGGGGTAGTGTCACGAAATTGATTTATTAGATCAGCGAGATTGTTCACACAATGAAATCATATCTTCAGGTAAAACAAACACGTGCACCCCATAAAGAGAATGTGCCAATCAATATTCTAACAAAGTCTTCAAATCTGCCGAATTCTAGGTAATTACGCGGAGGGGTGTGGTATATACCCGTATAGGTCTTTTGTTACGCAGCGAATGTTCGAACCATTTCCAGGATATTTGTCCCTCACATTAAGTTCAGTGTAACTTCAGCCTTCCCCGCTTCTAAAGCTCCCCTTGCGTCTGTTCCTTAAATATACCGCGGTAGAAAAGAACTCATGAATTAGCCAAAGACCCCTTTGCTGCCCATGTTCTCTGCTCGCCTTTTCAGAGAAAACTTTGGTTCGGCAACTATGGGGCTAAATGGGATGTATGGATGAATCTCTGCCGGACGGGTCGATGGACCGCATGCGCATGCTGTGTCTGGACGGCAGAGTAGTGTACTCTACTTCGTATGTATTGCTCCATTCATACCGACAGTTAAATGCCGAATGTCTGTGTTCGAGCCGTCTTTCGCACCTGAAAGCTGGTTGCTGTTGTGGTGGAGAATTATATTCCGTATCAAATCTTTGACTAATCTCTCAAGGAGCTTGTGATAGCACAAAGCACTCGAAAGAGATTAGGTTATAATCCACATAATATCGGACTGTCGAAGGGATCCTTGACTAACTTTCTGGTCTTGGCAGGCACCAAAATTTGATGCTTGATAGGAACGAAAATTTGATCAATTGGACTGCTCCACATGGACATGAGGCAACGAATTGGCTGCCGTGAGGAGGGGTAACGATGAGAAAATTAAAAAGTTAAAACAGTTGCCAGCCAGTACCCACAACCTCAAAAATGCAGATGTTGTTGACCTTCCTCAAGGCCAGTGTCGATAAATTTCCCCTTGCATGAGGGATAAAAATCTTATTGCTTTGATGGATCTGGGTTCAATTCGAAACATTCTAGAAGGCCAAGCAGAAGGTGCCACGATACCGCCGCCCTCCTTCTATGTGTGCAACCTACGAGGATAATAATGACGATAACCTGGACCCCGATTGAAGCACGAAAAGACTGGGCTCTGGATATTTTGCCGGCATGGGACTGTCATGGATGCGTTGTTGCATGGCGTCGCCATTGCGGAAAAGAGCTAGCCCAGGATTAGTAAAATCGGTGGCACTTTACCCTCTTTGGTTAAGCCCAACATTTTCCCGGTGAGCCGGTTTCATGTCCACAGTCCCTCAAAGCCGCAAGGAAATCTCTTGAGGAACAGGATCTTCGACCGAAATCTGGGCCTCCAAATTCATACTCAAATGAGAAGGACCCTGGGCTGAATAGAAGGATTTGAAACTTCTGGAAGGGTCATCCTGCATAAGGTTTGGGCAAGTGAGTCTCTTAATATTCTGCTGTTCGTTTACATCGCGAGAATTTGTACTTCGTACTTCCTACGATATGAGGACACCCTCAGGGCCACGAGTACCCAAAGGGAACGCAAGGGAAAGGTTAAATGTCAAATTCGCCCTCGAAGCCTGGTGGGCGAGATTACAACCTCTGTACGCACTTTAGCGTAAGGGCGGTTTTTAGCTCAACGCCATTCACTAGCTAGCCAAACGCCCTCGCATAAGCTTCATAGATTTTGAACTTTTGGTGTGGTGTATGCACTCTAATGTGTGGCTTGCGACTTGCAATCAGACTCCAGTTGCCGGTTGCCCCGAGGACTCGTGTTCCTCGGTTCAGCCCGTCGAATGCATTCCCAAAAACGTTTCGCACGTGGCTTTCATACTGAGAGACGCTCGTTTGGCAAAGCAGGAACATCATGTTGTATAAGGGCTAAAAAAGTCTTGCCTCATGACCTTAGCTTGCCACTCGGGAATCAGTTTGTTTGCTTCTCGATGGTGAATCAGCTGGTGATGTGGGGCGACAGTAATATCCACGCCCGACGAGCATGGACACCTGGGCTCGGGGCGCCAGTGTGCGAACCCGGAGCCAAAGCTTAGGCCATGTAAAATATCAAACACTTCGAGTTCAGAAGTCCTGCATGCCAACCATGCGATGTATCTCGAGATTTGAAGAAACCCGCCTAAATTCTGAAGTTTGTTGAACATTAACTGATCCCTTCTAATATTAGATACTGGTTCCATACCACGCTTGTGAGAATATCCACGCGCCTGGCTACAGCGCATTCCGTGAGCGGCATAAATGCGCCATAATGTGGAAAACTCGGCGGAAAGCCAGCGTATCCTCATCAATCAAAGAACTTCAAGACAGGGAGGAAATATCTATATCCGGTACTCCTGGTACACAAGAATAGCCAAAGAGCCAACCGCGGTTAATTCCGAACTCACGATTCATGCATTGCCTATTCTTGTAGCTTCTACCCATACAGCGTTAGGTGTTCAGTCACATAGCGAAGGATTTCTTATGGCCGGGACATGCCGGCATCGCAAGATCGATCTCGCAAGATTGGATCAGGCGCTTGGATTCAAGAAAGGGTAATGAGTGATATATGATAAAGGGTGTTTATTGGTCGTGAGACTTTCAGATTAGCTAAATTTAGCACGTCTTGTCTATGCCGGGAATGGAGTATGGTTAACTTCCGGAACTTCGATTAATATACCCGTAGCATCTTCGTTTTTTGGTCACGCTCTAACGCCTCTTGAGAACAGACACCCCAATAGGTGAGGGATATATGGATTCGATACTCCTCATGAAATAGATCGGTCGCGGTGATCATAGCTGATGATACGTGACGATCCTCACCGATCACGTTGGATGGATGTTGCATTTTAGAAGACGCTTTGCGTTGCCCTTCCACTCATCTCGATATTTCTAGGACAGATGGGCGATACCTAAATCCAAATAGCATATACTGCCTTGAGTGGCTCACTAGCTTCCAGTTCAAAGCAGCTCGGGGCAGCAGCTTATAGTGCCAAGATCGTTCCTTCACGCTATTTGAGGTACGTAATGCTTTGGCGGCGCACGAGATACCATCCATATACATTGATCACCACGCTGCACAGCAACCACTCTCATGGAATATGATGTGCAGACGCCTAGATTGCTAGAGCTTGGATAATTTATTTTGAATTACACCCAAAATTGATGAATGAAGGACAGGCGATTCGAGGATGATTCGAATGATTCTCCGTGTTTGTGTGGCAGAAGTTGGAGGCCTTGCAATACCTTGTCGCATACTGAGAGCTTTCCCTCGTGATTTTCGCTATATACACCTTGATTTGCAAATGCCAGCTACTCACGTCGACCCCGCCGCATGTCGAGCTCATAATCAATGATAGCCCCGCATGACAGAAATGCGCCCAGCCTTTGGGTTGTATAAGTCTGTTAGATTCCACATTCTGAATGCTTGAACTGTTTATGAAAAAACCAGCTGTTCACCGTGCACCACGTTGAGTCTTGAAAATCGGGGTTAGAAGGTAAGATCTCTCGAAACACGATAGAACTTCTCACGGCATGTAGAACATATTCAATACGCACTTTGCTGCTTATTTTTCTTGCTCCGTTTATCTAACTGCGAGCACTTTTTCCATTCGTGCATATCGGGTGAACAAGATCCAGTGTTACCATACCGGGTACTAACAGATCTCATAGAGAGTCAGCCGTTATAGTCAAATAGTCCACAGGCTCTGTAAGAGACAGATTTGAATACGAATCATACCTCGAGATCATTTGATACGGTACGCGATCCGTGAAGGGTCCCCCCCTATTATGGAGAAGAAGGCGAATCCGGATATAAGGCCGCCATCTACTCATTTTATTTTATGATACCGAATTTCTCATCTACCCCTACCTAAAAGAATTTGGTTTAACGTTTCACATAATGAATTCAGTACTTCTCAATGGTAACTATAATGTTTCATTCATGGGCTAACTTGATGATTGGGTAGGAGGAAACGGTTGGCTCGACGAGCACATATTATCCTGTATCTCAACCGACCATACCGTGTTTGGTCTATGCCTCACCCATGGTAGTTTCCATAATACGGGAATAATTCTAGATCTCGTACTAATTGATTACTCCAGGGCATATACTTCACGAAAATATTCATAGAACATTACCTTTTGAGGACAAAGCTAGACCGCGACAAGCTTCAACGAACAATTTGTTTCGCCCCCCACCACCAAGCAATAGGCACCTGACTATTCCTATCGGTAACTTTACGGTTCAAGAAGTCCCGACTGTAAGTCAACTTGGTTTTAATTCAAAAATTCATTTTACAGGACTCTTTGAGCTGCTGGGATACTTCGTCTTATAGACACCCTCTTCTATTGATAAGCCCATAACATCCGAGTTGGCGGACTGAAGCTAGTCTGAAGACGGGCGGGGTTTACCCTGAATTCTCGACTCTCCCCTTTGCTTCTAGAAGAACCCTGCTTTGCTTTTTTATTTTACTAATTTTCCCCTCCAAATTTGCCTCTTGCTATAATGCTTCACGTTTATTTTCTTTTCCTTCGTTTTCTTCCCTTTTTTTTTTTTTTTTTTTTTTTTTTTTTTTTCCCTTCTTTTTTTTTTTTTTTTTTTTTTTTTTTCACTTATCAAGCTCCAATATCCTAGTTGGCCGCTTGTAAAAGTTGGTTGTGCAGAGAGGAGATAAGTTTCACGACGGTTTGTTCAGGGCATATCATCCGTTCGCCTCTGACCTTGGGAGCTAGGGGTCGGAAAGTCAATGCACCGAATTTTTCTTTTGCGGAAGAATCAAGGCCATTCGCATAGGAACTAGACTCGGGATGGGATCAACCCTGTCCGCAAGCCAAGGACTTCTACATTATGTAGAACCACGGCATACGGAAAGTGTACCTTCATTCATGTGCAGACACAGGAATATCGATCGAGAAACGAGCTGCATTGTCAACGGTCCCTCCCCCAAACTAGGTTTGTTGGTCAATTTTGGTACGAACTGCTCAATATTGTGTGATTATTCGCCGATATTTTGCTGATGTCCATTTTCACAGGCGACGGGCGAGTGGTCGCTCAGTCCTCTGGGATTGAGCATGGAAGTTTGCCGGGCTTGCCTCAGGCTGTTGAAACGCTGCATCAGCCACTTCCTCCGAGCCTGAGGAGGTCCGTCGACATATCTCCCTCGAGAACATATACGTTTTTATCCAAATACTGCCCCTCCAGTCTTGTTCCCGCACAGACGGTGTTCGACTCGTGTTCACCGTTTCGAAATATAATTTTAAGAAACGAGAACGAGCACCCCAGATTTGTAGCGCCGTTACCCATTTCGAAAACTATGCCCGCTGTGCATGTACCTTTCCATTTGCATCTTACGAAAGAAGGTCATTCCCAGTGCCTAATTACTCATTTGACATCCACGTCGCACGGGAGTGATCATATACAGATTGCTCGCCGGGCAGGACTTTTGACCTGTTCCAACCTCGCAATCGGGTACCAAAGTCTTGCTTTTTATATGTTGCGACTCCCTCTTCACTTTCTCGAGACTTGTTCCATTCTCTGTCTGTTGAAACTTCTTCGACCTTGTTTAAAGGTCTTATCTTTTCTTTCCTTTTAAGCCCGGGTACTCCTCCCTGAATATTACTTTCCCCCATCAAACCCCCCGGCTTAGCCTTTTGGCACTTTTGCTTCAGCATCCGTCCGTCCCATGAGAAACCCCCGGCAAAAACAACTCGCTGCACCTGGTCGTTCTTGTGTTCCTTTTGCTTTTTCATGCACTGTTTGAACCAGCATCCCTTTTTTAGGCGAATTCAGACCAGTCCCAAAAACGATTCTGGCATTGTGATTGACGTTTAGGGTGGGCTCCACCTTGCGCAGGCTAGGCTCTCGACTCAGGTACACGTTATTGCAGGAAAGTTGTGTGTTCGTGATAAATAGGTCGGGGCATCCGAGAAGCCTTTTTTTCTTCAGAAGCTCACCCCGACAGAAGTCAAATCATATCAAGAATAGAAATAAAAAGAACGGGCGGAAATCGGAACCAATCACAAACGGTCTTCGGCGGCAGGTTGACAGTTTTTACGGTTCACTTAAACTTCCCTCGCCGGCAACCTCCACCGGCCCACTTTCTGGAAAAGAAGGGGTCTAACTTTTCTTTCCGCCAAAAGAGTTTTTCGACCTGAACACACGGAACAGGCTGCGGGGACTCCACCGAGGCTCTAGGACCGCCCTCCCCTAACATCCCATACATCCCAACCAACTGTGCATACATTGCAGACGGAGTGTGGCAGCCCTCGTGGGAAAATCGTGCAAAGTGGGACCCAGCACATACATTACATATTCTCCTGATCCCGATCGTTCAACTTCCATTCCCGGCGTCCAGAGTACTTCTACCTTGAAGTTCCCCCCTCTCTTGACGAACATCGCCTGGCAGTTGTTCCTTCCAAGTCGAGGAAAACTTTTTGATAGGACTACCGCAGCTTCCGACGACAGAGCAAATTCATCCCATATTTCAATACTTAATTTCCTCGTCCTCTCCTCTCGAGTATTTAGGCTTTCCTCTCTTTGACTTTTTCGACGCAGCCTTAGCGAAAGGGCAAGGGAAGAGAAGGGAAGAGAAAAAGAAGGTTGATCGGACACGTTTTTTCCCACGAGTTTTCCTCGCCGGCCAGCCAACCAAGCTTTCCACCCACATTCCTCAAGCGGCCCTCCTAAAAAGGCTCGAGCGAGTCGTCCTGCCTATCCTTCGCCCGCACAGAGTTAAAGCCGCCCAAAAACAGAGGGAATCATTCTGCAGCATATTCTTCTTTTCATCTCTCACAAGTAGACAGACTCCAGCCGAATATTCCTCGGCGGCCGACAGCCTATTCTCGACATTAAAATCGTCATCGTTATTAATATCCTTCATCATCTTCACCTCTGGGCCTGGCTGACGCTGTCGATATTCGATTCCACTTGATACCCTTCTAAACCTCGAATTCTGTCATATTTTCAAAACAATTCCTTTCTTTTTCCTCCGGGCCATTTGTGTGTTGCGCATCGACCATCCGTCGAACATCTCCATTATATAAAACATGAGTGGCGGCGGTCAATGGGAGCGTGAAGGCAGCGGGAGTAGCAATGGCGATGGTGGTGGTTCGCCGATGACAGTCGAGAGGCAGACACTGCCGTCAATATCAAACCTGACTAGTTCAGTCCCACCGGTTCCATCGCCGTCGTCTTCGGGGCACTCACCGTCTCAGTCCTCAGTCAAGACCGACACCAGAGACTCCGGAAATTGGTCCATGACCACAGCCAGCAATCGTATGTCTTTCGATCCTCCCCGTCCTCGTTCTTTGCTCTCCCTCTTTGCTCCCCCCAAACATGCAAGAAGCTGCGCTCGAAGGTGTTTTCTTTATTAATGTGAACCATCTCACTAATCTGTAGATTCTTCGTTCTCTTCTCCAATGAATCTTGCAGCCATGACACAGGACCAGAACCACACCACTCGGGGCTCAATTCTTAATCCTGATTCGCAGCGGGACTCCCTTAACCCACCGTATGCACTCCAATTCCGCTGTCGTTCCCATTTTTGTTTCTTTGTCGCATATCTAATATCTCATATCATTTCTCAGTCTCCACTCGTCCACACGACCTGCCCCAAATGTGCTCACCAGTCCGTATGGAATTGATAATTCGCCTAGTAATTCTCGACGATCAAGTTTTGATACGCGACTCGGTGCTCTTGCCTTGAATAGCAATCAAGGAACACCAGCGGCCAGTCAGGTGTCTCTCGTGAGCCAACTTCAGAGAGAAAGGAGCGGTGGTTTTAATCAAGGCTCTCCTGCTCCCTCAATACTGGAGAGTGGATCTCATCCTTATACTCCAATCAGCCCTAATGGGCACTATCCGACACCTAGCGTTAGCAGTGCAGGCAGTGCCCCCCGCAGCAGCTTTGGTTCTTGGAACAACGGCGGCGCACTCCCACCGACCTCTCATGGTTCAAATTCTGAACGACCTGGTGCCCGTGTAGCACCGCCTATTATTGGATCTTCTAGATACCCATATCCGCACCCGAACGCTCCTTCTCCAACTAAGGGTTTCCCTTACGCTTTCCCGGATCCTGACGCTGCGGGCCCTACCGCGCCTAACAGCCGTGAGGGTCTTAATGGACAGGCAACAAATGGTCAAATAGGTGGTCCGGGACAAGCTGGTAGGCCTTACGCGTATCATCAAGATCATACGTCTGCGCCACAACACTCACAGACCTCTCTTTACTCTCAAGCATCCACCTCTACCACGGCTAGCTCACATCATGGTCACCCCGGCTACAGCCAACCTTCCTATCAAGAAATTCACCACCACTCTCTGCAGCGTGGTCCGTCTAGTCTCGGTTCTCCGTCTCCCGCCACGCCTTACTCTCGCACACCAGAACTGCGTATAAGCCACAAACTAGCAGAGAGAAAGCGTAGAAAGGAGATGAAGGAACTTTTCGACGAGCTTAGGGATGCTTTACCACAGGACCGTGGAGGGAAGAGCAGCAAGTGGGAGGTTTTGACTAAATGTAAGCCTTCGCCTTTTTGTTATCTCTGTATTGCCATAAACTAACCTTTTACGCAGCCATCGAATACCTTGGGCAGATGCGCCAGAATCAGTCGAGTCTGACTCAGAATAATCATGAGCTTATGTCTCAAAATCAGAATCTGGCTTCCCAAAACGAGTCTCTCAATCGAGAGCTCGAGAGATTGAGGAGCGAACTGCGGCAAAGATCGGCACCGGCTGAAAGCCATTACTCTCCGCATCCTCATCCACCACATTCCCAGCACCCTCCTCACCCTTCACACCCTCAGAACAGCAATGGGAATGATGACAACTACTCGACCCAGAACGGGCACTACAATGGAAATGGCCATCAACATCCAAGCTACCAGCAGTCTCGACCTGGAAACGTCGCCGATGGGAATCAGATGCAAGGCATTGAAAGATCCAACTACTAATGGCATGTTTCTCTTGGTCTGAGTATTTTTTTTTTTTTCTTTTGTTCGCGGACTCTTCGGTTCTTTCCAATATTATCATCATTTCCTTTTCGTGGGCAGGATTCGGGAGGTTCATACCGGTTGGGTTTTCATTCATAGCTTCGGGACCGACACCTCACTTCTTCATTTTTCGTTTCTTTATTGAGGAAAATTTCTTTTCTTGGGTTCTTTAATATCGGAGTCAGGGAGAACACTAAAAATTCAATGATACCTGGTTTTTCATTTGTGTACAGTTTTCCTTTACTGCTTTCGTTCTTAATCACAGCATGGGTTTCGACAATAATCGCATTGAGCTTCTTAGGAATGCTTAACCGGCGGAGGAACATCATGGGACACTGTAAAATCATCAATTGAAAATTTTCATCGTCATTTTTAATTTTTAAACAAAAAACCACACGTGCATATAGCGATTCGCTGTTGCATATACATAATTACTGAGTATTACCTTTCGATCATTGAAGACGCCTAAAGTGGTCCCACTGTCCTAAATTTGGAACCGAAGATGCCATCGCGACCCGTACGGAAATTTCTAATCGCCAATCATGGTCTCGTAGCATACCACTTATTTTCAGGCGTCATAGCAGCCCAGGCTTGAGAGATCTACTTGGTTCGCTTGTGATCTTTCGATACCTCGCGCAATTTTGGCACTCTTTTTTTTTATCCCTTCCCTTATGGGGCCTGTGAGTTTTCCGAACACAATCCGTCTGTCCATGAACCGATGGAGTGTGAGCAAGTGGTTGAGACCCGAACATGTTAACATGGGATCAATCCCTTTTGGAATGCAAGGGATGAAGCAAAGAGACCATCATTTGCCTCTGCCGTGACCGCAAACCATTAAGCTTCACATCCCCCTTCCTTCTACGTCGCTCCCTGAGTAACGTGAGCGTAACCATACATTTATTTTTCCCTTTCATACAAGATATTCTAGACCCAACTCGTCTAACCTGACCTGACTGTTTTTTTTTCTCCTCCTCCCCTTCCCACCGCTTTCTGTCCCTTGTACTCCCAACTTTTTTCTCGTCCATGTTGATGCCTGGTGAACTTGGAAAGGATAAGGTCAAGTTAGCCCCGCCGGAAAGAGAATACCCTCGCTCCCCGCCCACATAGTTAGCTCCGATGTGCTCAAGTGGGTAGGCCTTTTTTCTTCTTCTATTTTGTTCTTATCCCCTTTCTTCCTCTTCCCGCCCGCTTGCAATGCCGATTTTTATGGCAAAGGACAGTGTGCTACCGCCAAAGGATGTGGCTTCGCTCTAGTTAGCCATTGAGCGATTGATCATAATCGGATAATAGTGCACAACGTATACGTACTCCGGACATTGCATCTGCAATAAGACCGGAGGTACCGCTGTACTTAGAGAACCCTGGAGGGTTACCTAGCTACCTAGGCAAACGAACTAGTTCCCGCTTATCCCAAATATCTGAAATCGTGGTTCCGTCTACTTTCTGTTTACTATACATACGTACCCGGACGGCAGTCGCGGTTCATGCTGCTTCCTAACAAGAAAAAAAAAACAAAAGGTCACAGAAGACTGACAGATCCCGCTGCCTGCTCTTGACTTCCCTTGCTTCTAACCGAGTTTATGCTCGCTCGCCTCTGTTTCAATGTCTTTTTGTTCCTCGTGCTGCCGTGGATCCAACGTCTCGAGTATGCAAGCCACCACCCGTCGGCTCATTAACGAGAATTGAAAACCGGAATTCACCCCTCCCAATCTCCATAAACCGAAGAGCTACCCGATCTGTGGGAGCATTTGAAATCTCCCATAGGCTCCAGATATAGGTCAGATCTCATGTAAAGAAACCCCTTTGGCAGCTTTTGTATCCGAGAGGAAAATGGCTGCCGAAGGGCAGCAGGTTTTAGATCTTGCGCACCCGCCGATCCCGGGGAATATAATGGCAAAGCGTGCTACCATCGGTTGCCTGATTAGTTTCCAAGAGCCTAATGTCTGCATCACGCTGCAGAACTGTCCAGACACAGCAAGCTGCAAACTGCACGCACGGAGCATGGCCGTGAGCACCTATGCATGCAACTTCCCTATCCGACACGGGCAAAGGCAATTCGCAGGAAGGCGTGGGAGAGGGAAAAAAAACAAGGCGAATCACTACTTGGTTTTGGTTGGAAGACGTTCGAAAAAAGGCGTGGGGAATCTTCGCACCCGCAGCAAGTTTAGCACGGGGCTGCTAAGTTTAGCCCTTTTTTTTTCTGATTCACATTTTCTTGTTTTTTCTTCGCACGTGCGAAAAACGTGGAGAAAATTCGTGTATGTAGGTGTGGCGGGAAAGGAATGCGGATTCCAATGAGAAGTTGCATGCTCCCATCCCCCCCGGCCCGACAGGTTCAAGGGAACAAACTAGCAAGGCCCTTCCTTCAGTCCTTTGTTGGGTTGGAAATAGCTGATATCTCTGCTTGTAGGAAGTTTGTTTACGTAAGATATCCAGGAGGAATGGGGATGTAAGACCTGTGTCGACTTTGGCTGCATAAGAGCGAATGCATGGTGCAGTGTGCAGAAAGCGTGCATACATGACATTTTTCCTCGAGGTAGCAGAGGGGCAGTAGTAGATGTAGTATATGTCGGGAGGGCCTGTGCGTTTGCTTGATAACTCCATCGGCTGACATCTCAGGAATACAACGCCCCTGGGTTCGATTGGAGGTGACCTGGGCCGAGGAGATGTCGGGTCTCGAAGTTTAAGCTTCTCAGAATTGGTTGTAATTTTATCTGACAACATGCAACGTACAACACGGGACCGGCAAAGCAAGCTTATATTCTAACACTTATTACTCTGTCCCTTGCGCGAATGTGGCTTGATCGCAGCCATGATGGTGGAAAGAGGACTGATCCCAAGCAATCACATGACGACTGGTAGTGGCCGATGTTTCAATGCTATAAGCATATTTAGATTGAGCACTCACCCGTTTAGGTACTTGTTCGCAGTAAATGTTACCTATCGATTGGCCGATTCAATGTTTGTAATCCCCGTTTGAACTCCTGTTCAACGCTCTGACATCAATAAAATCATTACTATTCGCCATTATTCTCGCCTAATCGTCTTGACCTCAAGGTACATCAAAATTGGTTTGTGTGACCTCCGAGGACCTTTAGGTTTTTGTAAACTTTGCCAATACACTAGACATTCTCGATGTTCCGTTCACCTGATGCCCTACAGTACTGGCTAACGGATGTCTAAGAGCATTGTGTCGAAGCTGTTCTCTAGTTTTGGGGATTCGTCCTGTAGTATCTGGCAAGGCTGACACGTACATCAACTTGACTATAATTCAGTTTCTTAGGTGGATTTAGACTCTAGCTGAGTGCCAATAGCCGATTAGTATGGCTGGTTTAACACCGCGGATATCTTATGGACCCCAAAGAACCAATACATTCCTTTCAAGTTTGTGGCTTCAGCCTTCCAAGCCTTCGTCTTTGTTGATGAAAAAGCTGACGAGTATTACTTGCCGTCGGATCCTTTTACTTGTTGCTAGTCGCTCATCGGACCCTTTCAGCTCGGCTCGTGCAACCTTGCAGTCATCCTCAGCGGGCTGAAATTTATGGGCGTATGGATTTTGATTATAGCTTACCAGTGCACCTCATCGAATAATCCACATTGAAGGTTTTTTTTTTCATTATGCAAGTCTAGGCACGGGTGGCGCTGAAACAGTGTTTGATAATGCGAGAAATACACTCCCTCGATCAATTCTATATATCTATAACCCCCTACAAACTTTTTGGGAACGATATATCAAATAAGGTTTCTTAGGGAATTTTATGTATAGATGCATGGAGTAATTTCGATCCTGAAAGGCTCTCCTTTGGCGCGAGCTCCTAGTGCGTATACCCTAGAGCTCCCCCCAGGTTATAGGTCTACCTGGAGGCTCGACCCGTAGAGAGCCCCGACCAGCGGATACCTCTGGCCAGTATACGGTCGTAATAACAGTATCACAACGGCCCAGAGATCTCGGGAACAAGCATATGTGTCAAATCTAGATCGGCTTGCGTCGGAAATCTCAAACCTATAGAGCTTAATCCATCGGCTTCCTGCAAAATTGTTGGTTCCTTCTCCCCAACTTGGTTGCTGGGATTCTTTGAGGATATAATTGACCCCGAATCTTTGAATTACCAAGCAAATCCCTTGTTATTACAAAAGCCATCTAAGCGTGTGACCAAACCTTCGACTAGCATTAAATGACCATGCATCCCATGATTCTTGGATCTATTTTCATGTCGATATCGTGGATAGCATGTCTAGGCACCGGCTAGCTGCAGCAAAAGAATAACATCTCCAACAGTTGAAAACAAAACGTGCGTCGGTTTAATGTTGTTCTTTGTGGATGCCTGATCGATTTCATATCCCTTTGATCAGTCTAGACAGGGGATAGATCAATAAATGCTATGTGATTAAGTAGTTAAATCTTAAATGACATGTGTAGATAAAAACCCTTGCGAATTTGGCTCGGGAACCAGCAGGGACCATCGTTGGTAGCTCGGACACTCGCAGGGACGGTTTGATACTTTTCGGAATCAATATTGCCATTTTTGATGAGCTAGCTTTTCTAGGGATGTCCCGGAAAATCCTCCATGCAGACTATAGTGTGAATTTCATCGGCGGCAATGCCACCGTTACCGATTTCGTTTCTCCCATACACGGCATCGGTCATTCCAGTGTAACGCAGGGACCTTGGGATCGAATTAAATTATTACTTGGTTTTCAGCTCCCTCTCTAAGTCAAATCCAACAAACATCTTTGGAATTCGGACCGGAAGCACAGGCGACGCCACACACCGTACAATTTGCATAGATTTCCCCCCTGACTTTGCCAAATGGATTCTGTCTTGGACGACATCTCGCATAGAAGGTATAACCCACTGAGGGGTAACTGGATACTCGTCTCCCCGCATCGGACTAAGCGGCCTTGGCTGTAAGTTGCCCGGCCCATGGTTCGGAGCCCATTTTTGTGGTATTTTTTGGTAGCAACAACACAAAATGGCATGTTTTTGGGGCTTCTGAGTTAACAAATATGACAGAGGTCAGGAGGAATCTCCGACTGGGAATACGCTACCGGAGTATGACCCTGGAGTAAGAATCCATTTCCCCACAAGCATTTCCTCTATGATATTTTTTCTCTTTGAGAATCTTGCATATGTTGGGATCAACCTTGAGCTCATACCCTGCGTCTTCAGTGTTACCTCTGTCCAAGGAACAAGCGATCTGGCGGAGCTCAGAACCCGGACTACCAGGAAACATATACCTTTGTGAATGACTTTTCCGCTGTCAAGGAAGACCAGGAAGACTATGAAGTCACCGCTTCCGAAGGTGAGACGTGACCGATGCCATACAGCTCTCTCTTACAGAAGGACAGCACTGACATGGTCTATGTTAGACAAATCCTCGCTGTTGTTTAAGGCGGAGGGCGTTAAAGGGAAATGCTATGTCATTTGCTTCTCCCCAGCACACAACAAGTATGAATCAATCTGTGAATGAAGTTGGCCAAAACGTGGGACGTCCTAATAGCCGTTTCCTAGAACGCTAGCGGACATGTCAATCAAGGAAATCTCGCTCGTCATCACGACCTGGCAAACCCTCTACCGCGATGTCCAGCAGAATACCCCGTTCCGCTATATCCAGATCTTTGAAAACAAGGGAGAATCAATGGGCTGTAGTAACCCGCACGCCCACTGCCAAGCGTGGACCACGAGCCATCTCCCCGAAGAACCGGCCGCAGAGCTCCACAATCTGATCGAGTACAGACGCAAACACGGCTCGTGCATGCTCTGCGACTACCTCTCCGCTGAAATGGAGAAAAAGGAACGCATAGTCGCTGAGAATGACGGCTGGTTGGCAGTTTGTCCTTGGTGGGCGTTCTGGCCGTTCGAGACGCTGGTGATGAGTAAGAGGTGTATCAAGAGCATCTTGGAGCTGGAAGGCGAGAGGGAAGTTGAACTCTTCGCGGAGATCATTAGCACCATCACGACGAAGTATGATAATCTGTTCGAGACGAAGTTTCCATATAGTAAGTGGAACCTCCCCTCCCGTTTTTATTGGCCGGTTTCCATGAGCTGCATCCAGCACATTGGTCGGTTGTGGACTATACCAAAGGCCCTCTAACACGCTAGACAGGTATGGGAATTCACCAGGCGCCGCTGAAGGGTACGGATGAAGAACATGCGGCGAATCACTTACATTTTCATTTCTTACCGCCGTTGCTGCGAAGCGCCACGGTCAAGAAGTTTCAGGTCGGGTAAGCAAGATTATTAACGATAACGAGATGGAAAAATCGCTTATCATTGCCGTTTGTGCGAAATATTGGTAATCAGAGGGGGCTAATGTGATGTCATTGATCCAGGTACGAACTGCTCGCTGAGCCGCAAAGGGACATTACTCCCGAGCAAGCTGCGAGACGTCTGCAGGCTTTGAGCACAGAGTTGTATCGCAGCAAGCTAGAAGGAGGCTCTTGACGATATTAGGTGCAGCGAGGCTATGGCAATATACACTTGTAGATTGATGATCGTTTGCCTTTTAAGCACTCTGGAAGGTTTCAGCCGTTCGATTGATCAATTGATCAGGTTCACGAGGGCCAAGTATAGAAATCCGAATACCGCGGTACCGACAATATTGCAGCATTATAATATCGCCAGCATTATTACTATATAGATTAGATCCTGAGATTGCTTTCTAGCAAATAAAGCCACGGCACATGACTTCACATGCAGCGATTCAATACACATGCATATTTCGAAATTCCAGCGCTTCTAGAGCGCTTTAATATAAGATCGCGAACAACGTGCATCACATATCCGGCCGGTTAACCGTTGACGCCAAAGAGCAGCCGTCAACCCTGCAGGATAACGGACCGTTAGCCACACACATACACACAAACACCCCATATATGCAAGATTCCGTGCAATCGTTCGAGATGGGTGCTGAAGGAGAAATTCCGACTTGCTGCTTAGCTTCTGAACGATAAAGCCACCTGCGCAATATCGCGAAACAATGCAGGGCGCTTAGACCCCCATTGTGTTGTTGAGGTGCCAAAATCCAACACACCCCCCACCGAAATCCAACATCTGTGTTAAACTTTCCTTCCAATGGACGTATTTTCTTCGCGCCCAAGTCTGAGAAATCCTGGTGCTATATAGCATATTAAGCTTTTATGTTCAAGGATATACCCTTCTTCTGCAGGTACACTTGCCTAATCTCTTCTCTGTACACTTTGCCCACCGCCGGCTTCAAAATTCAAACGAAAGGCTGCGTGCGAATGTAATAAATGGCTGTGCAGAACAATAGCAGCCAGCAGGCACGCGGGCGCTTAGTCTGACATGCGAAGAATACAACAAACCGCCCTTTTAAGTTATATCTGCAGCAGAGCACGTAGCAACCTGCACGCTATTTCGCGAATACTGAGAAGATCCGTGATTCAATGGTGCCAGAGGAGCAGTGCTTGCAGTGTAGAGTGCCGGGACATCCTTGAACGATTCTCGAAAGACGAAAAAAAAGCTGGCGAATAGTTCGGCGAAGAATTTTTGGACCTTGACAGCCAGCAGCTCATTATTGGCAAGATCTGGCGAATCGAGGCTGCCAATTGGAACTTTTTTTTTCCCGTGCTTTCTCTCCATTCAAACTTGGCTGGTCGGGAATACATATAGTCTAGACTGTGCCGTCAAAACGCGGTTCTAATTCTTGCTGGAAACCGCCTCTTTTCTCTCTCTTTCCCTTTAGGATGTTCAAAGCAATGGCAACGACCAAGGAGAATATGGTGCCGTTCAGCTGAGCTGCGGCGGGTATGGAAAATTTTTTCGAAGAGAGAAAGGGCTTATTTATCATCCTTTTCTTCTCCTCTTATATCCCATTCATTCACTCGCTCAACTCTATATTATTCACTTCTTACCTGGTGCAAAAAAAAGGGCACCCCCCAGTTTCGTAGTTACCTTTTTCTAACCAAAACAGGCGTTTCGAAATAAAATCCAACCCGGTTTAGAGCTGGCCCTCACTTTTGTGACCTTACCATTCTTTTACTGACCCCAACATCCTTCGCCTTATAACAACCCCCCCGCCATCCCTCTGACTACAAGGTATCAGAATACCGAGAGTTTGAAACTTCTTCTTCTTCTTCTTCTTCTCCGCTCTTTTTTTTTGTGTTTGTTTCTAGTAGGAAGTTGACACCTATACCTCCACGAAACGAAACAAGAAAGGACCTTTGGGCTCCAAGGGAGCCGTACAGCTTGTAAGATCTAGAAAGGGACTATATATCTGTGCCGACTTGAAGAAACGATAGTACAGCGATGACGAAGGTAAATACCAAAAGCAAAATCTTTTATGCTTTGATGAACAAAATATCTGCTTTTGTTTCAAATTTCTTCTTGGAAGATTTTTGATTGATGGTTCAATATTGCAAGGGGTGTGTTTTCAATCCGGACGTCGACCAGGCTTTATAACCTTTTCCATGAATCTTTATATATATAAGAGGGCCTTTATATTCCGAAGCAGCTTAGTGAATATAGAGCATTGAGGGCTTCAATATATCTGATAAGCCCTATCCCGCCCCTCCCCTCAAGCAATATATATGAAAAACATCACGGTTTCAACAATCTCTAACATACCTTTTTTTGTTTTTTCCTCGCCGGTTGAGCTTTAGAAATCCGAAGGCCACCAAAAAGCTCCCAAACCGTCGAGGTTACCCGATCCACTCAAGCTCCGCAGCGGCGTCGTCTTCGCTACCGTTCCCAGTCTTTTGCTAGTGGGTCTGTGGGCCGGAGCGGTCACGTACGTTCACCTGTATCATTACAACCTGCAGGTGGATGAAGGGTTGGTTACCGTTCTAGGTCAGTTTTTATCTCCTTAATTCGATTCTTTCTAGATCTAGGGCCGTTGGTATGCCGGCATAGGATTGGAGATACATATATACACACATGTAACCGCTTTTTTGACTGAGGCCCAATCCAAACATAAGGAGTACTTTCCATAGAAATACATTGATTGAACGGGATATGGCTAATATAATATCCACCAACCTAGGTATCGTCACCAGCATCGCCATAGCTTTCAAACTCTACGTCAACTACCAACGATATCAGGAAGCACGGTAAATCCCAAACCTAAGCCTCCATTCCCTATAAAAAACCATCCCAAATATCCAACATGCTAATATTTTTATACTACACATAAAGAAACCAATGGTCCCGCCTGACAATCTCCGTCCGCAACCTGGCCCGCCTCATCTGGTGTAACGTCCCGGACGGACCCCGCCAGCAACGTCAAAAATTAACCCCACCGACGCAGCTTCAGGTGGAGCAAAAGCTGCGCGAGGACTTACTCTCCAAGGCGTCAGCTATCAGATTGCTAGTGGGCTTCGCGTTCGCGCTGAAGCACCACGTCAGGAGGGAGTATGGCACCGAGTGGCCGGATGTTAGGGCACGAGTTGGGTTTTTACCCACGGTACGTTGTTATATATATTTCCGAAGAGTCGAGTTTCTGGAACTGTATAAGCTAATGGGAGATATATATATATATAGTTCGCCCGCCGCGGACCACCATCTCAGGTCTCAGTGTCTCAATCCCTCTACACATCCATGGACCCGGAAAAGGGCCTACCAGCTGTCCCCAACAAACGCTTCTCCACCGCTCCGGCCCTCTGGCTGTCCACGCTCTTCAACAGAGGGAAAGCAGCAAAACGACGGCAGGAACAGCAGGAACACGACAACGCGCTGGTGGCACATCAGAACCTACCATTAGAGATCCTATCCTTCCTCGGCAGTTACGTAGACTTACTGAATTCCGAGAGGAAGATTGAAGGCGGTGGCGTTGCAGTGGCGTTGCACGCGGAGCTGGCAGGCCTGAATGAGGTTTTGGGAAGGTGCGAGGGGTTGATGGGGGAGAGCATGCCGGTGGGTAGTATATCTATATATACATCTTATCTTTTTTTCCCCCTTCTATAATACGTATTTTTGCTCATTTTTGGAATATTGTTCTATAAAATTATAGCTCCCGTATACCGTTGTCATATCGCAGATAAAATGGCTCTTCGTCCTTCTCCTGCCCTTCCAGCTCCTCCAGTCAATGAGCTGGATCACAATCCCAGCTGTGTAAGTTAATAGAACACCCCAAATCTCGAAACTTCAAAATGAACACCACTAACCTCGTTCTATTGGATCTTAAAAAAATTACAGCGTAATAATCTCCTTCTCCCTCCTCGGCCTTTCCGCCGCCTCCACCGCCCTTTCAAGCCCATTCTCACCAACCCCATCGGCAACATCACTCCCGCTCGACAGAATCTGCACAAACCTCTCCATCGAAATCGACACGATCTGCTCCTCCACCCACTCCCCTTCCTACTCCAACTATGCCATGTCCGGGATGATGGTCATGGCCGGCGAGAAAGGCGGCGTGGGGTGGATGTACCTCAAGGGGAACAAGCCGCTGGCACCGCTCGTGAAAAAGGACTTTGCGGACTGCGTGAGGAGTTTGAGTATTTCGGATATACTGGAGGTTATGCGGACCAAGGTGGAGATTCCGGAGACATGATTTTATCGTATATTATGACACGGCGTCCTTTGTTTTTTTTTTTTTCCCTATTTTTTTCTCTCTTTTTGTTATTTATTGTTACCGAGAGTTACTGGAAATTCGAAGATTTCATACTACCCTCATACATAAGCTTTATGCGAGCTCACACGGGGTTTGAAGCCCTTCAACCTGTTGTAAATAAACCGGTTACATATAATATGCCCCTGCTATACATAAACATGATAACCCCCTGTGCATAGTCTAAGTACTCACAGAATAGATCTATATCCTTTATATTAAAGGAGCTACACAGGTCTAACCGAATAGAAGAAAAGGTCGGAGATGTATTTGAATATAGTAATATGATGTGGAGATTTTCACATATATACTGAATAAAGACGAGTTGGATTGAAAAAAAACGTGGTAGTGATAAAAACCGCGAGGTGGTGAAATAATGGATGCCTTCTTTGCTTTCTCGAATCGTTCATCTCTCAGGTAACCTCGTACTCATAGAAAGACGAGCGATTCAAAGGAAGAAAGAAAGGTTGACCAGAATACTCTTTCTGTGCATAGGCGTAGCGGAGGATATGTTTTTATCACACTAAAGTAGAGAATGCAGCGCGAGCGAGGGTTTTCTTCTTTCTGCACAGAGGTTGAACATGATATCAAGAGAATAGGAAAAAATTTTTCAAATTTGATATTAAAAAAGAAGTTTGAGAAGAAGAAGAAAAGGGAAAAAATGACAGGATGTTGATTATAAAAGCGTAGAGAAGTAAGAAAAAAATAGTCAAACGAAGAGACATAGAAAGGAAACGAAGAGAGTACAACCGCCATGAAGGAAAACAAGTGTATTGTGATATCATTCTGGAGCTCAAACAAAACGCATATCGATATCATCAACAAGCCGACTTCCACGCCAAAGAAAAAGAGAAATAAAAAAGGCTTCGATATCGCCAACTCCGTGTCATGGACCGAACACAGCGTGAACAAAAAGATGGAAAAAGGTGAGGAGGGAAGAAGGTTGAACGGAAAACCCCTAGTCATGCCGCGACGGCCAAATAAAATAAATAAAAATTGCAGACCGAAATAGAGAAAACACCCGAAAACCCTGCTGACACTCCAGAAAAAAATACTTAAAAAATCAACGAAGCAAAGAAATAGCTTCTAGGAAACAGTGATACTTCTCAACCCACTGCTCATCCCCGAGCTCATCACGATCTTGCCTCCAACCTTACCGACTGTTCCGCTGGCGGCACGCTTTACAATGTCTCCGCTCGAGCTTCCCAGCTCTAGCATCTCGCATCTCCCAATCTCCTTTCCTAGCGCGTACCCCGCTGAAAAGCTGATGGCGCTGACTATGATAACAGCGCCGGCTGAGACAGCGAGTGTGAGGTAAGTCATGTTAGAAGCCGAGATCGAGGTTATAGGGACAGCGGGAGCAGCTGTGGTTTTGGAGGAGCGCCGTGTTCTTGTCTTTGACTTGTGCTTTGTATTTTGCGTATCTTCTCTCGATCTCCCGGGGGAAACAGGTCGTTTCTGGTCTGATGGGTTCTGCGGCGGCGGCGGGTGGTGGACTGTTCGACGGTATGGGGGCTGTGGCGGGGGGGGAGCCGACATCATGGCCTCTCGTTCGGAGTCCGTAACGAGGGATAAAGTCTGGATCGGAGCTGGGCGAGCGTGCTCTTGAATTGCTCCCATCCGCTCGTTCTGTCTCGGCTTCGAGGCACTACCTACGCCAGCGGCGCACGAGAGCAAAGTCGACAGACTAGCCCTCAGCGCAGCGTCATGATCCGGCTGCGGCGGGTCTCGAGAGAATGTTCTGAAGTTATTCTGAGGTCGCTGGGGTGCTGATGTATATGACGAGAGGCCGGCTACGGGTTGTATTTCGCCTTCGTCGTCTTCGTCTTCTTCATCTTCATCCGACGATCCTGATTCCCCTTCGCTTAGCGAAGGATCAGTGATCGAGCTGCCCATGCTCTCTATTGCATTCAAGTCGATCCCATCGAGTTCGTCATCGTCGTCGTCGTATTCGTCGCTGCTGTCCACGGTTCGGGAAGCGGCGGGGATGGCTGTGGAAGTTGAGTTTCGTCGCCGACGGGTGCGGTGTTTCCGTGTCTGTGCTTGGACGGGATCCTCAGGGGAGCTGGAGGATGTGTAGCTGTCTGAAGGTTGAGAGCCGACTTCGATCCACGAGTCGACGCGGTCGGAGGGAGGAGCTATGGAGATCGTTATCATGATGTGTAAGCTCTCTGTATTTCTATTATCTTATTGTTTTTTCAAAGATATGTATGTATGTATGTATTTGTTTTAAATAATTTTTTATTTATTTTATTTTTTATTTTTTTATTTTTAAAAAAAGGGTAGGTTATTATTGGGTGATAACGAGAGCAGGGAGTGCCTGCGCCCCTAGATTCCCAGTTGAGGAAGGAGACGGCGAGGTGTAGGCGAGGATGCGAAGGGCAAGATAGAGGGCTTTGAAGAGATAGAGCTGGAGGAGAATGAGGAGGTCCGGATGGGAGAGGACGGTGAGGAGCAGATTGAGGGGAGCAGCAGCGGGAGTCTTACCTGCCATCCTTCGGTTGTTGGACCTGTCTACATGGATGAAGTCAGAGCCGGTGGAGCGAGAGGGAGCGTGGTGATTATTTGCGGCTGTGATTGTGGTTCTGCTTCTGGCCGCTGTTGTTGTTGTGGTTGTGGTGTTCTGGCGGGCGAATGTTGGCGCCCGCTCTGGAATAAAGGAAACAACGGCGGCGGTCGCAGCAGCGGCGGAACCTGCACCGGCACTGGCACCTGCACCAGTACCAGCGGGACGGCCACGAGAAGCTGAAGCTGATGAGCCAAAGGGCGGGGGAGGAGGACCGAGGATCGAAGGCTGCATCATCTGGTCATGCTATACTGTGGACGACGACGAGGTAGGGTTCTTTTTTGGAGTGGTGGTGGTAGGTTTTTGCCTTTTGTTCGTTCGAAGGAGGCACAGCTGTGGTCACGACGATGGTGGTGATGACATCCGAGACAAAAAGAAAAGGACAGGACAAGGGAACACGGGGGATGGCAGTAGTAATATTGGTCGGAGAATGACCCGGACGTGATCCTGATGATGGTGATGATATCCCTGGAATGTTTAATTAGTTTTGACAGCGGATGATGATTTTTTGCTACACAAGTTCCGATCGAGCGTCGGAGCTGTCGGGGTGTTGATATTTGATGCGATGAGGTATAGACAACGATGATGTTGTTGGTGTTGATATTTGACGTTGACGTTGATGTTGACGTTGATGTTGTTGGGGCTTCAATGAACCAGCTACTTAGCTAGCTGGACTGGCAGTACAAAAGACAGATAGATAGATACACCTTCTAAAGTATCCGATAGTTACAGGCAAACACCGTCAGAACGCAAAGGTAAGGTACCCACCTCGAGGAAACACGGCGGGCTCTTTATATACGATAGCGCTCCCTAACTATCTGTCTGTCCCATCCTCATAACCCCCTCCAAAGATAGTACGTATCCCCTGATTGGGTCTTATTCACTTTATGCGGTGCACTCGCCGGCTCCACAATGCAATGCAGGTTCCAAGGTCGAGAGAGAAAGAGAGAGAATAAAGAAACACCGAACTGAACTGGACGGGGGCACGGTCAGGATAAATACGATACGGCAAAGATTGATATAATCCCCCAGCTGGATTGTGTCACCCGCAGCCGTATCATACATAATATACTAACTATACCGATTGTATATACTAAGCTAATATAAGAGATCAAATGTGCTCAACTCGCACTCGGGAAGGCAAAAACTTGTGCTACCGACTGCAGGTCTATCGTCGTCGTCGTCGAAGCTAGTTGGTTGGTTAGTTTCAATCGATTTCTCCAACTCGTATGCAAAAGCTTGGCTCACCACAGCACTCTATTTGGTGTCCTCCCGTCGATATAATTAGTTTCTCGTCGTCTCGGAGAATTCAATACTCGAAATCTTCAAAATGAGATGGCATTTGAGTGAAATCCACATCCCACACCCATCCCTACCAAGATGCAAGTCCAAGTCCAAGTCCAAGTTTTTGTCCAAGTTTTTGTCCAGGCAGGATCCTTCCCTCCTCGATTAATTCCTTCGATGCGTCTTCCATGCAAGAGCTGGGTACATCGAGAGTCCATCCACACCTCTTTTTCCTCCTTTAAATAAAAAAAAACACCCCAAACCAATAGGCGAAAGTTGGTGCTTGCGTGCTGAATTCAATCTGGCATCTTTCTCCCCTGCCTTGATTCGATTTCGAATCTTCGATCTCCCCCAAGCTATGATTCTTATTCAACAAAAAAAAAAGAGGGTGAAGAAAGGGCAGACCCACATAGCTATAGGTGATGTACACTGCAGGGACCAATCCAAGCCCCCGACCACAGACGGTCTTTTACTCCCCATCGTCGAACTCGGGAGGGTGTCCGGTGTCTCTGTATGTTAATGATCACTAGCATCTTGTGACCTGCAAAAATACCATAATACCATACGGGTCCCTCCTTTTTTATGTTTTCTGTTGCTCACTCAAGTTTCGTGATGACAGGTGGATATTACTATGTTTGGGATGCCCATCCCCGCACATGACGAAACTCTTTTTTTTTTTGTTGAATTTCTTCCAACATTATGAAGCTGCTTCCCCCCAAGATCACTACCGACTTAAGTACCCATGTAGCTCCAGTAGCTAGGCCGATACCTTCAAGGAAGGCCAACAAGTAACAGGCTTCTCCGCATCCACCTTTTTTTATCCAGAATGGGGGGAAAAAGGAAGGCCTCCGATGCAATGCACAGTGTGCGAGAACATGCATGCACGGCGGATGCCACTGCCGATATCCCAGCATAGATAATTCGCCAATTCAAAATCCAATTCCAACCCAAACTTATTATCCGGCGGTAGACAACTACTTAAGTAGTACATACCGCTAATCCCCCCCGGGCAAGTTAGTCTAAATAACTTCTTCTCAACTTGCTTTTCGTAACGATACCGGATATTCGTAGTAAGACTAGACTTAAGATTGGCGGGTTTTAAGCTGACAGATCGCCGTAATAATATAATACTATGTATTACATACTATATACCATCCAGACTTCGCACGAACTAGACTGCCCCTCCATTTGGTACTTATTAACATAGAATTAGGGATTATTCCGGAGCATAGAATGTTGTTTACAGAAACAACTCGTTTGATTTTGGAGCTCCAAGCCCGCCCGCCCACTAAAATACCAGCCTGCGCTACCTGTTGGCATACATTAGCAGCAGGCCCACTTATTGGCGTACCTTCTGCCTATCATTTATATATCTAGTAGATAGAGGTTTTTAGAATAAACAATACTTTCTGGGCTTCTCGGAGCCTCATGGAAAGGAGGAAGAGCCGCAAGGTCAGTCCCGAAATAGAATAAATAGAATAGAATTAAAAAATATAAAAAAATGATCCATTTACATTACACCCAGCATATAATGAGAAAACAGAGTTACACACAGCTAGCACTTAGACACGACCACAGAATTGTACGGTCGGGACACCGATGGAATATAAGTGCTGTTTGTGTATTAGCGAACCCCATGGCCCAGATATCCTAAGAGTGTTATCTATACCTACACGAGAGAGGATGGGGATGAGGTGAGGAAGAGAGAGATCCTTCCTCGTAGATTCTCTATCCTATATGTACTATAAGGACACAACTATGATCGTCGCATATAATCTACGAAGCACAGCACATCACTGACATCCTGTTACTTTTGAGGCCACGCGTGCACGGCATCCCGGGCCTAACATAACTTCAAAAGAGGCACAAAAACAACGAAGCTTGTCATGTTAGTACGTAGTGAAACCTGTGTGTTTTAGGTTTGAAGTAGGTTATCACGTAGTTAGATTACCCTGATCTTTTAACACAGGAGTGTCTACACGGATGATTTGCTGCTGGCCTACTGGCCCAAGTGAATGCGATGTACGTATAGTTATAGGAATAGAATTTATATTAAAATGCTAGCTTTCTATTAGCCTTGAAGGCCCAAGATTACTAGGTAAATAAGAAGGAGAGCTCAAGGATCAAAATCTCCAGTAAAATTTTATATATTATTACTTGCTACTTTTCCTCCTAAGCCTATTATCTTCTATCTCTTGTAAAAGTAGTAGGCTGGACTGGCTTAGAAGATTGAATAATAATTGGGAAGATTTACTTGATTGTAATTAAAAGCTTTGTGAAATTATTATGTTATCATGATCTATACTTGTATGAGAGAGAATTGAGATAAGATGAGGACGAGAAAAAGCCCTTCCTCATAAATTCTCTATCTTATATGTATTAACTATAAGAATATGACTGTGATCGTCGTGTATGATCTACTAAGCACGACCCATCGCTGACAAAGAGACATGAAACAATGTTAAATATTGAGCAGCTACCCGTATAACTGAACAATAGGTTGTTATTAATTTAAAACAGCCAAATCGACATACGAGATCAACATGACCTGTATTATATCCAAGATCACGAGACTACCAAGATCCAGACCCTACGGACCAACGAATACATTGCAACGAAAAGACTATATATTTCTAGATTTTCCATTGATACCCAAAGTGTCCGACAGAATCTGTCGCAAAAAACGTTGGGACAAAAAATACACCTAATACGCAATTGGCCAGCATAAAATAGGTCTTTGCGAATATATTTTATAGAATAATTTAATAATATATATTTCATGGTTATAAAATTATCTTACTACTTCATGCAATAGTTTAAACACAATAGTAGGTTGGCACCTACGAGATCCTCCATTAGTCTCGTATCGATTCCCGTAGTCAGGTTATGAGACTGCTCCTTCGTCCTAATTGAAGAAAATAATACACGAACAACTCAAAGCTAGACAAAAGCCTGGGACATGATCTACATTGCATTATATATACATAGATTTATAGATCTCTGAGCTATGTAGTAAACATGACCGCTAGTAAATATCATTAGTATGCTACTATTTCGCTAGCTTCTATGCAATTTTCCTCCTGATGGGGAATAAAACCATATTTTTATATTGGACTCCAACATTCAGGGTATTCAATACCATGTATACCACCGGAGTGTTTAGTGTCTGCTAATGTGAATTCAAAGGGAAGGCAGCTTACTTAGAAAACCAGAACCAAAAATGCGCTGGTAGAGCAGCAATATACTATTATTGTCAAGACCATGAAGAATAGAGAGCCACGACTGCAGCCGGCTTTAAAATGCTTGCCAGAGCCCGGATATTCTAGGGACAATACAATGTGCACGACAACTAAGCCTTGCACCACGTACTTGTATGCCAGGTAGCCACGATAGATTTGAGTTTTGGTTTATTCTTTCCCTTCCCGAACTTTCTTGGTATTTCATACCACCCCTCTTTCTCTTTTTACATGGATCATGGATGGAAGCTTCAATTCGGTTTTCCTTCCCTTTTATCTCCTATACAAATTTTGGGGTTATTCTCCTTATACTAAGCTACGCCTATATAACTCTTGAGCCTTTCTGGCTCACTTCCCGTCTGTCACTTATCTATTTGCTAATTTTCAACATGTCTTCTTTGCCGTCCTCACATTCTGAACATGTACAGCAGCTACCGGGCTCGCCGTGGTTTTTGCTGCCATCCACTTTACATTTCTATTTCTATCTCTCGGACGAAGACCTGCAAGCTACATGCATAACGCAGATCAGCGAAAGTCTGTGAGCGTTGGGGATTGGCAGGATATACCCAAGGTATCACGAGGCCAATTGGGCCCGCATAATTCTCTTTAATAATACTTCTGCATTGATCTCTGTTTGATAAGGGATTACTAGCTTGACCCCCTCAAATTTTCTTCCCCTCTCCTCGCCCTCGTAGAGGTCACAACGACGCCGAGTATGCATTGACGATGCGCAAGTAATGACCCCACCCACTATCATGATATTGCTGCCAGTAGCGGCCCCACCAGTCTATAGCTAGAGATGCTTCTAAAGTCCTCTGCTAATAAAGCCACTTCCCGGACTTCTATTGCTCTTAATTATACTACGAACAAACTGGTTGATATTCATACGACTTTAAATAATAAGCAATCGCGTGGGTTGCATTATTATTTTATTACTTCAGGCAACGTAGGGCGAGCGGGGAAGGGCGTGGGCAGATGCAGGGATCGAGCAATTCTCTTTCATGGTGCTTAGGGTCTAACGATGCGATGCAGCAACGTCCGAAGCCGCCAAAATTTAATTAACCAGAGCAAGAACTTTCGAAAGTTGGCGTCAATTGACTAGAAACGAGACCTAGTAGATGCTAGCCACGTCAAACCTAGATATTAGGCAATATTTCCTGAAGTCGGATCTAGATCTGCTTGTGAGGCCGTGGAAACTCAGCCTGTAAATTAAATCGTAACGAAAGCAACACTTTTGAAACCCAATATGCAACAGCCCACACCAGCTTGTGGCTTGTGATATCCAATTGGTCCATTTGTTCTTCTGGTGTCCTTGCTAGGATAGATACTCTTGCTATAACGAGCACCATATGCATGATTACTGCCGCAAGGGTTTGTGCCGTCCCACCTGTTCTAGACGACTTCGCAGTCGCTCGCCTGCATCTTCGAGCTCCCTTATCGCCATCTTACAATCCTACCATGGACCCGTCAATATGTGATAGATGTCGGTCTACCAGTTACGTTGGTTAACGTGGCGAAAGGACGATACGCACATTTAATACATTTGGAATGTAAAAACGAGGTCGAGCTGCCGATCTTTCCCTCTCTAGCACGGCAACATATCGCCAGAAGTAGTGATGGAGGGCGTCAGTCGTTTTTACAGTCTCCGCGGCGGCTGGATAGGATATTCTGGGTCTGTACGCTAAATCCCCGCGCTCTCCTGTTTATTTCGTCCGATACTGTTCCCCGCTTTTGTCAACTCTCTGTTGAGAAATATAGTATGGGATTTCTGGCCACGAAACAACGTCAAGACTTTAGTATATAAGAGTCGTCAATTTCCATAGGAGCGTCCCTTTATCAAACCCAAGCCATCCTAGTAAACATCCGGGCCCGAAGGCGTATAGTATATAATTCACTATCTTCACTTGAAACACACAAGAACAAACTATTACATCCGAGCTCGTCGACTCCGATACCTATTGCAACCGTAATTTTGCGAGCATCGTTGGCCCCATCATGCCTATCTCAAGCAGCGACGAATTTGAAATCGCGATAGTATGCGCTCTAGTTCTTGAGTATGACGCAGTCTACCTCTTATTTGATGAAGAGTGTGATCAAGATAGAGGCAATCACAATTATAAGGTAGGATATATTGGTGGGCAAAAAGTGGTACTGGCTATGCTGTCCGGCATGGGGAAAGCTAGCGCCGCGAGCACGGCAACCATGATTTGGAGAGATTATCCTAGCATACAGCTGGTACTCCTTGTTGGAGTCTGTGGCGGCGTCCCTAGACCTGGCGACCCCGAGCAGGAAATCCTGTTGGGTGATGTTGTGATTAGCAATGCGATCCTGCAATACGACTTTGGCAAGCAGTATCACGACAAGTTTTCGACCAATGAAAGCTCTGGAAATCATAAATTCGTACCCGAAAAGCATATTCGCAATCAATTAGCCATATTGGGAACCGATGATAGCCGGGACAGGATTCAAAAATTGACAGCGACCCATCTCAAAAACCTTCGGGCTAAAGCTGCGCTGAAGGACCGCGGAAACAGATACATATATCTTGGCGCGGCTAACGATAGGCTATTAAAGCCATGTTACCGCCACAAGCATCGTATACTCCAAAATCAGATATGCACGACTTGCGGTAATGAGCCAGATGAGGTGTGCAGCGACGCTCTAAGTTCCACATGTGAGCTTTTGAACTGCATTGACGAGGCACAGCTCGTACCCAGAAAAAGACTCGAGAAGATAAAAAGACAAGAGGGTAGCACCGTCTATGATCATGAGCCAGCTATTCATATAGGGCTCGTTGGATCGGGCGATACTGTTATCAAGTCTGGAGAGCACCGTGATGCGTTGGCAAATTCCAAAAATATTATCGCCTTCGAAATGGAAGGTGCAGGTATTTCCGAAATCATCCAATGCATCATCGTCAAAGGGGTATGTGACTATGCAGACTCTCATAAGAGTAAGAGTTGGCAGAATTTTGCAGCGGCAGCAGCAGCTTCCACATTGAAGGCTATACTGCAATCTTTCCCGTTGTACAAACTCTTAGCGGATGTAAAGTCACCCGAGTCCCCACAGCCACCCCCTCTAGCATACTCAGTTGTAGAGCTAGTAGCCCCAAACCCACCAAACCTAATCTCAAATAGACAACGAAACAAACGGACGGAGGACCTACAGAAAATTTTGCCGGAATTGGTCCAAACCATAGCCGAAGATCTGAAAAAAAAGTTGCAATGGACCCCATATCTCAGCGCGGCCCCATCCGCCATCTTTGTGATGGCAACTTGCCTCGTTGCTGGGTCTTCAACAACAGCTAGTAACATTAAAGTCGATATTCGCCCTGTGGAGATGAATGGGGTCATCACCAAGCCGTTAGTTTTTATATTCTCTTACTGACGAAAGTGGCAAGTTTACTAATGTTAATAGTTCTAAATATCTTGGTACGAATTTACAAGAATGCAGCGACCTTGGAAAGAAAGCATTCTGTCAAGCTGAACAGGGGATGAAGAAACTTCAAGACAGAACTGAATTCGTGACAGGGAAAACAGGGCCTGTACGCTGCGATTTCCTCCTAATATGCTTCGTTGCGTTTAATGTATTGCTAACCAAAACTCACTTATAACCAGTTAGCGCAAATCGTGTTAACGCTCAACGACTCCCAGCCTGACTTTGACAACCTTGAAATTCTGATGAAGGATCTACTTGATGTAGCATTCATTTGCCAGAGTGAAGCGGCGACGATGAAAGATAAATTCCAGTCACTCTTGGACTTCGTAACTGAGCTCAAACGAGCAACGGTGGATGCATTGAGTATGTATAAAGCCATTTCTAGCTTACCTCAGCTTCCATGTAGTCAGTAGCGCTTATGATTTCTTTCCCAGATGAGAATAAGCAACAGGAGGTTGAAGAAAAAGAAAATTCTGTCAAGGACGAATATGACTGCCGGCTTCAACAAGCTGAAATTGAAAAGGCTACAAAGGAGAAAGAACTTGAGGAAGCAAAGGCTGAATCCAAAAATGCTTACGAAAATGCCATAAAACTCCTCAATGAAAACCCGAGTGGGAAAATTCAAGCTCGCATTACCGAAATCAAGTCTGAACTGCATAAAATTGAAAAACAGAGTACTTTGACCACCGACTTGGATACATCAGGATAAAATATAAGTGCGACTAACTGAAGGTTTCGATAGGGCCGTCGTGGTTCGCGTTCAGGCGCTATTTCCGGAGCTCAAAAACTAACAAAACCCGGAATCAGAGCATAGAAAAACTGAGGAACGAGCTCAGAGATCTTGAGAGTCAACGAGAAAAGTATATTAATCACGATCAGAAAGATGCCATAGATAAATACGACACCTGCCTAAAGACGGTTACAGAGGCTGAACGCAGGTTGCGTTTATCCCAGGAAAATTATATGGCTCTTGTGAAAAATCAATTCCAATCCGTGAAGTCTTTCAGCACTGCGTGCGAGGATCTTAGGAAAATGTCTGATACGAATCTCGACTTGGTAAGAACTACGGTTGGAACTAATACTTCTGGACTTTAAACTGACAAAGGGACATAGAATGAAATCAGTCGGATCCTGCTTCGTTCAATTCAATCATTAAAGAAGTTGAACAATTACATTGAGAAGATGTCAAAATTCTTCATCAGCGTGTCGAATTATGTTGAAAACACTATGGCACCCCGCCTGAGGGGATTCAAGCAGAAAACCGGGGAAATTATGAAAAGAGCAACGTCGCGAACAGAAGAGGAGAACGACCGACATAAAAATGTGAGGTCTATTTATAAACCGATTCACTCAACTGTTAACTGATGAATATTCATAGTTCGCCATTATGACAGCGTTGGAGCTGCACGGTCGCTTTACACTTATCAACAACATTGCCGCTGTCTACGTAAATGTGTCAGAGAGATATATCATGCCTGGAATTACCGAGATGGGAGACCTCACGTACCTCAACGAAGATGAAAAGGAGGAGAAAATGGTTCATTTCGAGAAATGGGGCAAGAAGGCGGTGGCCGATATCGAGGCCTTGGCAGCAGCGGTATGTTCTGTTCCCAGGCGCGTCTGCTTATACGAATCTCTGCAAGAACTAACAAAACTCACCTCGCTCAAAAGACAGATGCACAGATACAAGATGCAGTATTTAGGAATGTAGGATCGCTAGCGCAAAAGCAAATTGGGACTGGAGACTTTGGTGATGCTTATGACTCCCAGGAGTTCGACAACAGTCCTCGAACATGAATTCGAGACACTGTTGAGCGTCTACATACAAGAAGGATTTTTTTGAACTCGGTTTTATCATGTAGTTCTCTTTCATGCCTTGTTGACTATTTCCTTACTCAAAAGTAACATGTTAAGACCACGCTGCGCGCTAAAAACATGAGATTTCCCAAAACGCCGTACATCCTCGTATCTTTGTGGTATTTTACCCGAAGTACCCGAGGTACCGAGTATACTTTATCACTGTACGCACAGTGCCTTGAGCCGCTCGAGCCTCCCCTTTCCATTCTCCAACTTTCGCTAACGACGCAGTAATGCAGCCCCAAAATGGGCGAAAAGAAAATACTCAGTATAGTAATACACCAGAAGGCCCAACCGTCACGAGCCGCTGGCGAGAAGACTCGGGCCGCAGATACCACACGACGCAACACGGGCTACCTAAGTAGGAAAGGCGTTGATGCGAACCCTGGCCCCCAGGTCATTATGATATTGGACCGAGGTGAGGCATTATCCCTCACCAAATCACATGAAAGTACGGACCATAGTTATGTATATATAACTACCATCGAACGCTGACGAGTAGACTCGGACTGAATAAAATGTCACGCTCCGCGGCGGGTAGGTAGAGTATTGTGTAGATGCGCATTGTAGTGGGCCACAAGCTGCAAATAACTGGATAAAATGTCGCCTTACGTGGTGGGTATATAGCGTATTGTGTTTGTTTAGACTTAGGTTATTTGGTTATTTGTAGCTTGTAGCTCGTCATAATATGTACTTTATATGATACGGTACGTATTCGCCGCGTAGTGTGATATTTTATCCAGTCATTGCAGCTTGTGTGGCTCGTTACAATGCGCATCTACATGATATCGATAAGCTATCTACCCACCGCGTAGCGTGACAACAGCTTACGTAGGAAACCCACAGGACTTAGTTTTAGTGAATATGATAAGGGCGATAATTTATACGTTGTTAGGGTCACCTCGTATTTATCAAATATTACGAGACTAATTTATCAAATACTTTATTCAGGAAGTAGATATCTTGTGGGTGGATCTGTGTTGATTTTGTTGGAAATTGCAGTCGACAGTCTCGGAACGCCCAAGTAGTCAAGGCTGGTTAACTCGAAAGCTAAACTAAGTGCCGTTAATGTTGCGGGTACCCGACTGACCACGGTAGGGTCTAGAACACTTCTATAACAACATGGGAAGGGGTATTTCCCTTAAATCTTGTGAAAAGAGATACTAAATATCTGAAGATCCCGTACCAGGCTTGGTACTTACTCACTCTAAGTACAGTAGATTACTTTAATAAATATAAATACCTACATGAAGGATGGGAGGGAGTCCAGATCAGTAAATTGCACAGATCGATCTATAATCCCGATAACCAGTATGTATACAAGTATGCAGTCTCGTTTCAAGATGGGTGCCGGTATAAGTAAGTATATTTCATGATCAGACAATTCAATTTGAGAATTCCACCGATTCACATATAATACAAGCACACCTTCACACACTCAAGCACTACACAGCATACACGCACACATATGACTACCTCAACCGGAAAAAAAAAGCAAAGAAATAAGGAGAGATCATAAGCTAGAAATAAAATGGTAGCGATAGAGGAGAAAGGGGAAAGGAAAATGGGAAACCGTGAAATATATTATCATAGTCTAATTTGATGCTCTCGCTGCTTTGTTAAAAAAGAAAATGGAAATAAAATTATGGTTCATGTAACGACGGACGAAGAAACACGACGATGGCCCCGTCCCTTCTTTCCATGCACGAACAACCTCATGCTTACCCCGTCCCGAGGAAACCACTCGTCTAGCATCGCCTCCAGAGGCTTGCAGCACCCGTTCTCACACTCGCTGCTCCACCCCGCCATCTCAGAATTCGAACTCCTGTAGGTTTTTAACACAGTCAGTGATTTTGTCCCCAGTTTACACACAGTCACACACATATATAGGCAATTATTGGAAACCAACCTTGCGAAAAACATCAACGTCCATTCCGTTCGCCACCAGATCCGCAAGATCCCTCCGGTTCATCTGCCCAAACACCCGTCGCAGCGTGTCATACAAGTTAGTGCTCTGGTTGTGCTCGATCCTGGTGACATCCACTCCGATCTTCTGCGCCTCCGCCGCGTCCCTATCCGTGATCACCTTGTGCATCGCCAGCGCGCCCAAAAGATGCTGCGCCGCTTCCTCGTAGCAGCCAATGTTGATGCACGACACTCCCAGGTTATACCTCGCCCTCACAAAGTTCGGGTTGATCGTTAACGCCTTCTCGTACGCCTCGATCGCCTCCTCGGATCTCCCCGAGTTCGCCAGCGTCGCCCCCAGCCGGTTCCACAACAAATGGTTCTTGTCCCGAGCGTCAAAGTCGCTCTCCAACGCCGAACTGAAACAGTCCACTGCCTTGTCGTACTCCTCCGCTCCGTAAAACAGAACC
The DNA here is from genome assembly GCA_036971165.1 of Arthrobotrys iridis. Taxonomy (NCBI): domain Eukaryota; kingdom Fungi; phylum Ascomycota; class Orbiliomycetes; order Orbiliales; family Orbiliaceae; genus Arthrobotrys; species Arthrobotrys iridis. The sequence goes on from JAJTTS010000006.1 coordinate 1,829,153, forward strand.
CCCAATCCGACCTGGACGTCCGAGTCGAACGCCGCGCCTTCGGGAGCCGACACCGCCGCTCGGATGAACAGATCTGTGACCCTCGAGTGGATCGCTAGCCTGTCAAGCGGGTTATCCACCGCCGGGGACGTGATGTCCGGATATCGCACGTTCAACCACCTCTCCAGCGTGTTGTACGCGGTGGTATCGTACCCTTCGTTCGTATAACTGATCGCGAGACCCATCAACGCGTTCATGTTGCTCGGATCGAGCTTCAACGCCTGCTCCAGAGCTCGGATGGCCGGCGTCTCCTTCTCGTTCTGCGCCTGCGCGGCACCGAGGCGCTCCCAGGCTTCAACGTGGCTCGGATCCTTCTGACAAGCTGCCTCGAATGCCAACGCGGCCAGAGAGAGGTTCCCGTGCGATTCCATGAGCCGGATGCCTTCCTCGAAGGGGCTACCGACCTGCATGTAGGGATTCTCCTGCTCGAAGAGGTATTCGCCCAGGTTCGGGGGCTGGCCGGGGAGGGTACCGGGTTCCCAGTTCCAATCGTCAACCTTGACACCGTTGGCCTCCATGTCCTTCTGGATCCCGTCCCAAAGAGGTTCGAAGTCCGAGAACATGGCCTCACCGTTCTTCTCGAGCTCTTCCTCGATGGCACGGTTGGCCTGCGCATCTTCGTCAACGACCGGCTCGTGCTGCTGTTCCTCGATCTGCTTGAATTGCGTTTGCCAGTCCTCGTCCGTGAGCTCCACGACCCGGTCTTTACCCTTAGCCGTCGTGGCGGTTTCCGGAAGGGTATGGGTGGGGACTTGTGAAGCCTGTCTGACGAACCCACCGCTGTACATGCCGCCCATGCTGTAACCCTGGAAACGCTGCGGATAGTAAGCGTTCCCCGCGTTCATCGGGGCGGCGAGGTCCGGTTGAGGGGTGTGGACGTGCTGGTGGGATTGGTGCTGGAAGGAGGCGAATTCGGCCGGGTTGAAGGGTTCACCCTTCGCTTGTGCGGCGTGGAAGGCGGCCTCAAGCTGCGCGCGGTCTTCACCGGGGGGCATGGTGGCGAATTCGGCGGCCCAGTTGACCTGGCCGGGAGGGATGTGGTTTAGTTCGGCACGCATGCCGTCGAATTGGAACGGTCCGGCGGACTGCTGAGCTGCGGGGTCCTGCATGAGGAATTGCTCCATCTGTAGATTTCACCACCATCGTAGAGGTCCATTGTCAGTATTGCTCTTTGATACAAAATATAGAAGATGCCCCGCCCCCGTTTCGTAGTCCGACGTAGCTTATAACGACCTTATAGACGGGAGAGAGGAAGGAGGCGGTTGGGAGATTCATGTATCACGTACCTGCTGGTCACCCGTAGGACCCTGCACCATGCCCTGGCTCCTCATGCCCTGCTGGATGCCGGGACCGCCGGGGATGCCACCGACCATGCGGTCCCGCTGTAGCGACTTGTCGTCCGAGACATGTTTTGTGAACTGAGCGAGCGGATTGCGGCCGGTCGAGCACTCGGCGCCTCCCAAGAACGACATCTTTCAATGTTGTTTTTCCCCTTCTCCTTTGTCAAAAAACAGAATCCTCCGTATTCTTTAGAAATTTGGTGATAGAATTGTAGAGAAGAGACTTGGGGTGGGAAAGAGTGGGATAAAAAAGGGTTTGGAGGATATGGATGGATGCTTCCGAGGTTAAAAAAAGAGGACGGTGGTGGTGGATGAACTGCCAGGTGTTGAGGATGTTGTTAGCTTTCTCTGAACGGAACCACCCGACACATGGCGGAGAGGACTTTCACTCACCTGCACCGTACCGTATACGAACACACTATCGACCTATCAAGCAGAAACCGATGCCCTCAGACGAACAAGAGGAAATAAAAGAGGAAAAGGAGAAGAGAACAACAACGACAAAAGTCAGAAAAAACTTATATGCTAGAGAAGGGCACCGCGGGGAGGCTGGGTAAGGGAGAGAGATGGGAAGATTGCTATTGGCGGGGTTCTGCTCTGCTTAGAAATGAGGTTGTTGTTGCCGCTGCTGCTGTCGTTGTTGTTGTTGTTGTTGTCGTTTTCAGCTGAAAAAAGAAGAGGCGAGATTTTTTTTTTATTTTTTTTTATTTTATTTTAGGCCGGGTTGGGGAAGCCCTTTTTCGACTGGCCCGAGGCAGCGGGGGAATTCAGTTATGCAGCGCCAGCACACAGAATAGCTAGCTCTCTCTCTCTTGCTACGACCGTTCTATTAGCAAGCGACTCTGAGACACCATTGGGCAGCCCCCGGATCGATGCTTTTAGGATCCAATACTTTTGAGTAAAGTGCTTATCCTTCTTCTTCAGCAGCAGCAGTAGCAGCAATTTTCGGAAGCTAGGGCGCATGCATGCATCTCGGTGTTAACGTGTTTTATACTTGCTGAAAGCATGCACGTGCATACCCCGGGTATTCACATTCTACCCGTATTACATATAAAGTATTTATATGCATAGATCAAAAAGGGCACCGCGCTGTCTGGATTGAGTGAGAGATTCTAAAGGACTCAGATTCGTGGGCGTATGAAACTGCTTGTAGGGAAATATCGACATGCTGAGAATGGCAGCTTAGACGTTTCAGATTCGCTATGCACATGTGCTGGGACATCGGCAGACGGCTATGGATAACTACTTAGTAATATGTATATAAAAGAGGTACACTGCTCAAGTAAGAGTATACGTAAGTAAGTAGAGGAAAAGGAAATGGAACACCGCCCGTCTAGTATATTTTTGCCAGAAAAAGAACACCTTCAAAAGCAGCTTGCATGACAAGCCAAAAGGTCTTTGAGAAAAACAAAAAAACGATGTCGGTGATAAAAGACAGACGATAAGAGCCAAAGAAAGTGAGCAGCTATTTAGTGGTTATAAAGACAGGAGAATTGCAAGTGTCATCTATATAATATAACATCAATAGGCTGGAAAAAGAAAGAGTCTGTCAAAGACAGATATCGATGTTGCCCCCCCAAAGGAAAAAAGAAAAAACTCCCGATAGTACAAGAAAAATCAATAGAAAATAAAAGAAAAAACTCCGTCATATCTCATCATGGTGATATATATATAAAAGCGGAATAATGGGAAAGAAAGAACTGAAAAGAAAAGAGAAAGAAACAAAGAAAGAAAACCAACTATCCCTCCCTTCAATCATCCCGTGCGTATGCATGTATTACTCCTCAAAAAAAAACTAGAACTCCGTGATTGTACTTTTTCAGGCACCCATCTTCTTCGCCATCTTCTTCTCCTGCTTCGCCTTCTCCGCCGCCGTCGGCTTCCTCGTCCACCCGACAAGGCATCTAAACCCGCTCCCGTTCTCCCTACCTTCTGCCAACGTAGTCGTGATCCCGTTGACAAGTCCCCTCTTCCACGCCGGATTCTCCCTCTCCCCATCAATCTTCACCATCCACTCTTCCCATCTCCACGTACCCACGATGCCGGTGAGAGCCGCCACATCCGCGGTGTTTCCCTTGACAATGCCTAGCTCCTCCCAGGCCTTGAGTTCAGCCGCCATCTCTTCCTGAGCCGCCTTGAAGTCGTCGTCAAAGGTAACTCCGAGTCTTCTCTTCGCCTTTGGTTTCTCCGCCGGCGGTGCCATAGGAAGGATAGTCCACGCCCGCTTGGTGTTCACGAACCCGGCGTTCGTGAGCCTACTGACCCACTTTTCGGTCGGATAAGGATCGTACCCACGGCCCTTGAGATCAGTGGCAAACTCTTCGGCAAGTTTCTGGGTATTCGGTCCCGCGCGGAGGACGTCGCTGTCGGTGAGAGACCACTCGAAGTGGCCGCCGGGCTTGAGGACCCGGTAGCACTCCTTGAGTGTTAATGTGTACTCATCCAGTCTAGGCGTCTTGCTGAGACGGTGGTGGCGTTCGCCGCGGCGCCTCGGAGGCGGTGTCTGCTTCAAAATCGTATGCAGCGTTCGAGCGGAGATGACGTCGAAGTGGTTGTCCGGGAACGGGATTTTCCACAGATGGGAAACCTTGATGTGCCTGTGATTCGTCGGGCCTGTAAACCTTCGCTTTTCGACAACGCCCAGGTTGGGAATTGGGACATTGTCGACGTTGATGTTATTCGGTCGGCTGGTTACAGTGTAGACCTTGGAGTATGGATATTCGTAGGCGCAGTGCCAGCCCCAGTCGGCGACTGGAGCACCACCAAGATCCAAAACTCGTCGACGGATCGGAAGTGGAGTGTCGGGCTTGATGCGTCGCCACTCGAGGGCTGCTTGGTTGAGGATTTCATGGGCGGGACTGATTAGGATCCTGCCGTAGTACATCCACTTGGCTGCCATGAACACCCAGAGTCTAGAAGTGATTTCGTCGTTGACCTCCTTGGCTCTGCGCTTCTCCGGTGTCATGCTTGAAACCCTCGGGCCTTCGTCGAACTGCCAGGTTGCGCGGGGCGACTCAGCAGGCGCTGGCTCTGGGTCTGCTGCCTTTGGTGGTGGTGGTGGCAGAGGTCGGTATTCGTGGGGGAGCTCGTTGCAGATTCTGCGAGTCTGGAAACTGTCGAAGCGTGTTTGGCGGCAGACGAATGCATCTGAGTGGACAGAGGGCTTGAGGAACTTCTTGAAGGCGACCAAATACGAGGGGTCTTCGACGCGGATCTCATTTTCTTTCAGGTTGTGGCGTCTTCCCGCGCGGGAGAAATCGACGACTTTGCCCTTGCCATCGACGGGGCTCTCCTCGCAGGATGTTGGCGAGTCGAGAGCCGCTCGCCCGGATCGGGTTTCGTTTGGAGGAACCTCGAGGAGCGAGAGCTGTGGAAGGCCTGGTCGACTGCCTGGTCGACTGCCGTCCTTTGTCGCCGGCCTGCTGTCGGGAAGCAAAAGAGCGGCGGCCTTCTCCAGCTGCTCCTCTCTGATACGAGCGTCTTCGACTTCCTGCTGGAACTTCATTTCATCGTCTACCACCGAGAGATCGTGGAAAAAGATCTCGTAACCAAGCGGACAGCCCGCATAGAGATCCTCCTCCTCCTCCTCCTCCACTTCTTCTGTCAGGGCAGACACGAAGCTGACCTCCTCCTCAGATTCCGGTTCCGGTTCTGGCCCCTCGCGCAATGGTACTGTGTAATGCTGCTTGGGCGTCAAGATCTCCGGAATCTCTGGAACCGCTGGAATCGACATCATACTCGCTCGCATCTCGTTCAGACCTTCGTACTCGGCCGGATGTCTGCTGCTTCTCATCGACATCCTCATCATCGCAGCCTCCATTTCCATGTGCTCGAAATCCTCCTCATGCATGCTCTCATCGTCGATTTCGGATCTCTCGTAGGTCGCAACGGAGCTCTCCCGGGGATACTCCCTCGGCGATCCGATTCCAGCCCATCTTTCGATATCCCTCCAATCCTCCGTCTTTGTCATATCAAACGGCGCCCTTGGCGTGCTCCGGATTGGGCTGCTCATCGGGCTGCTCGGCTTCTCTTCCTCGATGACCTCCACAACTTCCGGTGCTTGCGGTAGCTGGGGGCTCGGTGGGATCTCCACACGCCCGTCAACGCCTTTTCTAACCACATCCTGCCCCTGCAGCATCTCCCTCATCAGAATCTGTATTTCTTTCTCCACCGATGGCTCTATCACGGGTTTCGTGCTGTTCATCATCCCCATCCCACTCATCATCTCCTCCAACTCCTCCAGCTCGGTCTGATCCGGCTCCGTAGAAATATACTTCTGCCTCGAGGTATCCACGCTGGTCATGGAAGTGCACGCCATGCTCCTCATGGACATGGACCACATCCCCGTATCTCTCCCCGCGTACGAAGAAAGCGTGTACATCGACGACAACCTCGCCTGCAGGATCGGCGCAATCGGCTTTCCCTGATACCCGACCTCGCGCATCTGCGATGCATCGTCAATGATCTGCGGTGAATTCGGGAATGAATCTTGTTGGCTTTCCGGTGTGAAATCGTAGTGATAGATTGCCCTGCCGCCGCTGCCGTTGTCTTTGTTATTCGAAGATTCCATATGCGTGTACGACGGCGACCCAGCTTCGGACTGCGAGGATTCGGATCGTGTTTCCACCACGACCACATTCCTACTCGAAGCATTTCTTTTATGTCCCCTCGCCTTTCTATTGTTCAGGTAAGATTCCGTCCAATTGTCCATGTTGCTAACATGCCCGGACCTCGGGCTCACTCCGTCGGAATAAGCTTGTACCACGCTCGAAACACTGGAGTATCCGGAAATCACGGACACGGAGCTCTGTTGGCTGTGATACCCGTTCTTCGTCGTCGTCGTCGCCGTTGCAGCCGAAAACTTGGCCTTGACGGGGCTGTGCCCGGGTGTGGACGTCGAGCGCGCATCCGAAAGGGTGGGTGAGATGGGTGGGTGAGGACCGAAATCCATGAACGACGCTTGACTCGAGAAGTGTCTTGAATGTTTCGACCCGGGCGAAGATCCGGCTTGACTGTTACCGTTGAATACGCTGGCTGACCGTCTTCGAGACTTCACCGGCGACTTTTGGGGTGATGAAGGGTTCGATCGGTGGCCTGCTGGGGGTGGGATATTTGTCTTCAATCCGTGCTTGAACATGTTCAACCCTAACCCGTGCAGCCTCGTCGAATTCGACGCCGAAGCCGAAGCTTTCCTGCCCCCATTCGCAACCTGTGTTTCCGGCACATCGTATCCCAAAGGCGGGGAAGGCATTGATCGCGGTTGGTACCTCGGAGTGTTCGAATGCCGTATGCTGGAGACGCTTTCGGCGTCTTCGATATCTGTATATGGTGAGTTTGACATGATGCCGTCAAAGACGCCGACTGAGGGCGGTCTGGATGCTGCAGCGGCTCTTCTTGCCTCTGCCTCGCCTGTTATAACGCTGAGTGGTAGCATTCCTGTAATTTTGGGGAAAACAGGGTAGATATATATATATCTATATTCCCAATTTCCTCCGCTCCCTTCACTTCCAGCAGCTAGCTGGCTTTCTCGCTTTCTAGCTTGTGGGGATCGTTTCCTATTCGTAAGACCTTCTTTTGGGGGAAATTGATCCCTAGAGCCGCCCAGCGCCTATCCTCCAACTCGTTTTAGTCGAAATTGTATAAACCGAAAAAAATCCCGTGATCTTTTCAGAATGATTATCGAAACCTGACAACCCCGACGGGTGAGGTGTATAAGAAAGGCAAAAACTGGAAAAACAATGAACTGAAAACAAAAAAGAACACCAGAAATGGGAGAGGTAAAGTATGTATATATGTAAGTATATATTTCGGACCGGAAAGACGACAGGCAGTTTCTCTTTTATTTCTTATTCATCCAGTTACTTGGGTTCCGGTCCACGCCCCACAAACAACCCCTTGTACTATTTTATTTTTGTCGCCCGCCCCGAGAAAAGAAAGGGAAAAGAAAAAATAGGTATTTCTTCCTTGTGGGGTTTCTTTTTTTTTTTTTTTCTTCTTCTTCTTCTTCTTCTTTTCTTTTCGGTGGGTTGGAAAAGGAAAGCGTGTGAGGAGGTTATATCTGGGTGCCAACGGGTTAAGCGACGACGGCGTAAGAGGGTGTGGGATTGGAGAGGGAACAAGGAGACCGCACACGGGTTGCCTGTCGCTGTGGGTTTTCCGCTGGCTGGCTGGCTCGCTGGCTGGCTGAGCCTAAGAAGAGGTGTGGTTAATAAACCTGGGCGGCAAGACAGTGCGGGACCATTGGACCGGCCCTTGCTGGCTGCTCACCTTGTCCGTTCGTCTGGAGCTTCTTGCTCGTTAAACCCTCAACGAGAGCTCTCCAGGGTATCTAAAAAGTAAAAATAAAATAATAAAAAAAGAAGGCCTTTTTTCACACGAATGATGGGATGATATCAGAGCCGCCGTGGTTATATCGCCTTATTCCGTGAAGGCATGAACAAATTTCCGGAGATTAAGGCGTCTTTGTTTCTTCTTCTTTTTTTTTTTTGTTTCTTCCCGTCGTCGAAGGTTCGTTAACGCTTTATCGTGAGCTCGAGAAGGTCGTAAACAGCAGGAGAATAAGCTGAGGAGAGAAGAAGAAAAACAGACGACGATGGGGAAAAAAGGAATAGAAAGCAGAAAACAAATAAAATAAAAATCGCTCGACTGGATCGTAGTTATGTATTCGTCTACACCGGAATTCCCAGGCGCTCGTCTTTGAATTCCTTTCCTCCAAAGGGAAAAGCATAGAAAAAAGTAAACTTCGGAACCTGTCAGTTTCTTATGAATTCGACATGCATGTCGCTGGCAGGGAAACGAAGAACCCACAAAGGGCAAAGGCAGGACCCGGCTAGGCAGTGGGCAGTGGGTGGGCAGAGAGGGGTGGTTCTCTCGCTGGCTAGCTCAACAACTGTCAAAAAGAAAGGTCTACCGACCCCGGCTGGCCGGTCGTCCAGAGAAATCCAATCCAGGCCGGATCATCGGTGCATGCAGGCGGTCGAAAACGTCGACACAGCCGTCACCGATGTCAAATGACGGGCAGGCACGTAAACCACTCGAGACCTTTCCGCCAGTCGAAGAAGAAACTGGCGTGATTCGATCGCAAAGATCCTCCCGTATTATAATTACAAAATGTAACTTTTGCTGTCTTCTTCCCCCACCTCGAACGATCGAATCGATGGCCTCCGTCATATTTAATTCAATTGGCGGTTCTTCCCTCTTTTGTCACTTTTTTGCTTCTAAGGAACTTTTTTTTCGGCGACATGGAGGTTCATCCGTAGGCTGTTATCAGGCGAACAGGCCGAAGGAATGGAGAAACGTCAACCTGTCCCATGCCAGGTAAGCAGAAAAACAGGCCCACGCCCGCCATTTTTCAACATCTTTTTTTTCGTCCTATAGGCTTCGCTGCTTTTCTTTCCTTTTTGATAACAACCTATAATATGGTCAACCTTTTCATTGCCTGACCCGTTCCGCGCCGCTTGAGGTATGTAAGTGGTCGGGAAATCACAGTTGGCATTTCCATCTTCCTCTTGCTGCTCAAAAGGAGGAAAAAGGAAAACAGACTGACAACACTCTCCTCGAAATCTTCTTCATATCGTCATTGGGAAAGTTCGGTGAGCAGCCGGTACCAAAACACTAAAAACAGCTTCATGCATGTCGTCGACGAAGCAACCGTTTGTTCGCTGTGTAGACGCTTTTTTTTTTTTTTTTTTCGGGTAGTCAGCCAAAATTGCAAAACAAATCAACAAACCCAAGCTCGCCGGGCAATCCTGGCACAGCCAGGCGTCGGTGCATAGATACTCGTTGCGGTGTGGGTAATTTCGGTAGATTGGTCGCGGGAGCGAATAGAGTGGTGCAGGCTCCAGATTCGGATGAAAAACGACAAGAAGACCTTCCTCGAGAGAACGTTCAAAGTTGGGACGGGTTTGAGTCCATGAAGGCCTGGAAGCGCGGTGATTGGCCAGAAGCGACCGGTGGAGTTATTTCCCCGATTTGGAAACCGCGCGCCAAAGGCCGCTCTGATTGGCTGCAAGCCCAGTTCCTACCTTTCCCCCTTCCTCACGACATCTCGTCCGCGACCACACGAACAATAGCTATTGTCTATTCTTGGTCCCCAGTCAACCTCCAAATTTAGCGCCTTCTTCGCAGAAAGTTATTTCTGGCCCTAACTAGCGAGATCGAACATCCACTCAATGGTTGACAGGTCTGTCGCACAGACATCAACATTATAACATGGCCGTCAACGGCGACTCTTTTTATTTTTTTTTATCGTATATTTTGCGTATGTAATGCACGACGGAGAAGGCGTTAACCATCGCGGTGCTGACAAACTGTTCAGCCTTAATTAGATAGGCTTCCAAGGTTACCTGGCGCATAGCGTGCTTCCGAAAGATCTGATATAAGGCTTTAATTTCATCTTATTTTTTCGTCGGGCTGCGGAAGTAGCCGCCAGCGTTGAATACCTAGTACGCAACCGATATCAATGACTCCGCACAACGACAAATCTGTGCATATGGCAACTACTTGAAACTCTTTACCAACGTGGATCCCTCACAGCCAACAAGAATCCGCGACGCCAAACATGGCTAACCGGATTTCCTTCAGACTGTTCGCGGATAGACTTTTTTTCTCTCTCTCTCTCTCCTATAACCGTTCAATCGACCCATTAATCCTCAACCGAGCGGCGTGAGAAACCCACGTGCCAACGTGGCCTGGCCAATTGCAACCAAAATTTTTTGAGAATGACCCATCGGAACCGATTACCATGCAAACTACTCGCTTTAACCCCATCGTAACCTTTCCCTCTCAATGAATAATGAACAGAGTTTAGGTCTCGAATTTTTTTTCCCTGTCTGGCGTTAGCTGGGACAGCTGTGCCTTTACAATCCCCGTTGCATGAGTTACGATCATAGAATCAGTGGCCCATAGCACATAGCCACTTCGTATATGCATACGAGTTTAGAATCAAAAGTAGTTACTCCCTCCGAAATATATTTATGTTAGGCAATCGCATGATACCGCCCGTTCAGGATGAAATATATCTATACATATAAGCACGTAGCCGAAGCATTAAGTGGGGATGACAGTCAACAACGGTACAGAAAGGTACCTACATATCTTTACTCTTCGGACGCTTTAGCACCAAGCAAAATCTAGAACATTGATCTATACCCCAGACTTTGTGGATTTGCGGGGGGTAAAGTACTGATCGGGACATACATCAGTTCGTATTTTCCCGATAGATCATGCATGCATGCATTCAAAAAAGGTCAAAAGACTCCACATTTGACAAAAAAGCCTTAGCCGCATTCCGAGAACCCCAAAGAAGAAAAAAAGGCTTGGAGGCGATTAACGATCTGTTCCTCAAAATCCCAAACTATGCCGGTTATGAATCCTTGACCTGACCATGCAGCACATATGTGCACATCTCGTAGACATTTGGCATCGATTGAGGAAAAGTACCAGCCTTCAAATTGTCTTAGCGTTAATCCCATATATAAAGGGACTAGCTGTTAGTCTACTAAGTGTACCTGTTTTCGGTAAACATAGATATCACACCCGTATACGGAGCATATACCATTAGATATAGATTCTAAACTTAAGTAGCTAGTGAGCCCCGATACCGTTTCCGGCGGGCGGGCGGTATGTAATATCGAGGAATTTTCGTGCATGGATTCCTTTTTTTTTTGTTTAAGACTCAGATTGCATTTTTCGTCGTGGAAAGGAAGAAAAGAATAAATTGGTTAATTAGAAATATGGTACTAGCAGGTCCAGGAATGTTACACGCTTGCCTATGCCTATGCTGTGCCTTCTTTTCGCGAAAGGAAAAACACGGGCCAGTTATATGTTATGTCGGGACTAACTTTTCCTTCAGCATTCCTTCGAAAATGGACGAATGACACGGCACGCATGAAGTCTATACACTCTTCAATACCAACCGGAACCTAAAAAAGAGGAGGAGGGGTAGGCAGAAAAATTGAGGTGCCGTATATGCCGAATAAGATGGACTCTTGATCTATCATTTACTCTAAGCGAAGAGGTAAGATTTTGCATTTAGTGGCGAATCTGTAACGGGCCGAGACGGGAATTTGCATTTGTATTTTTTGCTCAGATCTTCGATGTACATGTTGGAAAGGGGTGGGGTCTAGCCGAGACTAGTAATTACCAAGTCGGTATCAATCCGTGACTTCGATAGAATATTAATTAAAACTAGAACTAAAGCTGGTGCGAATAGTAACGGAGCAGCAATAAAGCTACAAATAAACTGTGAAATGAGAGGCGCAAGCTAAGTAATAAAAAGAGCTGATCATGACGCCGGATATACTATCAGATCGATATCTGTAAAATAAAACAAAAAGAACCCTAATCAGTCGCTGCTAAGGGAGATGTAAATGAGAAAAATAAAAATAAAAATAAAAATATAGTCGCGTCGTTGTTCGTCGTAGAATGGGATTCTGTAAGGCCTCGGAGCGATCAATATCGTAATGATGTTGTCACACTCGCTCAAATATATCATCTACCGCACCTTCTTCCCTGCCTTGGCGATATTGTTTCGTTGTAGGCCTGGGAAACGATATCGATGCTTGTATCCGATGTATTCCTAATCACCGCTATCCGCGCCACTAAAGGTTTTCAGAGATCCTTGAAGGATTTTCCCTTGGAGAAACAAAAGAAACTGTTTTGCTAGACCTCGGGTTTCTCCTCGGCGCTCACGGCCTCATGCTTTGCCGCTTCCTTCTTGATGGCCTCGACCTTGGCCTCCTTGCTCAGGATTTTGTATTTGATCCTCGAGTGCAGGAGGATCTCGGGGATGTGCTCGGCTTTGGGCATACTCCAGACCTCGACGACGCCCGTGACGCTGCCACTTTCGTCCTTCTCGGGGTACGCATTTGCTCTAACATTAGATAGAAAGCCTCGTAAGACCAGCGTTCTCTTACTCACTCTACACTAACAAAATAACAATAATAAAAAAAGAATTCATTGCTTTACAGGCGTAAGAACGTGGAACTTACCGCAATAACCACCCCGCCAACCTCTGCAGCGTAAACTCGAATTTATCGTACCTCTCATCCTCATGCCTGCGTCGTTCGTAGATTGACATCCCGAACTCGACATCGAACCCTTCGTCGTCGAGCGGGAGGTTGATCTCCAGCGGCCATATGCGATCCTGGTCGTTGAGGAATTTTGTAAAGTCGGCGAGTGACATCATGGGCCGGCGGGGGCGGAGGCCCTCCCAGAACATTGTCGACCGTTGTTGGCGTTCGAAGGCGTTGGTGCAGACCATGTCGGATGACTATTTTCTTTTCTACTTCTGATTATAATTTCTTTCCCTCTTCTCCAAAAAAGCCTTTTGGTTGGATTTTTATAATCAAGAGATAGTTCTTTTTACACAGAACTACTTGAGCATATAATATAATTAATAATAATAATATCAAGGAAAACGAGCGTCTCAGTCCTTGTGTAATAAATGCGTTGTCGACGTTGGATGGTGTTACACCAGGGGGGCAGCTCGTCGTCGCGTTGGCGGGCTCTGAGATTCAGCTCGCTCGCGTCCTCTCGCCTGCTGGGGTTCCCTCGCGCGGGCTCAATCGATCCGGACCGTCTACGCAGAAAAAAGAGACCAGGCAGGGCAATCCCATGCAACTTTGCAAGCTCTACAAATATCCACCATTCAAAGACTAAAATAATAATAATAATAATAATCCAAAGCCACAATTGATGGAATGGGGAAAACGTTTGAGCCCGTCTCGAGGCACTCTGCGGATTGATGAGTAAAAAAGAGGGAGGAGAGAGAGAGAGAGAGACAGATAAAGAGACAGTGGCAGAGAGGTACCTGGCAAGCAAGCCAGCTAAGCTTGTGAGCTGCCCAGGAAAAGCTACAAGCTTAAATGTTGAGGGCGGAAAGCTTGCACTGCGAAAGGGAAACAGCCCCACCAATTGCATCACAGCGAATCCGGGTCAACCACATAAAACAAAAATCCAACAAAAGGGCGTTCACTTCACCGTTCTCCTCTTTTTCTCACGGGGTATTTTACTTATCATCACCGGCAATCACCTCGACGCCTCGTTATCGTAGACGATTAGATTAGATTGACACACCGGGGAGGACAGATATATAACTATTTCAATTGCGCAACGAAAGACGATATCGATATGTCTCCAAAGCCAATAATCGCTCCTTCGATCCTGGCCTCCGACTATGGCAAGCTGGCCTCGGAGTGCCAACGCATCATCGGCGACGGCGCCGATTGGCTTCACATCGATATCATGGACGGCCACTTTGTGCCCAGTATCACCATTGGAGCTCCCGTGGTCACATGTATCCGTCCATCGATTGAGAAGACAGCCGATGGGAAGGGTATATTCGACTGCCACATGATGGTTTCGAAGGTTGTCACTTTCCCTCCTCTCTTTATGCTCTTCGTATATCTATAATTCATTGTATAGAACCGACACATACAGAGATATCATTTGACAAATCCCAGGGCAAAGGAGCACTGACGACTACGGTTTTCCTCCCTAGTAGCCGGAACAATGGATTTCGGAATTCGCAAAGGCCGGCGGAGACCTCTACTGCTTCCACTACGAAGCCACCGAGAACCCTCGCGAGTGTATAAAGCTCGTCCACGATAGCGGAATGAAAGCCGGGATCGCCATAAAGCCGGACACCCCCGTTGACGTTCTATACCCCATCTTGGAGGACACCAGCGATCCCAGTTATTACCCCGACGTACGTTACAATGGCAACCCNCCCCCCTTCCACAATTCGTTCATTCAAAATATATATTCCAAAGCTAGAATACCGAGCTAATACAATAAAACCTTAACGTTCCAGATGGTCCTAGTTATGACCGTAGAACCCGGTTTCGGCGGCCAAAAGTTCCAGGAAAGGTGCATGCCCAAGGTCACCGCCCTCCGTGATAGATACCCAGAGCTCGATATCGAAGTTGACGGTGGACTCGGGATCGGCACGATCGATGTTGCGGCGGAGGCCGGTGCCAACGTCATCGTCGCGGGGACTGCCGTCTTTGGAGCCACGAACCCGAAAGAGGTTATTTCGATCTTGAGAGAGTCGGTGCATAAGAATGTAGAGCAGTGGAGAACGAGAGCTAGCAAGGCTTAAACAGACTCGTTGCCTACTATCTGTTGATAAGGTTACCGGTGCCGTCTGGCTGGATCGAGTGTGGACTAGGGGGCATGCTGTATATATTATATACCAGAAGAATAGTCATTCAGAAATGATAAGAATAATTCCCATTATCCCGAACCCCCCCTTGTCAAGGGTGTCAATCAATACGAGGAAAGGTTAAGAGGGAAACCAAATAAGACATTCTATTAAAAAAAAAAAAAAGAAGGAAATTTTTAATCTAAGAGCATCCTCTCGTCCATCAAACAGAACACCAAGGACATCCTCGAGAACACCGTGATTAGGGAGGCGAGAGAAGAAGAAGAAACAGAAACGGAAACAGAAACAAAAGAGGCCCTGCTCACGGTTAGAATGATATGATTGTACGTTAGTATATAAGAGTCAATGAAAATCGTCAAGGGAGCTCCGAGGAGCCCGTATGAGAGAATATACACGGAAAGGGAATGCATCCAAGGGCGTGAAATACTATGATGCTTGTGCGTGGGAAAGGCCGTTAGAAAAAGAGCACCAGGGCGCGCGTTAGAAAAACAGAAGGAAAGAGAAAAGAAAATATTGACGTTAGCCGAACAAATACGAAAATTGGGGGAAAAATAGTCTTGTACACAAGGAACAGATAGAACTCGACGAAATATTAGCACACGCAAGATTTTTCGATCCGGAAAAACTCAACGCGATGTATCGTGCTGTTGGAGATCAAAGAAGAAGAAACGCCATCATTGTTAGTGTGAACAGCAAGATTTGATCAAACAGAATATTGACAAGAATATACAGGGGGTCGTGATAATAATGAAAATAAGCCTGTCAGAATAATGCATTAATCGAGGAGGTGGGGTGGAAGTACATGCATCGTAGTATTAGAACATAGGGGTTGGCTAGTTAGGCTGTTCAGAGAAAATCTCAATTAAACGTCAGGCATATGCTCATCATGGAACGGCATATTCTCTTTCCTAATCAATTGTTGGTGAAGCTTAAGTGGTCCCAAGCCATTGGTGGACGGCTGCTGCTGCTGCGTCATCCTTGCCGCCTTTGCAAGAAGGGTTTGCTGGGCCCGCATCACGTCCCAGTCCATTTCATCCTTTAAATCTTGCGCGGTCCTCTCGTGATTACCGACCATTAGATCGATTCTGAAACCGAGGAATTCATTCTTATCCCGAAAAACAATGATATCGTCCTGGTCGTAGACTCGGAAAAAATCGTTCTTGGATAGCTTTCTTCCGTGGAGAATAATGCCATTGGTACCGAGTACTTTAATCCAAGCCTTCATCTGCGGCTGCGGGTTGAAACTCTCCTCGTTCTCGGTGGAGTTGGCTAGGGTCTCGATATCTTCTTCGTTGGCCAAGAGGAGGACGAAGTGGTGTTTGGAAACGCGGGTGTCGGAAACGAAGCAGACGCAGACGGACGAGCGGCCGTAGCGAACATGTTGATCGACGAGGTTGATGGGCTCGTGGGTGATGGAGCAAGGCAGAGGGTTAAGACGGCCCCATATGGCCTTGGGGCGGGAGTAACCTGGTTGTTGAGAAGGTGAGAGGTACACTTCGGGCTCGGGTTCCTGCTGAAGCGCATCCTGTTCGACAATTTCGTCGTCATGGGCATATTCGTTGCCGGTGGCCAGGGAATCTGTTTTAGCCATAGCAACTTCGTGGATGGAGGCATCATGGATAGGTTCGTCGTGGTTAGCAATGCTGCCCTCGGAATCGATTATAGACATATTATTCTCGAGGGGCAGCCGTGAAAGAAAGTTCGGTACGTCGTGCGGAGAAGACTTTCTACGGAGGCTTGGGGAAGGGACTCTTTTGGTGACTCTATCACCGGTCGTCAATCTACCAGAGCCCTTCCTGTGCAAGACAGATTCCGTGATAGAAGCGACATTCAGGTTGCCAACCATAGTGCGCATACCTTGAAGGCTTCTACCGTCTGGGCCCGGAGTCCTTCGCCGTAAGACCGTCATCGAACGATCTGAGATCGGCGTTTTGGTAAGGCCAACGAATGAGTCGTACTCGCCCTCCGAAGATATCATCGAATCTACAACACGTGCAGCTTGTAGCCCATAAAACTGAGGTTCTTCGTCGCTGACTTCGATCTCGGAAACGTGGGATTGGACGAAAACACCGCTTTCTTCGTACGCATTGTCAGGGCTACTGACTTCAGCTTCGTCTTCTTGGATGCGGTTGTCTGGGTATTCCCTCAACCCAGCTATCTCGGAATTGACGTCGGATCCTTCGAAGGACTCGTCTTCTTCTGGCGGGCCTAGAAGACTGTTATCAAGAACACGGCGGCGCAGAGGTGGAACAATAGTCTTGTCGATCGAGTCCGCATTCTGAACTTGACGGAGTTGGGAAGAAGGGACGGCTACGCGTTCACGTTCACGCTCACGTTCGAGTCTGCGGGCTTGCTCCTGTGATCCTTCTATTTCCACGTCGCCTTCCTCGTCTTGAACGTGCTGAGGTATTCGCGGCTTGACTAGGTCGCGGACATCGACGTCCGATTGTCGTGCAGGGTCCTGTTGCTCTAGCCGACCTTTGACTTCCTCCCAAACCTCGATTTGTTGCGACAACGCCTCCTCTTCGTCTTCGTCGATGTACGGTGGCATAGCGCCCTGGCTGCAATCGTCTTCGGAGGTGCCATCCTCGAGCCAAGGATGTCGCAGGGCCTCCTTCTCGTTCATTCGCTTCGTAGGGTCGGTAATCAAGAACTTCTTGACAAGGTCAATCGCGATGTCAGATATTCCGTGTTTTGAGAGCTTCGCAACATCCCAGCGACCTGCGCAAATCTTTTGCTGGATCTCTTCCTGAGTAGCTCCAGAGAAGGGCGGGTCACCGGTGAGGAGGGTGTAGACGACACATCCCAACGACCACATATCGCAAACATGACTATAGCGCCGATTTTCTTTGTGACTAATTTAGGGTTACGGTAAGGCCAACTTTCTGATATAGAATAAATCCTTGTAAAGAGAACTTACTACTTAATATTTCTAGTGACTGGGTTTTGAACTCCAACCACGGTAGGGAAAACCTCTGGTGCAAGATAGAGCATCGTCCCGCAGAATGTTTTGTTGAAGTCGTGATCTTCCTTGATCATTTTAGCAAGACCGAAGTCACTTAGTTTGACAACAAGCGGTTGCTCGCTTTTTATGAGAATGTTGTCCGGTTTAATATCTCGATGTGAGATATTAAGACCGTGAATGAATACGAGGGCATTGTTGACTTGTTGTGTGACGAGTCGGGTGAGGGCTTCAGACATAGGACCGCGGTTTTTGACGTAGTCACTAAGGTCGCCATGGCCGACGTACTCCATTCGAATGTAGAGTTGACGGGGCATCTCTCGATATTCTTCATAGTGGATGATATTTGGCTGCGTCCTGTTAGTGTTCAAGGTTCTGATGTAAGGAGTTGGGGGAGATCTTGAGGGCAACCTACATGCTTTAGTTGCTCCATGATCTCGACCTCCTTCAGAACACCAAGATACCTCGCCTTTCCATTTTTTCGCCCAGATTCTTCTTGTGGGCCGAACACACGCTTGTGGATAATCTTGACGGCGTATAAATCACCCGTCGACTTTTGGGTAAGCTTTCTGACAATAGCGAACGCGCCTTTACCGATGATATCGCCGACTTCGTAGATACCGTTCTCGCCAGTCCAGCCATCCGGGAATGGATATTGTTCCGATGTCGCATCTGTGCCATGGCCTTGGCCAGCTTGAGGTCTACGACCAGGCGGCAACATACCACCACCCGCTGGTCGACCTCGAATCTGTTCCCAGGCTTTCGGGCTGGTGCTTTTCAAATCGACAATGAATTTCAGTTCGTCCTCGACAGGCCCAAGAGCTAAAAGAATCTGCGAACTGTTCGTTAGAATCCTTCGGCGACTGCCAGATGCATGCGTCTGATGACGGTTAGCGAGAGCCCTCGGAGATTGCAGGCACACGTTATCAACCCATGTGCCGTTCGTCGAGCAGTCCTCAAGCATGATGACGCCTTCGTCGGTGGTGAAGATACGAAAGTGTACATTGCTAACCCGTCGCGAACTCGATTGTTGCCCAAGCGCAACGTCACATTTGACGGGATTACGGCCAAACGTGTACCCGGCTTCGGCGTTCTTGGGGGGCACCGAGCTGCTCAGGCAGATGTAGCCTGGCAGACTGGATTCCACATGGTTCCGGACGTACGCCGGGTATCTACGAGCAAGGTAACCGACGGCAACGTTGGCAGCTGGTGACGCGGGGTGGAGGATCAGGAGAATTGACGGATCCGGTGCGGCTTTCTGACGTTCTGGCTGTTGCTGCTGGGTAGCGGGCTGGGTAGAAGGCTGTGTAGCCTCGACTTCATCGTCCATGGTTGCAACGGAGTAACCAGCGGCGCTGGTCTGTCGATTTCAATTCAGGAGTTCTGTGAGAAATGAAGGACAAAATGATAAGGTATGGTAGAGATGGGTGTATTCAGGAGGATTTAAGATGGAAAGAAGGACTGGGTCTGGAGATTGGTTGGATGGTTATATAAACCCGTCTACTGAGCTGGCCCGCTCCAGACGTCTCTAGATGCCCTGTCACGGAACCTTGCGCGGCAGGAAATATCCTCGGAGTGGGGTATTGATGATAAAGATATCTAATGCGACAGGATCTCGACAATGCGATGCGATCTTGGCGCTGAAATCTGCTGATTGGATGCCCAATTTGACGATACTATCACTCAAGTATTGCGTAACTAATGATGGAATTGACGGCTTGATTGCGCTCGCGGGACGGGTATAACGCTCGAAGTATACGAAAGAGACGGCGATGAAAAACGAGTTTCAAATCTGTGGCCGGGTGGAGACGTAGGATCTATCTACGCAACATTCAAGGGTAAGTCATCTCGTCTATATGTTGCGTATTAAGATCATACGATTCTTTCCGACTACATGTATAGGATAAAAGCCAATTAGGAGCTGGACTAGCGTGCAGATTTAGAGAGATATAAGGCGGGCAGAGACGTTGGGCCTTCTGCGATCCTTCAAACAAGGCTACTGAAGGGGCCTGCGTCGATGTAGGATATGACGGGTAGACGGTGTGAGAGCATACAAGAGTCAGAATCAAGAAAGAGGGATAGACAGTCGAAGAGTGCGAAATACAGGAGGTTTCAAGGAAAATACGAATCATAGAATTCCGAAACCTACGAGTTCAGGCTGGCGACCATGTGCCAGTAAGATCGACGGATCCTGCTTCCAATGGATCAAAAGATAGTATCTTTCCTGCCCTTAGCCTCGGTCAAGAAATTCCCGTCGACAAGGGAAAAAAGACTCTGAGATGTGCCTGTAATTCGTCTCGCTCGAGGGGTCAAATTGCCCTAGAATTGAGGGGAAAAGGATGGAATGTCGCGCGGGACGCGTAAAAGAGCCTAAGAAGCCACGAGTTCACGTGGTCAACCCCCCCCTCCCTTTCCTCAGGTTGAAAGATGGTGGGCTGAACGTTTGGGCCTGGGAGGCTAGTCGCCCGCCGGTCGAGGCAACTTCTTCCTTTTTCTGACGCTGGTCTGGAATTCGCAATCTTTTGGCGGGCGGGAAAAAAACCCCCCAAAAAAACCCTCAGAGTTCGGATATTAGAGGCCGTTTAATTCCCGAGCTTATGAATATTGTCGTCGAAGTCGAGTCATACGTTGGACCTCATGACGAAGCTGATAGCGCGGCAGGTTTCGTGACTGACGAAGTACAGAGAGGGGAATGAATGTGGAGACTATGCAAAGACGACGACTCGAAAGTCACAGAAAACAGTGGACTGTGATTGTTTGGCCTCTGCATAACAACGATGGTTTATTTTCGATGTTGGATGGACACCAACAGAAACATCCGACCTCATTAGCTAAGACAAGCTTGGAGCTTTTTGCCAAAGAAAAAGTTCAAACCCGGACCGGTTGGGATTAGTGCCTCAGTTCTTCGAAGCTAGTCGAAGACATCTGCTAGGACCCATACATCCCCTGCCAGAGATGGGGGTCATGATTGGGCAAGTTTTTTGAGATGCTGAAAAGCTTCGTTAGAGACTCGGGGATGAGGTTCCAAAGAACACAGGTGATGGGAAATTCCGCGCCAAGAACAGCCTGAAGGGTGATGTTTTGACGCCCTGAGGCTCGTTTGATTCCATGGCTTCAATGAATTTCCAGCTCCGATGACCCGATTTCATGCCTGAAGTTGGGTTTTCAGCATTCCAATTGCATCGTCAACGGAGACATCCCCCCAAGCTGTGGGTTCAGCAGCCATCTCTGCTGATGCGAGAGTTTTGTTTTTTTCTCCTCCCGTTGAGATGGTGGTGTGGGGACCTCCCCAAATTGATCCGGATATGCAACCACTCTTCCACCTGCGCGGGTGCGGGAGCAAAGCCTAGTTTCTGGGAGCTGACTCCCGTTGTTTGAAATTTTTATCTGATGGCTTTGCATACTCGACTCGGGGGAAGCGCCGGCCCTTAGC
>JAJTTS010000006.1:1850129-1903061 GCA_036971165.1 Arthrobotrys iridis
AGAGAGAAATGTCGACCATGTGCCTGTTTCCTCTTCGGTAGACGGTTGGGAAGAACCCGCAAAAAGGGGGAATATCCACCATCAGCCAGGGTTACTCAGGGCCCGTGTGGGCCCTGGCGGATGTGAGATACATAGTTGCATCACCATCGATTGCAAATTGTAAGCAGAAGTTCAATTAGCCTCGAAAAAGTTCAATCAGGCTTCATACCCAGGCCTCCGCCTGCGAACATGCGGGAAAGTGCCGACGTTGATCTCATGGCAAACAAGATAAGAAGTTACTATATAAGTTATGCATGGAAGGGTAATGCTAAATTTCGCCTGAGAAAGGGACGCAGTCAGGTAACCGGAATCATGAAACCGAAGCTTTGACGGTGGCGATTTGAGCTATCCGATAGGAGGTGGTTTGGGGTTTATCGTGATATCATCGATGGTTCGATAGATCAAGCAAGGGGTTGAGCACCTGATCCCACAAAACAACACATACCACACCACCATATGCATCGAGAGATACTAGCCGGAGTACTGGTTCGCAAGCGTTATTACGTTTGAGAGTTATGTACAAGCAAGAAGTAAAATACCATCATCTTGAGCTGTTGGCGATACTCGCTTGCAGTTACACGGAGGCCGGTAGGTACTGAGCTTGTATCACCGAGGGGCGCACATACACATGCATATGTCGATGTCCGAATGATACGCTGATTTCAAAACTGCCGATAGCTCCCATTCGATCACGGACTTTACTACCAGGGTTGTCTATCACAACATGTCGGTCAGAGTTTTCACGATCGATATCACAGCCAGATTCAGTAATCAGACGCCCCACTTGAAAGAAGAAAGGAAAGCCAATTTGCTGGCCCGGAACCAAACGGCCGGGTTCATGGGTCCGCACAGCACGCCCGCTTGGCGTGTCTGGGTTTAGATCCTTTCATTTGCTGGCCAAAACGCAGGCATGGTAGGAGGGAAAAAACAACCTTGACCTGGGAATCAGGACAGTTTGCAAGGCCAAGGGCTTCGTTTTAAGATTGCAAATGTGATCTGAGTGAAGACTGTCGACATCGACAAGAGGTATATATGTATACCAATCGATATATATATATATATATATATATATATATACTTAAGTGCATGCTTAGGGGCTTCCTAAGATACTTGCTCTACAGGAGCCCTGCGAGGACATATACATTGTGGAGATTCTGGATTGTCCAGAATCCACCACCGTCCGAAGGGGACTGATATCCCATACCAACGATAAGCCCGACAAACTTGTGTCCTGGAGCTGTTGAGGACTGGCGGGTAAATTATCTGTTGGTTGCCAGCCAACGCAAATGTTTTGATATCATTGTGATCCAGACGCTGAGCATTCACCAGCGGGTATCCAGCATGCCAAAAGTACACGGAAGGTACATAGTACATTCGGAGTGGAGTCGACGAGAGAATGTTGGCTGTTCCCAGCCGAATCATACCATTTCCATCTGGTCGACTAACACCAACATGGCAGTAGCAGCAGTCGACGTTGTAGCATCGACGGCAAAGATTGTCCAAAATCCAACAGCCTTCTGGGGGTGGAGGGCGAGGACTGACCGTTCTGAGCGATAGCTGCTTTTTTTTTTTGCCATTCGCTCGCTACCAGCTAGTGAGCAGGTATCTGCGGGCCTCACTATTAACCTCATGCAATTGCATGGAGGTTTCTTTCGCTAAGGGTCAGCCAGGATCCACCCCCATCCATTCCAGGCTGGGCTGGTTTCTGGGCTTTTTGCTTTGGCCTGTAACGCTCACTGGGGCAGGATCAAGTACCGTTCGATCGCGCTGGGAGGAGTAGGAGTAGGAGGAGGAGGCTCGACGCACGTCTCTCCACACCCACACACCCACACCCACACCAACAGAACAGGATCATTCATCCCCAATATAATTTTCTGACTTGCTTTCCCTCGTCGACCCCCCTTCCTTCCCTTCCCTCTCTCTTCCTTCCAGCCCTCTCGCCGGAATTATACCTCATTGCGAATCTCTTGATACCCTTTCTCCTTTTTTCTCTCTTGCTTCATCCCAAAGCTCTCTTTTCCCTCTCTCCCTATCCATCTCGTTCCTTCAGGACTCAGATTTCTATATCGTCACCTTTCCTACTTGACTACTCACTTGCATACTCTGCTTATATAACGCCTCATAGCCTCTTCCTCCCCGTTTCTCCTTGTCTGTCTGTCGTCGATACCAACCCTAGATATAGATTTCCTGTCTCTATTCAGAAGTGAAAACGGATTTCTGCTGCTGTTTGTGACCGGTGAAATTATTTTATTTTATTTTTATTTTTATTTTTGCCTGCTGTGTGCACGATCCCGATCACATTCGTCGCAGCCTCCGTTTTGAGGCGGCCACATCATACCGGACCCAGTCCAACATTTACGCTTACGACGGTGCAAAGGGGGTAAGAATAGGTCTTAGACCGGCCCCATACTTAGTGCTTCGGCTGCAAGAGAAAGAACTGGGCGAAACCGAAGGAAGAAAAAAGTTGTTCCATTCCGGAAGGCTAAGAAGACAAACAATCTCCAGACCCCAGTCTTCCGTTGTGTCCGTCGTCTTTGATCGGGGCTTTTAGACAGGGGCCCTCTCGCACTTTACCTGCAATCTTGACCTTTTGTCCAGGGCCTTGTGTCGTGGTGGTGTTTGGTGTTTTTCCTGCTCGCACTTGATCTAAAATTTGCTGGTGCTAGGGAGTCCTGCTGGCTGGTCGTTATCTCCTGCCTTCATTCCTTCTCCCTCTCTCTTCCTCTCTCTCTGTCTCTCTCTGTCACCACCATCTATCTCCTCGGTCACTGTTACTGTCCCCGTTGTTGTCGTCGGCTGTCGCACTATAACACCCTTCCTGTACCATCGTTTCTTTGACTAGCACAACGATGTACATGGTGTGAATACTGTGTCGCCTTCAGTCTCTCTCTCATTCAATCTCACATCGTCGTCGTCAAAAATCTTCCCGCCGATATCTGCCCACGTCCTCGTCGGTATATAATAATTTCTGTCGTTGTTGTTTGCATCAACGTCGCTTATAAATCTCCCTAATCAAAAAACTAACCGCCAGCTGTCGACGTCGACGCAACACATTTGCCCCGACACCCACGTTCTCGGCACTTTCTTCTATCCGCTTCCACAACGCCTTATCTAATAATCAACTACCTCTTCTCTCTCTCTCATCAGCCACCATTCCCGCCTTGTCAATCGCCTTTTAATGACCGAAACGTTTCCCTATTGACCTCTTCGATCGTCTTCATCGTCAAAAGATCCCCCAAAAGTTTTGCTTACGCTTCCTGTTACGTTCGATATCAACCCTTGTAATACCCTGTCCGGGCTACTAGCTATTAATATCTCGATCTCGCTGGATCCTTGCCGGCTACGACTCACCGATCCCACATCTATATCGGCAACCACCCGATCGATCACGGCTATCACCCTCCACCTATTCGCTCATCCGATCGCTATTTGACTGCAGCTCGATCATAGCCAAACATTCCCTCCGAGTTTCATCAGCTCTTGTCCTCGCAAGATGCCGAACAAGCATTATCTAAGCGACACTGATGCTTCACACTCTTTGCCACAGAAGCGCCATGTTTCCGCCCCGTCGCGATACGTCCCTGTGCAGGCGCCACACACCCCAATGTACAGCCCGATCGCGCAGGCACCGTCGCCAATATCGCCATCTCGCGATGATGCTATGATGATTGACAAGCCCGAGCACGGCCCAGCGTCACCGGATGACGTCTATGAGACCGCATTGCTGACTCCACAGGAAACGAAGAGGTCGACAGCTTCACCTCCAGCCATGTTCCAGTCCCCCGTGCTGCCTCAACCAGGCAACCTTGATGGTCGTCTGGCCGAGTTCGCCCAGAAGCTCCAAAATGTCGCTGATTTTGATATGTCTATGGGCGAGGACTCCGACGACGATATGGCAGATGCTGAATTTGACAGCCCTGCCAATGTCATGGCCAGATACTTGAGTAGGACTGATTTGAACCCTGACGTCATCGTTCTGAAGTCTACAATTGAGATGCTGCGTAAAAAGCGACAGCAGTGCTTGACAGACATCTCCACGCTTTCTCGTATGAAGGACACCGCCCTCAACAGACCCGAACGCTTCGCTGCTAGAGTCATCGCTGCGTCTCGTGGTGCCCAGAAGACCAGTGTCCACCAGAACAAGCATCATTGGAGATTGGAAGAAAATGGTTGGGAGGTTCCCGGCCCCATTGAAATCCCAAAGACACCTGATTTTGAATGGAGCAAGTACGGAGTCCCACCAATGTACAGGAATCCGGAGATCGTTGCCGCTCAAGCCACACAGCTTCAGTCAGCCCAACCCTCATCAGCTGTTCAAGAGATTATTAACCCTAATTCTAACAGAATGACGACGAGGGCCACCAATTCAGCTGCGCGCTTTGCAGCAAAGCCAACCACACCTGGAGGATTCAATATCCGAACAGGTCTTGACATGGTGACAAGACAGAAGAAGAGCTCTATGATGGCCTATTCAAACCCATTTATGAGTGATTTCAACACCCCTGCTCGTCCCGGCCGCCTCTTGTCCGTTGGGTATGCGTCCTAGGAGACTCTTACCCCCAGCGGAGATCAGGCACCGGAGCGGATACCTCTTCCAAACCCGGGGCGACCTGATGTTTCTCCGCCTAGAGATCGGGAGGAGACAATCGTCTTTCTGGAAACCTTCCTTAATGATGAAACCGTTCGAAGCGCTGAAAAGGCTGTGCCACTCAAAGCTACCCCTACCAAGAAGGCACTCAATTACAGTCGAAGTGATCGCGAGATCATGAACCAGTTCTCAGATGATAGCATGGATCTTGACACACCTGCCTCATTCGGGACACGATCAGTGGGTAGAAGACATACTTCGCTCCCCACCAACCTTGTCGGAAACGCCTTGCATTTGAGGAGCTTGGGTTATTCTATGGGGGAGGATACTTCCCCGTCCACTGATCGTTCTTCGGCTTCTATCATCATCACATCGACCCCACCTTCCAGGCCTCGCCTTGGCTCTAGCTTCCTAACTAGAAGCCAGATCCTCGAGCAAGCTAGGAAACACGGTGATGCATCTTTTGACAGTCGCTCCTAGGTTACGATCACTTCCGTTGCCATGCCATGCCTCCTACGAAAGTATCCGCCACGAAAGTTTCCACGAAATGGGATTTCAGACCGTGACGCCACTTTATTATTTCACACATACGTCTTTCGTCAACCTATATCCTCTATTAATCCTTATATCTTTCTTCGAGCATTTGGCGGGCGTTTCAGTTCTCTTTCTTGTCTATATATGGGTCTATTTAGTATCGTCGTCCTGCTCCGCTCGAATTTCCAAAATGGCTCGGTTTTCTCCAAACACGAAATCGAAAAAATAGGTTTCTTGCTTTCTCCTTTCCAATTCTGCTCTTTATTCCTTTTCACGACGGCGGATTGATTGTTTTTATCGACTGTTCATATTTCTTATCATGGAGAATCGGGGATCCTGACAAATATTGCAGGATGCCGCCGCTCCTAGTTACCTGCAACAGACCACGGTCATATTATGCCGACCGGTATGTCTTTCGCACAAAAAAACATCTCATCTCTACGCGCACACGTTCTTGTTTCTTTCCTCTCATAAGGAACCGAAGTCATACACAAATTTCCTGATTCAAAAAAAAAGAATACGTTTTATCCTTTTTAATTTACTGTGGTTGCTTCCTTTTTTTTGCTTTGAACGATAGAATTGCTTGGGAGGACACAAAATCCTTTTCTTTTTTTTTTTTTTACTGTGTTTTATGAACAAAAGCTTGTTAAAAGGCACTGAAAGGCGAGAGACCTAAAAGAATGTATGTATTTAGAACATCGACCGCAAGGGCCGATCAGGTCCGAGGGAGGAGGAAACGGTTGGAAGGTCTCGATGGCCGAATCCGAATAAAAAAGCAGGGGATTAGTTTAGAGAATGGAAACCAAAAAGCCACAAAATGGTAATTTATATATACATATAATCATACATACAGATAATATACCTTCTTCCAATTAGATAAACCCTGCAAGGAATATATCGTTTCGTTTCCGTGCACCCGGGTTGTGGGGTAGAGTTTTTTTAATAGTATATTATATGACCTGATAGTGGGCTGCATGGCCTCGTCGAAGCGGAAGCGGGATCGGAGATGCCTGGAGATTTTTCGAGTACTAGCTTGTGTGCCCCGCCATCCATCCGAACTTCCAACATTCCATCCCACCTTCCTAAAATTTTCACAACACCCGGTACCGAGGAGAGACATCACAACGTACGTTCGGGACTTCAATTGATCATATAGCCGGCTGTGCAGGTGTGTATTCTAACTATATAAGGTCGCCTTGGGTTCTTATATTTCTGATAATAATAAGAATTTTTAATATAATTTTTATGTGTTCGAAGTTGTACTGATCCTATCTCATTTCCTCTAGAAGAGATACCCAGGACGCAGACATTAATATTTGGAATCCACGATATCACTAAAAAAATGTCGTCCATTGACCGCTACTCCACCCCTCTCGCCGGTCGCTGGAACTCCAGCAATGACATGGCGGTTCTATTCTCCCCTAAGACCCGTTCTACGACGTGGAGGTACCTCTGGCTGTGGCTCGCCAAAGCCGAAAAGCAGCTCGGCGTCGACATTTCGGACGAAGCCATTGCCCAGATGGAAGCTGCCGTCGAAGTCAACGAAGAGGACCTCAAGATCGCAGCCGAGGAGGAGAAGAGGAGACGACACGATGTCATGGCTCACGTCCACGCTTACGGATTGAGAGCACCGGCTGCGGCTGGTATCATTCATTATGGAGGTATGTTTTGAATCAAATCCAAAACAACTTGTGAAAGAAAAAAAAGAAGAATTAGTTTACTGATTCAAAATATATACATACAATTGCAACAGCGACCTCCTGCTACTGCACTGATAACGCCGATCTCATCTTCCTCCGCAAGGGCTTCGACATCTTAATCCCCAAGCTCGCCACTCTGATCGACCGTCTCTCCAAATTCGCCGTCGAACAGGCTGCCACCCCAACGCTGGGCTATACCCACGGTCAAGCGGCCCAGCTCACCACCGTCGGAAAACGCACCACCCTCTGGCTACAAGATCTCCTCTGGGACCTCCGAAACTTCATACGCGCCCGCGACGACCTCGGCTTCCGTGGCGTCAAGGGAACAACGGGCACTCAAGCCTCCTTCCTCGCAATCTTCCAAGGAGACCACGATAAAGTCGAACAGCTGGACCAGCTGGTCACCGAGATGGCCGGGTTCAAGTACGCATACCCCGTGACTTCGCAGACGTACTCTAGAAAGATCGATATCGACGTCGTGCAGGCCTTGGCCGGGTTCGGGGCCACGGCTGAGAACATTGGGACGCAGATTCGATTGTTGGCGTCGAAGAAGGAGATGGAGGAGCCCTTTGAGAAGGATCAGATCGGTAGCTCGGCTATGGCCTATAAGAGAAATCCGATGAGGTCGGAGAGAATATGTTCCCTGGGAAGGATGTTGGGGAATAAGGCGAACGATGCCGTATGTNTCCATTTTAGCGCCCCCCTGGAGATACTAACAAGTATTGATTTAGCTGGCAACATTCCGAACTCAATGGCTCGAACGCTCCCTCGACGACTCCGCGATTCGTAGGATAATGATCCCGGAAGCCTTCCTAACAGCTGACATCCTCCTCTCAATTCTCAACAACGTCGCCTCCGGTCTGGTAATCTACCCAGCCATCCTAAACAAACATATCAAGGAAGAACTCCCCTTCATGGCCACTGAGAACATCATCATGGCCATGGTCGCCAAGGGCGCCAGTCGACAGGACACCCACGAGGCAATCAGAGTACACTCCCACGCCGCAGGCAAGGTTGTAAAGGTCGAAGGCGGGGAGAACGATCTCGTCGAGAGAGTCAAGCAGGATAAGTTCTTCGAACCGGTTTGGGCAGAGTTGGAAGATCTGCTGAAACCCGAGACTTTCGTAGGTCGGGCGCCGGAGCAGACGAGAAAGTTTGTGGAGAAGGAAGTAGCGGAGGCCCTGAAACCGTTGAGGGAGGTCATGAAGAGCGTTGTGGAGGTGCAGTTGACAGTTTAGAAGTAAAGAAAGAAAGAAAGAAAAAAAAAAGATATGTGGCATACGGATATTGGGGGGGGGGGCGTTTGTGAGAACCTTTTTGGTGGGTTTGGAAGAGTCACTTTTCTGTTCATCGTGTGATATAATATTCGTCAAAAGCTTTGATAGTTTATAATTTATTTGTGAAAATCTCTTCGTGAGAACACCACATGCGGCGGCAGTACCTTTTGATACAAGGCTAGTACGTGCTGAGCTCAATCATATACATATAAAATTGCCAGTGTCATGTGTGCATGCGTGATATCAAGGTGGGGGGGTATATACGACCGTGAGATTCGCAGAAGAAATATCTACAAAAGGGCAAGGGAGGACAATGTCCAGGGAGGAATTGAAAAAAGAATAGGTGGAGGAAGTGAGCCAGGATGCAAAAAAGATCAAGGTGGATGGGAATCTCAGAAAAAGAAGTAGGAAGGAGCTGCCAGAAACCACCGCTATCGTCCACCACAAATGAACGAGGCAATATTATTACCCCGAGGACATCAAAGCAGCAGTTAGGAAGATACCGTATGCAAAGGAGATCCTAAACAGAAGAATGAGAACTGCAAGGGGGAAAGGACCTATGAAATTTCACCCGATATGAATCCAAAAAAAAAAAAAGCAGGGCCCAAAAAATCGCATCAACATCATAAATGAAAAAACATCATTGCTCATTTCATCATCCAAACAGTCAAAATCTCAACGTTGTCGTAAAATCTCTGTACCGAGAGCAAAAGGTGAAAATTAGCATCCCCTAAGAACTTCACACAAAGTAGTATGAATTGAGCAGTAACTCACCCGTCAGAAACTGCTCAAAACTCAGTGTGATATATCCGTCCCTGTCCTCGTCATATTTCTTAAACACTTCTGTCATCCTCTTCAGTGAAATGCATGACTGGACAAACAAATCGAATGATATCGCATTTTCACCGCGCTTATCGTATGATTTGAATAGAATTGTGACAAACTGCGGTGACAGACGGTAGCCGAATGCTGCGAGGGCGTTGGAATATTCCTGATAGCTAATATTACCGCTGCCGTCGGTATCGAATCGGTCGAAGAGAGCGCGCCAGGCGGCTAGGAAGCCCCAGAGACCGCTATAAAACACCCAGTTAGTATTTTGAACTCGGAATGCTCTTCATCTCAGCCAGGGTTTGCATCGTACCAGAACTCATTGAAACCGATCGTGCCGTCACGGTCCGTGTCAAACATCCTGCAAAAACACATGTCGTCTTAGCCACGTTATCCGAATATTCGTGTAACCTTGGCCTCGCCTACCTAATCATCATCCGTACGGTATGAGGGTCGAAAGATGTCCAATCTCCGTTGACCAGGGCCGCTCTTAGTTCCTTCTCGCTCAACTGACCGCTACCTATTTCGTACATGTAAAAAAGGTGCAAATTAGTCATTCAGTCTTCCTGATATTTGTTGTGGTCATCCTCAACGTACCATCTTTATCTACAGCCTTGAATAGCGGGTACAATGTTGGGTCCGCTCCCTGTGGAGGTGCAGGTGTCGGTGGTGGCCTCGAGCTATTAGGCCGGGCAGGGAGACCCGCAGCGAACCCCGCATTGTGTCCTGGTGGCGGTGACTGGGGGAATCCACCGGGAATGGGACCCGGTGCACTTCCCTGTGATGAATGGCTGTATGTTCTATTCAGCCCGGAATTGTTCTGCGGGATTGGTGGTTGCGGCTTTCCATAGCCACCACCGTATTGATGGTTTGAGTATTGACTGTTATATTGGTTGTTGTTATATCCTTGATTTTGAGGGGGAAATGAGGGTTTTCGGTGTCCCTGTCCGGAGAGGATTTGAGCCGCTGGTTTAAAAGGAAGACGACGAGGTTTAGCAGTCTGCAAGATGGAATTCCGCTATATCAGGGCTGTAGAGTCTGTATGTACCTTGTTCCGGTTCTGCGTGAATTGGGAGGTCGTCTATGTAGCATTGTCGAGACCGATGTCAGCTTTTCTTGTCCACTTGGTCGTAGTGGGGGATGATGATTGATTGATGGGCGACGGCTTGGCGGGGTCATCGATATTGAAGTCATCCGACGTCAAGACGGAGATGGTTTTACATACCTGGATTAGAATGGTAGTAGGCCATGTTGAAGCAGTTTCTCGATGGAATATACTCCCGGTGGTTCTGTAGAGGGAAATATCTACTTTTGGATAGCGAGGACGAAGGTTGTCGGTTTTTGAGGTTGGGTAGGTTGGCAGGCTGGGAGTTATTATTATTAACCCTTCTGAAGCAACAGATCCTGGGAAGCAGCCAAGCAACCCTTTCGCCTTATCGACTCTAGTTTTTATAGCTGACTCTCGCAGTAGCTACCGACCAACAGCCCGAGCTGATGTTCGAGAAACGACGATATCTCAGTTAGAAGGACGGGGGAGGCAAAGAAACAGATGGATGGACGGCGATGGCTAAGGTGGAGGAGCAGAAGGCTGTTCTTTTATTCTCGAGGCATATAAGCTTGATATCATGATACGACAGTGTGACGATGTTCCGCCCGCTGCACTGCAGGCCAGGCGGACGAAAAAAACCTCCATGGCGGCTGTTCCCAACCGGCCGGGTCATCCAGGCAGGCCCCAGGCCGCATATGCGTCTATCAGGAGGAGTCAGCCCGAAGACCGGCCATACAATACGCATTATCTGACTCAACGGATGCATACGGATTCTCTTAAGGTAGCTGCGGGCCTGGCCGTCGTTACCTTCTGGGTGGGTTTTCCCCCCCCTCTTCCGAAAGCCGCCCTGGCGATTTCTTGCAGATTCAGCATCGGTACACAGGCTACTTAATTCGAGATGTGAGGCTGACATTTTTCACACTTTCTACCGGATTCTAGTTTCTGATGCGAATCCTAGGGGACTGCATGGATACAAAATTAGTCATCCGGCTTAGAGAGGTCGTCACCTCTGCTTTAGCCATGAACTTCAAGCCTCGCTCCAAGGGAAAGTTTCCTCAAAATAGGAATGCCATAGACTGATGATATCTTTGGATACTCGCGGCAGTGCGACTTGAGTATCCACATCATTATCTGCCTGGCCGGGCTCTCACACTCATCTTCGTGCGCAAAGACCCATTCCATGAAGGCTTTTCTTTCGTTCCGAGAAGGAACATACGTCAGCTTCAATTAAACACCAACCTCTTCCAAAGTTTAGGGTTTCTCAGGGCAGTCGGCGCGGATTCACACGAAGAGTGTGACCAAAAAGCTTGGTATCGCTGGAACGCTTTCGATTTGCAAACTATCTGCCAGGGGAGCAACCAGGGATACTCTTGTCTCTCGGAACTCGGCAAGCGTAAGCCTCAGCTTAGCATTTTTTTTTTTGGGAAACAGCTTTCTTCGAGTAAGCTTATACGGAAGGTATTCTTACACGTCAAAGGAAAGAAGGCCAATTTTATCCCCCGGTGGTTGCATGCCAGTGTTCCCAAAGTTATCGAATACTCAGATCTCAGAAGTCACACGGTTTAGTTTCTTTTGGGGCCATAGCCCTGACCAAGTCACAAGATCCTATTTCTGATGTTTCTCCTCTTCACACTGAGGAAACTAGGTAGCCTGTCTTTTAGGAAAGGTCACGCTCTTTCGCGGGCACGTGCTAATGCCTATCGCATCGAGATCTTTGCCTAGCGAATCGATGGGCATTAGCCTTAGGCTTCCTGCACCAGGCGATGCCGGTACGCGATAAGGCATTTCAACGTCAGTCCAACACATTTTATAAGAGCGGACATGCAAGTAGGTACTTAAGTGCTAGTACCTGAAGGTATTGGATTGAAAGGTAACATTTGTGAACGCTAACGAGCTAGATGTTTACAAGTAACGGACTCGCCTATTTTCGGAATTTCCTTTTGCTCGCTTATAATACCCAGGTCTATAGAGTGATAACATTAATAGTCTAGTTCAAGGAGCAACAATAGGATCGGTGATACTGATATCTATAGCTAGAGAGGACCGGTGGGTCCTCATAAATGCAATATCGGCTCGGAGGGCCTGATTCGAATTATGGAAGGAATTTCACGAACAAAGGGGGTATTTGCCCATCGTTAAATTTTGGGGGATAGCTACATAGTCTCGGTCCCAGAGTGCCCGTCAGGCCACAATATTGGGGGATAGCCAAATACGTGGAAAGTATAATTTGAGAGCTACATTCAGGCAAACTTATAGAGTAGATATACACTTTCTGGATTGTTGCCCACCTCGATTATAGCCAACTGGCAACTTCAAGTAGCTATATATATTAATTGTAAAGAAAGAAACGAGCTAGCAGTATCGAAACCAACGAGGTTAGCGGTCAGTAAAGTCGATGGGGTTTCCAAAAGTTCTTTAGTTCAAATTCCCCGTCAGTCATTAACTGCGGTTGCATAGGTTGGCTTTGATGGTATTGATTTTGCGGTGGATGATATTTGTTTTGATACTGATAATATTGGTCCGGGTATTGAAGATGTTGTTCTTGTTGCCGATAGTGGCCCCGCCGGTGGGGTTGATACTGTTGTTGGTAACGCTGATAATTCTCAAGCTCAAACTCTTGCTTTTGCTTCGCAGTCTCCACATCATCAAGACCACTCTCATTATTCTGTGAGTCAGCATCGAAGTTTGTATCCGGCTGTGGTGCCATTGGCTTCCAGCTCTCATAGACGTCCCGGACCTCGCCATGATACCTTAGCTGATGAATAGTCGGGTTATCACTTCTTTCTACAAGCAAGTCTCGATTGTTAGAATAGGGACTATTTGTTCCCACTCCCCGAGCCCAGGGCTGGGGATGGATCAATGAATATTGCCGCCTGTCTCCCTGGACACCCCAGTTGATGGATTCCTCGGGCTCATCAGTGTGCCTGTCCCTCGAAGTTAAGATATCATGGCTGTTAGATTGGAGATAGCCAAAGGCGTTAGCTACGTCGCCGTTTCGTCTGTCGTTTGTATTATAGTCTGACGCCGACCCATTCCTAAGTTCATTATCGGTGCGTATGTGAGACTGCACTTCAGTCTCTCTCAATAAACTGTGAACTGGCCCACCGAAGGTCTCGCCATTAGGACTGTAATGCCTGAGTGGTTTTTGGTATATCATGGTCTCACAGGGAATGATTTCGGCCTCTATTTGAGAATGCGTTATCGGGATAGCTTCACCAGTTATCATGCTTTCTGGATGAATACTCAACCCCTTTTCAGCACTGAGATCGCGCTCCTTCCGGTCTGGTACGTGAGGGGATTGGGGGGGTTTGATGGGGTGTTTCGCCGCGGGGGGGTTTGAACTACTGCTGATTCCGTTAAATTCGCGTACAGACGAAGCTATATGTGAGTGTTTGTCACGGATGCCGTCCTCTACGTCGTTTGTGTAATCTCGCGATGTTGTCCTTAGCCATGCCATAATCGGATTGCTGGTCTTTGAGGATATAGTCTGCGAATGGGTGTCACTGCTTTCAGATCTATTGACTGAGAGTGATCCGAGAATGGTTTGTTCAAGGTTGGATCGTGAGGAAGTCGGAGTTGTGAGAGCCGTGCGCCGCCGTGGATACTGCCCTGAAAAAGAAGAGCTCACACGGTCTACGGCTGTTTCTATTCGATGCTGTGTATTGATGCTCTGGTGGTCTTCTAGAGACAGGGTGTTGGCGAGGCATGCCATCTCAGGGCAGTCAGCTTGAACCGATTTATCTTGCATTTTCGAAGGCGCTGCATGTGTAGTCGCCTCGGCCAAAAGTGGGCCTTTATTCTCTTTTCTAGATGCCGGTGTGGTCTTCTTGAAAAATGATGACATCTTTTCATTAGCGTCAAGGCCTACCGTTTTTTTATTCTTATCCCTCCCACTATCTCCAATTTCTTGTGCTGGACGAAATTCTGATGCGCTTTGTAGAAAATCCATTTCGCAGAAAGTCAGGTCAGGTACTAGACAAAAAATTCCCCCAAGTCAATAATATTGCCCTTCAGGTCTAGAATAGAACTATCAGGTTTTCATAGGGAGTAAGGCTCTTACATGCTGCTCTAGACCTGAGTCCCGACACCCTTCCCTTATGGAATATGCCGGTGGCAATCTGCGGTCTAACCTACGAATATCGAGATCATCAGATCATGCTTAGCCCGGGAAGGAACTTTAAAAAAAAATGCGGGGAAATAGGATATACTGTGAGTCTAGCGCCTGATAGGTGTTCCGATTCCACTACAGACGACGCCAAAACACCAAAGGCTGGTTGTGGCATTCTAGGCTTTTGGGTCCTGTCCTCCTTCTTCTTCTTCTTGTGCCTTTCTTTTTCCCGTTTGGTTTTCTCAATCGCAGATTTCTGCCGAGTTTCACGCATCTTGTATCGCTTCCTCCTTTCAAAAACCTCCTTCCTTGCGGCAGTCCTTTGCGAAATCTCTGCAGGCTCTCTAGCGGGTGATGTGGGCCACGATGCAAATGTTGTCTCGGATCCATATCTGATGCCATCTTCCGCATTATTCTCCTTAATTGGTGATATTAAGGAGCTATCATAGCGCTGGCATTTTCTTGATACCTTTCTGGCATCGAGCAGCAATGCAGCCCCAAGCGACTCGTCACTTTCTCCATTACACTTCAACCGGGTTCCTATGCAACATCAACAAATCAAATATCAGCTCCCGTTCTCAACACATGCATCATATATCCGAGAAAATAATAACATGCAATAAAATAAAACATTCTTCACGTATCGGCGACCTCTTTTCGTTTTCAGATTCGAAATCCTTTGGCATTGGCTAACATAACGGAGATGGCAGTGTTGTTTGAGGTCCTCACCTTCTGGTTGGACACGACTACGCGCTGCACTTTGCGAAAGACCGCCTGTCTCCTCACCCAGTAATATGATCGATGAATTTCTTGGGGAAGCGGGATTGTCCGCTCGTACGCTCCCGTCTCCACTATCTCCAGGAGGATAGGCGGCTTGTTTGGCCACGTATGAAGCGACATGATCAAAGCCCCTCTTTCTATGCCCTTTTTGCAAAAGCGATAACGATGCACTTGTCAAAGGCATCGTGTGAGCCTCCTGCATTTCCTAACCCAGGTAAACATAAACCGTATACCGACGCACTCGATCGGGCCAGGCTACTGGCAGGCTAATACTGGCGAATTGATGGGAATCTTAAGCTCAAAGTCTCCTTTTCCGAGTAGGTCAAACCTGCAGGGTGTTTGAGTTCGGATCGCAAGGCTCCTCGGATGTTGAAGGAGCGGGGTGCGCGCTCGTATCTCAGGCGCTCCTCCCGCGCTCGATCCAGCCTGAATTTGAATTCCTGGTTTCTGGCAGGGCGTGTGACACCTTGGAAATGGCACGGGCCTGGCCTGGCGAGAGAGATGCGGGACGAGAAACGGGAAATTGATTGCCAATGCAGTGGTGCATGGGCCGAGCTGGGACCAAACCCCAATCCAGGGATCAGCCTCCAAATTGTTCTCGATAAGCAGGAGCACGCAAGAATTGTGACTGAACGGGAGCTTAAGAGGACCTGGCTAGCTGCGGGATTTCCTGTGAAACCCACGATCTTTCCAAGTATCCACCCACGTCAGGCGGAAACCCGGTGCAACCGACCCGTTTCTAGGGGTAACTTTCCTTCCAAGCGTGAAGTGGAGAATTGAATCAATCGCCGCTCTTCAACTTGTGATAGCTAGCAAGTTTGTCGAGTTGAACAATTTTTGTAAGAAGGGTTTTGGGGGCTGCCGGAGGAGCACCGACCCTTTGGATTGATCACAATGTGATCTGTAAATTTCTCATAGATTTCGTTTGCGAAAGGAAACTTGATATGACTGCAAAGCTGGAGTTGTACTATGTGCGCTAGTCCGATGATGAGTTGGTCGGCTGATTGATTGATTTGAGGAGGTGTGGTAAGCCTGGAGACGATGGCAGGCCTTAAGATGGTAGAATACGCAGAGCTAAGAGGCTGGGTAATATTTTATGGATCGCATCCGACCAGTGTTTTGCCCACCCCTCAGTGCCCCTGGTTACGAAGCGCAACCACGTTTTGGAGTTGCGAGATCTTCGGCTGGTGCCACAAAAGGCCGTGCGGCCAACGACATGGCCAACGCACGCAACGCACAACGGCGGTTTCCAGTAAGGTCCATGACATCAGTCGATCTAGGAAGCCAGAGTCATCGGCTGAAAAGTGTCAGTCGATATCGATATCATGATGGCAGAATCAATTGATGCACCATAATCACGAGAATGTGGGAACACATGGTGGGAACACGCTGGTTTTCCGACTCAGAAAATGCGATAATAATCAGGAAAGGTATCGTGTGGTATCGTATCTAGTCCGAGGAACGAACCATGCATATTTTCGGGTAAACTTGACATGAATGGCTGCATCATATTTTCCTTGAGTGCATAGAGAGATTGCATTGCATAATGTAGGTTTGCGATCAATTGAAGCGAAGGAGGAGAAGCCAGTGCGAGGGATCTCGTACTTACTAGGTGTCAAAACCTTGAAGACGAGCTAGAGGGGGTACGAGACGACTGCTGAACTATAACATGGTTAGACCTGCAAAGGCATATACAGCTGACCAGGAATGGATAAGTCCGGTCACCAAGGAAGTTACCCAAGGTGGCCAGGAAATATTGATTTACGGCAAGGTCAATGCACTTGCTAGTTGGCGCTACAGGCTCTGTCTGAAAGCTAGTAAAGCTTCCAACCCTTTTGCTTAAATGAACAGAACGAGAGTGAAACTCGAAGCAACTAGTAGTGAGGGAGGAATTTGGATGTCTATGCATGCATTTCGGCTATAGCTGACCAGCAATTGGTTCCTGCAACAGCCGTCTTTCTGCCGAAGTTCAATCTTGTGAGTAAGAATGGCCAAAGCAAGCTCATAAAATCTGCTTGCATAATAGTTTCTGCAAACAACGCATGACAACCCACCTTCCTTATGAAATTGAAAGTCTATCATATCATATCCTTTGTTCTCCTTGATCACGTTGATGGAGTTTGACCCGCTATCCGGTGTTTCATTTCCCGCTACTGATAGTGCAATCAATTCCATCCAATAGAGACAAACATTTTCCAGAAACGAATTCGATGGAGAAATCCGTACGATCTGAATCGCAATTAGTTGCTTGGTCGTGCTGGTTGGTGGCTCGGGATCAAATTCGCCGAGAAGGAGTGGACATGTTCGTGATTGATACTTGTTGGGTGCGTGGCCTCCAAGGTCTCAGATCGGATATGATCAAGAAATATATGAATCAGTACAAAGATCAGGAGACTGGATGAGATATTTAAATCACTTTTGAGCCCGGACCCAATGCCTTGGACAAAGACGGGAGAACCGAGCGGTTATAATTCCGCATTTTCATTCGAGACGCTGATTCCAACAGACCGGATCGATGTTATCGCCGGATTCGATCAAGATGCTGAATGGAATGTTCCAAAAAAACAAAGACAATCCAAGCTTGCGGAGAGTAGGGCTGTGAGGCATGAGACAATCAGCTCCCATTACCATTCGAGATGAGAGGGCGAAAGACGAGCCAGGAGGTCCAAGTCGTTGACTTAAGATCTTCGGTCTAGATTTCAACATGTTTCGGGCGATATTTACAAACTGGATACCTCTATGCTCAGCTGGTCAATGACACAGGTGGCTTCTTAGATAGGTCTATCTCTTAAAGTAAAAGAAAGGGGGCACTCTCGTGGTCAACGAGCAGCTCCGTCGAAGTACTGGAGACTTCGGTAGGTAGTTGAAGAGCTACACTACTCGAGGCCTAGAGTCAACGGACCTTGCAATGCACGTACGAAGGAAGAGGCTATCTTGTTGCAACATCGACCTTGCCTTGAATTAGAGACCGGGAATAAGCGACGCTTGAAAGAAAAGAAAAGACAAATGCATGGCTTCGATCCACCATCAACCCCAACCCGTTGCAGTGGTTATTGGCTGAATTACATTAATTTTTGGTGTGTCAGGTGACTTATCCGCACCCAATGCAACTTTTCGAGCGTGCATAAGTCCGAGGGTTAGGCAAGTTAACATGCAGCATGGGTTGGAGGCATGGTTCTGTGCCTCGAGCTCTGAACAAAACTGTGTAAACCAGTCGTCCATCACTCATGCAAGGCATCAGATGGCCGGCATTTTTGACAAGACTAACACTAACAAAAGAGCGATTTAAGTTTTATTTTCTTTTTGAAAAATCGTTCAAAAGAAGGGTTGTATATCCGAGACAAGACGAAGTACAATTGAAAGCCCAAGAAGTTGGGAGGAAGCCTCAGCTCTCTCGGAAAGATACAACATCAAGTTTTCGTCGAGATACCCACCATCTCTCGCGCTAGTAAGTACGTCATCTAAGAACGAAAAATCAGCAACATTATTGGATGGTGTGCCCTTGTCTAGCTCTATTCATGAACAGGGAATCTCAACATCAATTTATATGATATCGCCGGACATGGCTAAGCTTCATACTTAGTCCATACATTCAGATCTTCTTACCAGGGCCGAGTGAAACAGCTACCATATCGATCTCATAGAATCCTTCCACGGCTTGTCAGCTGAAGATCAAACCCCGAGAATGACCGGTGGATAAAAGAATGGAGCATTCTCTTTAGAGACAATAACACGGGCTAGAGGTAATGAAGGAACGACGTCCGACCGGCGTTGGAAGACTTCGAGATGATCTAGTTTAATTTGAGACAGTTCCTTCGACGCTGGTCCTCATGACTATAACGAAGGAACCTGTTCCCTGTTGCGTTAGTAAGTGAACTTTATAGACCTTATCGGATCCGAACTACCTCACCACCGTAATTAGTAAACTTATCGAGAGAGAAAAAAACAATTATGAATGGAAAACGCAAAACCTTACCCCCCATTTTGTAAAAGCCCGTGCAAAGTTTATGTGAGATACCTCCCCCAAAAAAAGGTGTAGGGTTGGTCGAGAGAGAACCGAAAAAGCAAGGGGACAGTACTCTAGAGCATAGTTCTGAAGGGCTCTTTGTTCGAAGGAAAGGGAACCTGTGTTTTCCTTTGCTTTTTGATAGAAAGGTAGTACATGTAAGCTCTGAACATGCATACAGCCTGTACCCATAAAAGCGGCCGTCACGACCCCTCAATTTGAAAGGGCACAACCTACCAGCAGTAGTGCCCCGAATACTTGGATTTTCCTCTTGCAAGAACCACACAAATAATCCTGGGCCATCCAGTTCTGGCTTTGGATTTTTTTTACCCCGCCGCCGTCACCTTTCGATCGCCTCTTCCGTTTTGTGCAAAGTCGAGGCTATTCTCCGCCGTCATACTCGTTAAGCTCGTATTGTAAATCGTACGCACGTGTCGGTTTGCTTTCCGGCCTACACAGCTAGATTTCGACCTTTTCCGTGAGACTGAGGAAAAGNTGTGCGTATAATGTTCCTTTGGTCTTATTTCCCCACGTTGCATAGGTTGTACCTTTTAGTTTGTATTTGCTCTCGCCTCTGTTACTACCCCTCCAAGACCTAAAATTTCCCATACCTTTTATTTTTGGGCTTGTGCAAGGGTCACCAACCGGCCAAGGTAAAAAGAGTGCTTTCCAGCAAAGCAATACCATTGGGAGCACAGGGACGAAAAAGCATCAGACACGGAACGCCCAATAAAAGCCAGCCAGCAGGGCGACCCGCCTAGCTCCAGTTGGTGTTTGCAAGGAACGAACCTCGCCTTTTGCACTACGCTAGAGAGTGTTGTTCACGATTAGCCTGCGCTCTGCCTTAGAAATCATTGGCCTCTATGCCCTTGACTTGCAGGAACTGAAGCAGAACCAACCCCTCAAGGTCCTTTCGGAGACATCGGTTCATGCTCAACGATTGATTTGAGAAATTACAAGTGCAAACAAGAGGAGATCGAGCCCACGAATAGGGTTTGAATGGGCTGGGCCTGATAAACAGCCAGAGGAATTCGAAAGGGAGAGGGGCGGAAGATGAAGCGAGCCAAAAAAAAAAAAAAAAAAAAGCAATCAAAGCAACAGGCCTGTCATCCGGTGCGATTCCAGTATAGAGTGCGCTATACATAGGGTTGCGATCCGTAGAATCAATATCAACGAAGCCTAAGGCGATAAGTATTGACCTTGTTATATGCAAATCTTTTGGCTGCAGCCAACATCCGCGGCGGCTGCTCTAGCCTCTGCGAAAGGAAGTGGATCCATGGAGCTAGCTAGCCAGCATGCCACGCTCGCGCAGGCCGTCTCTGCCTTTCGGCTATCCCTTGAATTGATATATCGGGGCATTTGCTGGATCCATTCCGTTTTGAAGCTTTAGTTCTAACTTACCAAAATCATGTCCCTTTGATTCATTTCCCGACACCAATGAGGTTTTAGAGATCGAGTGCCACAGTTGCTGACTGACATAGTCTCATCTGCCTTATCGAGGCCAGGTCGTTCGAAGCTCGTCCGTCCCATTCGGTCAGAAAAGTACGCTGTAAAGGCCCTAGTAGAAAAAGCGCGAGTTTGCCTGTGCATACCATATTCCTCGACAAGAAGGATAATTTGCATGCGAAAATAAGTCAAGAATAAAATAAAAAGGCATATTTCCTCTCTCACTCAACCACGCCTTGAGGGTCTTCTCGCTCGCCAGGAACTCCTGTCGGTAAAGTTGAAGAAAAGGAAGGTCGCAAAAAGCTTAAGGATTCTGAAGAGCAGGTCGGATTGGCAGGTTCATCGAGAAGCCCACAACAGGTGACGACGAACGACTCTATCCGTTGATAACATTATTTTTTTATTGGGGGGGGGGATAAAAAAAATAAATAATAACAACTCCTCTGAGCAGTTGTTATAGAAAAAATTGTCAGGAGGCAGTCAGACAACAGCTCCTTTCATTCTTTCATCCTTTCCTTTTCGTCTCTCTTGTCATTGGGGGAAATATTCGAATTAGAAAACAGGTACATACGCTTCCAAAATCCCACCGTCTTTTTTCGACACCCCGCTCTCAAAACCCAGGTATCTTACTCTTTCGACATCGGTCTGCCTCTTTAGTGCCACACCTGTTCTCAAAGAGTTCCTCGGGGACCGGGACAAAATCTTGGGACAAAAGATAGTTCTTTACCTTTCCAATAGTTCCGTCGCCAGCAGGGAAGCACGAAACGGTGCTGCTGAAAAAGTAAGCAAAGATCTGTTCCCATAAGAGGTCACCGAGGAGGGGCATGGGACTACCCATACTAAGCAAGTACACAGCTCTCATCAAACAAAGGTACCAGCGGGCGATACCGTACAAGTATTCTGCCACTGCCACTCTCACTCGTCCTGCTCTGCCACTAGCCCCCTTCTTGCCCCTCGCACTTGATCTCTCTGGTCCTGCCAAAGACACAAGTCGTAGAATAACGCAAACCACACCAAAAAAAAAAAAAGCACCCGTAAGTCCTCTTCTGTCCCTACCCGCAGAAAGACCCTGTTAAAGCCAGCTCGCTGCCCGTCCTCATCTCTGCTATATCCACCCCAAGCAGACAACGTGGAACAGCCGGTTCTTTCCCCATCCCCATCCTCCCCACTCATCTTCTCTGATCTGTTATCAAGAACGATATTCTAAGGCGTTGTCGTTGCTCCTCCACAGTCACGTTTTTATCTCTCTTATCGTTCGAAGCTAGCAATTATGTCTACTAAGCTCTTTGTCGGGTAAGTTTGGCACTTTACTCCTCAGCCGGTTTTGCCCTGGTTCGAAACGGTGGCGGACACCGGCAGCTTCAAATCTTGATATCGATTCCAGACCAGTTCTCTAACTCATCCCGTATCTTCTCTTGCGACAACAGTGGTCTTGCCTGGCACACGGACGACCAGACTCTTCGCACAAAGTTCGAGGAGTTCGGTTCGGTCGAGGAGGCGGTAGGTTTGCCATTTCCAACGAAACGCAAAAAAAGCCCTTCTCCCTCTCGGCTCCGGCCTAAACCCTTGTTGATACTAA
Organism: Arthrobotrys iridis; assembly: GCA_036971165.1. Lineage (NCBI taxonomy): Eukaryota > Fungi > Ascomycota > Orbiliomycetes > Orbiliales > Orbiliaceae > Arthrobotrys > Arthrobotrys iridis. The sequence goes on from JAJTTS010000006.1 coordinate 1,872,063, forward strand.
TCAGCTGCTTTGTTTTTCCCGGCTTCACTATAGGTCGTTGTTAAGGACCGAGATACGGGTCGTTCGCGGGGCTTTGGCTTCGTTCGATTTACAGAAGAGGCCAATGCTACCGTCGCGATGAACGCCATGAACAACACTGAGTAAGTTGACGCCCTATCTCTTGCGGTTTCTGGGGATGCCTTTTGCGGCAGTGGAACTAGCTTCCGGAGCTGCTGCTGCTCCCCGCTTTGCTCGGAAGCAGGATGGCTGAGACGGAGCAATGTTGATATAGGTTCGATGGACGATATATCCGCGTGGATAGGGCCTCCAGTAAGGTGGGCCAGGGTGGAGGATCCTCCTCTGGCAGCGGTGGCGCTAGTGGACAATGGGGTCAGTCAACACTTTCCTGGGGTTATAGTCCCACGACAGATCACAGACTTACGTATATGTGGGTTCCAGGTGACCACGAACAAGCACATTACGGCAGCGGGTATTCTGGATACTCCAGTAAGTGGTGACAATCTTCAAGAATCGAGAGTCAGTTCGACATCCAGGAGCTGCAATGCTAACTCACCTCGTGGCAGGCGGATACTAAATGCGAATTCGAAACTCGTTTCATGATACGATTTACGAATTTTAGCTTCAACAGACTGTATAGACGCTTTCTTCCCTTGCATCATGCCGTTGTCCGTTAACTGCTGGCGTATCTTTCCTTTGAACCATCTCTCGACGGGCGTATACGTCCTTAGTGTTGGACCGAAAAAGGATACACCGGGATTCGTTTGAATTGTATCGAAATTTTTCTCCTATACGTCTTATCGTCCGGGCCCTCTCTCTCTTTTCTTTGGGTCGGATACCTGCTTTCTCCTTGTAAATCCTCCTCTCATGTATTCCTCCATCTCTTTCTCTCATTTTTCTCTTCTCTATAACCTCCTTGCATGCAGTCTCCGTTTTATACCAAGGGCAACAAAAAAAAAATTGGGTGGCTATTTGCAAATTTTCGAGTCTTGATAATTTTTCGTTTCGTTCGGGGCGGCTGTGGTGCAGAATATGTAAAAGAGATATAAACGGCGGATTTTGTGACAAGGCAATACGCGGTTTTACCCTTTTTCTTTAAATGTCCACTTAATGCACCTTTGAAACTTCCAAATGCATTATTTTTCTTCTCTTCTTATTCTTCATTCCTGATTCTAGACCGCTGGTGCCGCGATGTCAACGCCAACGTGCAGTAGAACAAGATCGAACAAGGAATGTGACCAAAAGGTATGTGGACCGAGGAACTGAGACAGTGTGATATGAAAACGTATGCAAGGGAATCAAAGGTAAGAGTTCCATCGAATACTAGGTGTTTGACCAAGAAGATATTGACTCCAGTTATTCGAGATAGAACGTTCAGAAAGGACATGAAACCGGAATACCTTAGCCATCAACTTCATCTTGACCGTCTCCATCAACTCCAGACTTACAGTTGGTTTAGGGAAGGACTCGCAAGCTTGTAGTTATCTCCTTGTATGAATCTTGAGTACCGTATGTGAGTGAGCGACGGTTTTTTCTTTTTCTTTTTCTTTCTTTTTTTTTTTTTGGATCTTCTTTCTTGAATGAAAAGATTAAGTGTCCTTGTCTTTGGGGGGCTTTTCATTAGAAAGTATGCACAGTGCCTCGAGCGGAGCGGGCCTCATCAACATGCGCATTCTGATCTATAAACAAGGGAAGCCATGGCGAGCCCTTCCCGGTATTTTTGCTTGTGCAGACGCGAAAGACGATTTTCTTTGATACAGTGCCTCGAGCGGAGCGGGCCTCATCAAACATGATCTTTTTTTTTTTCCCCTTTCTTTTGTTTAGTTTCGTAATTGTCACTGGGTTGATACGCAAAGAAGAAATGAATGTCGCTGATGTTACCCAGCCTTCTATCGGGTGATTACCTCAAGGAACGCCATTCATGCCAGGAGTGTCTATAATTACCACCGTATAATTACCGCTGTGGATATACCACCGCCACAGAGGAAACCCCAGAGATGCCTCCTCAGGCTTGGATTCGAGAGCCGGGCGTCGATGAAGCCCTCAATTGGGGTTCTCCAAAGGCTTCCCTTCGATATTGGCAGCCGTTTGTGCCAGTTGAGTAATATGGGAATCGTGGGCTTCGGGGGCTAGTCGTTCTAGCGCAGTGTACAAGTTGTATAGGTACTCCTTATTCTCGCCAGACGGGCCGCGAGAGTTTAGGATGTGTTGCGCAAGCGCATGTACGGACTCGGGAGGTCCGACGAATTGTGCATTGTCTGGGGTGCCAATATAGAGGATTGCCTGTATGGGATTCGGTATGCCTTCAGACTCCTCGCGGTGGAGATTGTGGTAAACCGGATGTCGATGGATCGTGTAGCCGTTTATCTCGCGGAGGTCAAGGTATGCCTTCATTCTTTCCACCTAAATACAGGCGCGAAACTCTCAGTATACGAGATCTTGTGGTGGGTGGATGTGTACGAACACCCGAAGTTAGGCGCATGATTTGGGCCAATGAACTTTCCACTGACCTCCGCGGGTGCGATGAGATATGCCGCACCCCATACAGGCTCGTCTGTCTCGTGTGCTATCAGAGTGACAACGCGACCAGGAGCTTCGGGTGTTCCACGATGGTCCTCACTATTGGGTGTCGAGCCATATTAGTTTGTCCCTGACGGAAAGGCCCGTTCATGCATATGCGAGATATGGAACCCGAGGTAAGCTGGTCTGTAGATTGCTTTTTGAGATCCCCACCTTGCCTAGGAAAACAATGACCCCAAAGATAATGCCCCGCAGTCAGAATCTATTGTAGTATCGAAACGAGCCATAGAGCTGGGAAAACATTCCGAGACATCCAGATGCAGGGACGTCGATGGAAGGTATCTGGAGCTTATCGGTACCTGCCAAAATCTTCGAATGTAACCTCGTTCTATGTAACAAGGTACGCGACGGGCTGTATCAGTCGACAAGGCGTCCTTTGAGACAAATGTAGTTGGTAAGTCATTTATCCTTTTTTGTTTTGGCCAGACCGGCCGTGAAATATATAGGTTGCTGGTGTTTGTGTGGGTTGAAGAGGGTTTTTTTTTTTTTTTTTCTTTTCCCTCTAGCACGCCAAATTTTCGGCGGAAAACAGAATAGCACTAGACCCTGCAAAACCCAAACCGCAGCTAGAGGAGGTGAAAGTTCATGTCGACGGCCACTGACCAAACGTTGGTGGAGGTTTCCATATTAGACTTCTATTTCGACGTGGTTAGTGACGGTGGTGCCCAGTGCAGGACGGTTCAGCTATGCACAATGACGCCTAAGCGAACTGAAGCAGTGGAAGAGATGGAAGAGCCCTAGAGGAACGGATAAGGGAGGTGGGTAATCAGTGGGGAGGGAGGGCTCTTTACCCATAACCAAATATCCAGAAGTCTTCGCCGTCGTTTAAAGGATCACTCATATCCGGAGGTCGAGAAAGTTTCTAAGGGCAGGTGGAAGTGGAAAAGAGAATCTACACGCAAAGCACGCGGGAGAGAAAGGGATGGTGGGGTGGGTATCTATTTTTGCTTTCTTGTCCTGAGAGTGATGAAATTTGGGTAAAGTTCAAAACGAATTTCTAGCGGGACGAGGGGGTTATGTATGAGGTTGGGAAGGCCAAAAGTTTATGCCTTGGCTTGATCCTTTCAGGTTTTATCGAAAACTAGAAAGCGGCTGGTTGCAGGACTAGCACTGAAACGGAGAGAGATAGTGGTGATATCGTTAGATCAGGAATCATCACGCTCGAAGCAACTAATCCAATTGCATCTATTGGCCTGTAGCAAAGTAGGCTCGGAATCCCGGGCTCGAGTATCTGTACAGAGCAGTAAACAGGATACCGGAGGGGGCGTGTCGATTAGGAGAAGCAAATGCGCAGTTCTCCCTAGATGAACGATACAAATGATGTATGGAGAGCTACCGCCGATACAATTTTGCAAAGACAGAGGCCTCTAGACTTGGGGGAATATCAGATATTTCAATATGTTTAGCCATCATATTAAATAATCAACGCTGGCTTCACTCGTCCGCCTCTTCAATGGTCGCCTCGCCTTCTGCATCCTCCTCAAATGAGGTTGGTGGAACCTCGTACAGACGAATAACTTGCTTGTTAGGATCCTGAAATTTCGGTTAGCCCGTATTATAGCTGAGCAAACATAAGGTTGCCTACGAACCTTCACAAGTATATATTTCCCCTCCGGCATTGCCATGCAGATATCGATGATAGTCCTGACAATACCCCATCCATTGCTCAAGCTAAGGTTCATCTGGTTCGCAAATTCACGGGGTTTATACCCAACAACACCTAGAACAACATGCTTCTCTCGCTCCTTGGGGTTCACTCGGGAAATGAAGCTGTTGATCAACACATTAGTAAGGAATAGAGACATCGAACAGGTATTGTGGGGAGCCTACCCAATTCTCATAAAGTCGGTCTTGGCCAAAATTGCCTGAGTAGTCCACTTAGCAAGTTTGCAGCTGTTATTCTTCATTTCAGTGGCAACGATGGCACCGCGCGAGGTATGAAGCTTGTTGCGCCAACTCATAGCCCCGCCACTGCCCTGTGCTCTCTCGTCAAATTCGTTCAGCGCCTTGATTGTAACAAGACTGTTCTGGCCAGAAGCCGGGTTTTTCATAACAGCGTCGATCTCCGTTCTCACAATCAAATGAAGCGGCTGGTCATCAGACAAAGACAAGTCAAAACGTCTATACTTGTATCCTTTCCTTGCCAGCTCAGGCTCACCCGGTGCGGGGTTGTAGAAGGGGTCCTCGTGATTGAACTTGACCTCATGCTCAGGGTCTTCAATAACGGCCTGGACAGCGAAGTTGGCATTGAGGACGGTAGCCTCGAGAGCCAATCGGCCAGGAGAATTGATGTTCTCTTTGTTGCTGTCGTTGACATCCATTGGAGGGTCGGCAGCATTTTCATTTACAGTAGCAAAGTCGATTTGGGAACCGTCACGTTTGTCGAAAAACAGCTTATTCCCAACCCTGTTGATAACAATATCCCAGCTGTATACAGATCTGGTAGCGCACATCAACGTCGAAAGGATAGTATCCGTTGCAAAAATGGTTGCCTCCTCACTGTCTGAGAGTTTCTGGATGATCGGGTCGCCTGAGGTTGTTGGATTGTACCACGCCCTATCGAATATAACTAGAGGTGTTGACGTTGGTTTGGTTGCAGAGCGGTCGAAAGAACGGTTGTAGTAAAACAAAGAGCCATAAGATTCGACATCTTCGCCGTCTTCAATCTCGAGATTGAGTTTGCCCAGGCGGTTGAAGTCAATCTCTTCCAGCATTTTCCAATCCGGTTTAATAACAACGGACGAGTCTCTATTCCTCTGTGGCTTGTCATAATCCTTCCATCCGAACCGACGACCTCTGTTGCTCCTCGGTCCTCTGGAAACCTCGCCCTGTGATCTTCCAGCTTGCTGTCTGCCAAATTGCTGACCCCTCTGGCCTCCACGGGTAGCACCAGCAGCTCCTCGGCCACGTCCTCGGAAAACGGTCCCGCCGCCGCGAGAGAAAGGGGTTCTTGGTTTGACATTCGATCTATTGTCAACCAAGGAGAAGCTAGCTTCATCTTCTCCTTGAAGCTGTGGGAAGAGTGTTGAGGCACCAGCCCCATAAATTTGTTGGTCTGTGATCAGAGTTAGCATCTATACTAGTTGTATATAATCGAGATTATATTGCGTACCTCTATAATTTCTTCCGTATCTACCGCCCCTTTGATCTCTATCACCTTTCGAGTCTCCAGACCAATCGGCCAGTCTTCCCAACTTATCGCCCTTCGAAAATGGGTTATATGGCATACCGTTGATGGTCCCCTCCGCCTCGGTTGGGTCCTGCGGGCCCCACGCGCCATCCGTTGCCAGCCCTGAAATGATGTCGTTGAAAACAGGTGCCATGATGAATTTAGGCCCCACCCCTGGAAGAGTACCTGATATTTAGATGCTTCTTATTTCGGTAATAAGAGATGCAACGACGGTGTAGCTACGTAGCTGTCGATTGAAGCTGTTGAATTTGGATGTTGGGAGCTGGCAAGCTTTTTTAATTTTTAATTTTTTAAGTTTTCCGAATTTGTGCGACGAACAAACAACACATCAACACAATGAGAGCTTAGGCATGCCTGTCCTTTTCGTCGCGGCTTTCCACGTAACCCACTTCAATCGACCATCCAACCTCTGACCAGATCGCGACAATAATCAACCTCGTAGACAGCTCCTCCGAATCCCCCGGAAGTTTGCTAGGTATGATCTAGGAAGCCCGGCATTAAATTTTGATCTCCCAAGCAGAATGGAAACCGCAACATCAGCCGTATGTGGTCCCCATACCAGAACGATTTCCAATCAATCTTGTCACGGTTGTAAGCTCACTCACGACAGTCCGGTCCTTCACAGGGAAGCCTGACTTGGCGTCTTTCGTCTCATCCAATCACTCTTTTGTGCTTCTTAGCATTCCGCCTATGTATACCAATACTTCATCATTCTAATATCCTTCAAGTTCCCGCAACTAATGAGCAATCTCATCAGCTGCCCTGTTAACCTACCTCTTTGGACTATTATTCACCGACAATGAGTATGGACTATATGATAGGTCTCAACACTGAGCATATTCTTGCTAATTGAATTTCTAGTGTCCTCATATTCATCATTGTAATCCTGCTGTTGTCTGCCGACTTTTATTATTGTAAAAATATCGCAGGTCGTCGCCTTGTGGGGCTAAGGTATGGCGATGATATCCAAAATTTCGGAGTAAGATGATGTCTGATTAGTGGATCGCATCTTAGATGGTGGAATGAAACAAACGGGCAAACCGGTGAACAAACCTGGGTGTTTGAGAGCGCAGATGTAGGTAACGTAACTCCCAAGTCACTCGCCTCACAATATCTAACCTTTTCATACAGCCATCCCGAGTCATCAATGCAACGGATTCCCGCTTTTTCTGGCTTTCATTGTATAGCGTTCCCGTCCTTTGGGGTCTTTTAGCTATACTTGCCCTAATAAGATTTAAGTTCACTTGGTACGTTCTCTCTATCAACGTCCGGATGGAAAGTGTATTAGCTAATATCCATAATAGGCTCCCCCTCGTGGCCATCGCCGTGACGCTTTGCGTTACAAATACTCTTGCATTTTCCCGGTGTGACAAGTTCTCAAATGCGAGCAGCATTGCAAATAGAGCCTTCGCAGGAAGCGGGATCGCTGGAAGTATTGCAAGTGGCATGGTCAGTCGGTTGTGGGGCAGATAATATAGTTCTCTCGCATTTCCATGCAGATCGGTTGCCCGGGCCGTTACAGGTACTTGAGCAAGCAAAAAAGTGCTTTATACCCGTACGGTTTAGGCGGAATTTGGTGATGTTTTTCTTCGGGCTTTGTACAGTATATTGAAGCTTGCATGCGGTTTTTTAAGCACGATGGCCAAGGATGTATCCTGAAGATGTCGAGTTATATATCAGCACCTCCCCCGCACCATAATCCGCAAATTTGAGGGCTTGCGGTTACGTTAACAAGCCTAAAGCAGGTGCCTTCATCATTAAAATGAGAAGCTTAGGATCGCAAGGCAAGAGACAGATGATGTACTACTGAAATAGCCTCGAATCCAGGCGCTTGAGGCAAAGACTCAATTACCATGATGTAAATGCAAGTTCCATTGCATGCAAGATTAATATACAAAGTATTTCCTTCTTGGATCCTGAATCATGTTCTCAAAATCCAAGATTTTTCGTAAAGCAGTCTGTAAACTGTTCGAAAACAACAAAAACCCCTATCCACAACAGTATCATCACCATTGTACTTAAAGTTCGTCGTGCTTGGGGTCTTCTTTAGCAGGTTCTCCCTCCTTGGCTGGCTCCTCCGGCGCTGGCGCATCTTTTGCTGGTTCTGGCGGTGTCACAGCCTCTTCACGTTCAAATTCTGGGATCCTTATCTTCTTGATCTCTCCCATCTTAACCTTATCAATCCAGTCCTTCATTTCCTCATCCGATGCCGAGTCACCGTCATACGCAACATACCACCCTCTCTTCATGCTCAGAGCCCTTACTTGAACTTGATCGGACTTCGCGATATTAAACCCTTGCAAGAATTGAGGAGAGAGCTTGGATTGCTTGACCTGGAAGAATGGAAAGGTTTGTTTGATATGGTTAACATAGAAATTGGTCTTTTCATGGGCGGTAAGATCAGGAGCACCGTCGGGAGCGATAACCAGGACACAGATCTTGCTTCCACACGTTGCAGCGAAATCTTCCAAAGAGGGTGCCTCTGGAATGGTAGAATCGACTAGGAAAATGACATATTTAGTGAAATGATGCCTACAACAGTTCTTCGTAATAGCGACTTACAGGTTGGTCTTGGCGGTGGCGACGAGCTCGAGGAAGTCGAAGAGGACTCCGGCTTTTTCTCCTCTTTCGCGGCTGGCTTGCCAGAAGTAGGTTCTGCGAACTTGCTAACAAACTTTGACATGCCCTCCTTCTTCATTTCCCCGTCGTAAACGACTCCCTCGGCTGTACCGCCCGGCAGGACAAGGAAGGTAGGGAACTTGTCAACACCGAAGAGTTCAAGAACCTCGGTTTCCTTGTCCCGAACTTGTGCGAATGAGACCGAGCCGAAAAAGTCGATAGCTAGAGCTTTGTAGAGAGGTGTAGCGACTCCCTTTTTGGTGAAGAGAATAGCTTTTGCTGTTTCATTGTTCTTTTGAAGGAATTCACCAACGGTCTTGGAGTTGACCCTAGCGACATGATTGGGAATTTGCTCAATCAAGTAGTCCACAATCCCTTTGGCCGAACGAGGACCTTGGTAATCTATTCGCAGTCGGCGGGTCAGTAACAATTATTTATTGCCATGTCTATTTCCGTACCCTGAATAGAAGGCTTTCCGTTCTTGCCGGGCTTGAAAACCTTGATAGTCGGGAAGCCCTGGATTCCATACTCCGAGCATGTGCGCTTGTTGGCATCGTCGTCACAATCGATTGCTGCGACTTGGGCAAGTCCTTTCATGTTCTCAGCAGCCTTTTCGTACGCAGGCTTGAGATTTTTGCAATGACCGCCTATGGATATGATATCTTAGCAACATGGAATTTATCTTTGATCTATGAGCGACAACTTACACCATGGCGCATAGAACCTAGATGAGGCGAGCAAGATTGTTAGCCTTATAAGGCTGAGAAGTGCATTTAACGAGTGGAATTGGACCTCTTACTCGACAACCTATAAATATCGATTTATACATTAGCAAAGATTCCCCAGCACCTCGTCATCGATCAAAAGATGCACCCGTACAGGCGGAGCTACTTACAGAAGCATGGTTCGACTTGAGAATCTTTTCAGCAAAGTTCTTAGATGTGAGCTGGAGGACAGGCGAGTTACTGGAGTACATTCCAGCCGCCAATGGGGCGAGGATCGCAGCGGATAGGGCTGCTACAACGACCGGATTGTGCACCATGACGTTTGTTGCGCGGACGAGATTTCAATTGGCGCTACTGATATGTTAGGGTTCTTAGAGAGTAAGTAGACCAATGGAATTATTTATCTACGAGAAGGCAAAGAAGGTTGAAAAGAGAAGAAGGATACAAATAACCAACACTCTGTACTTCTTTCTATTATATCTCTGGATTCAGCCTGCTGCTTACTTGCCTTTGAAGATGCCAGCGTAGCGGTTGCGAGGAGGCCATGCTGGGACCAACACGAAGCGGTTATAGGCGATACCACGTGATATATTGACAGAAACTCCAACATTCTACAACACGACTCGGCAATAGTAACCAACCCCCCCATGAAAGCGACTCATGGAATGAGATGGCCCTCAAGGTAGAAACCCCATAAAGTTTCTCGGGTTTTTTATAAGCTAAAATTTCTCCTGACAATGTTCCACCGGCCCACATATTGCAATATGCTTCTTTAACTTGTTAACCCATCTCAGAAGCTTCATGTCTTTTATGGGATAAGTAGCTGATTATAAGAAAGAGCGTGGGTTTATGGTTTTGTAAAAAGGCGCTGTTGTTGGAGTGTAGAGGCTCTCATTCTTCGTTTATTCAATTAACACAATCTGCCACTTGTCCCTCCTCAGCTCTACCTTTACTGCGAAATAAGAGTAACATATTTAGAATAAGGCATAAAGTTAGAAACTATGGAAGGATCGAATAGACTAGGTATCATAGTATGTGCGATTTGTACATATGTGAAGCTGATTTCCGACACCCACAGGTGTATGATAATATATACCCTACGCGGACCCCAACCCTAGCAAAGGGCCGGCCAATAAAGTAGGGTGCGCGGGAGACAAGGTAATCTGATTGATCGATATCCCGAATATTACAATTCGATGTTGAACCTGTGAATATACAAGCTTGCCGCCTCACAGAGTAGGACAGAGGGGTAGCTGAGAATCTTTCATAGGAATTGCAAGAATGAGTAAATTTTGATTTTGCTCTGAAATATCCGAAATTTCGATCACAGCTCGTCTGTAAAGAAAGTCCGATTCATCACAGCCATTCATGAATCCGCCCTTCATTCCGCTGCCAGTGATCTGAAAACTCACACATGTATTGCTACGCACACCAAACACAGTCAATATCATGCTATCTTATCTGCCCATTAAGCCAGCCAGCCGAGGCGCTATGAATGCGGTCAGCCGCCTTCTCCAAGTAGACGGCGAGTTCAAAGAAATTAACGATACTAGGTGACAACTTAGACCGAATATTCGAGCATCACCTGTGCTCAGGCCAATTCTCCATTTCTAGTTCTATACTTCAGAAGCTAGTTTGAGACCTCTTAACTCAAAAGGCTTACCACCTCAAAAAGAAAAAGGTAAATTTCTTTCTTTTTTCTTTTTTCTTTTTTCTTTTTTCTTTTCCGCCCGGGCCACTCTGATGCAGGTTCCATATCAGGATTTAGACGGATGGTTTCAATCACAGGTAATAGAATCACACTGCATATGCTCTTGAGACGAGAAACGAGAAACGAGAGTACATAGGCGGCCCAGACACTGCCGTCTTATTGGTTTGATTCAAGTCGTTAGCTGATATTTCGAATTAATATTTGTCTTGGTGCGATCACGGGGTTGATAAGGATACGGTATAGAGAAAAGTGGTATCATAAGATTCCGAGCAGAAAGGCTTGTACTATAGTATAGACACCTGCAGGATTTTAAAAGTCAAAGGCTGGCAACCATCAATCCCCTCATTTTCTGGATTGAACACCCTGAATATCCGAGAAGAACGGTGCGTGTTGAATAGCTCGAATCACTGCAGCCGTAATATGGGATAGAAAGAAAGCCCATGAGCAATTCTGTCCCTGGCACGCCACGTTTGCAATTCATCGCTTAGGAAAGGCGGATGGGAGCGAGGGGCATCTTCCTGAATACCTTTGCCAGCCGATCATATGCTCAGGCCTTGAGATTGGTTGCGACTGTTAAACGCAGGCTTGGCACTTGCGCTCAAAACATAAAAATATTGAGATTTAGTCTCGATTTCTTAGTATGCACGTTGCTGTATACCTATATGTAAGTATATTAAGATAATTTATGCATTTTAGAACAACCTGCAGCTAAAAACGCTCGGTCCTTCGACCACTTGTATCATCTTTCAAAGTCAGGGTATGCCGGTTAGAGCTTTGCTCGCGTCATGCACAAAGAAGAAAGCTTATCAGATCTCAGTCTGCCACGGTTTAAACCCACAATTAACGATTGGGTAACACGTATGTAATTGGTTCTATACACAGAACGTTATATTTTAAATATAAAGGAGCCGTTGGTTCTATTTACATAATAATCCGGGCCTTGTTGAAAATTAGTAGAAAAATGGATATGCCCAAGACTAACCAAAGCAGCGGAGCCAATAAACTCTTCTACATTCTGGCACTGGGAGACCCACCGACACGGCCGCTGGTATCTAATGTAGGACTCGGGGGAGATGGATTTTGATGCAGGACGAGCGCAAGCCATGGCCATAGATTGGTCTGATAGGCGGCGGTCCGTGCAATGGTGCCTCGGGCTCTCGTTGACGTGGATGGAGTACTGGCCTCGCCCGCAAAATGCATTTTAAAATCCAGCAGGACATGCTCTCCTGACTGCATGGGCGCAATATTTGGCCTTTGGTCGGAGCACCACAAAATTCAACAGTGCTCAGTGCGCAGTGGAATTTGAAATTAGTAATTGCCGTCCACCCGAACTAGCACACCTTTCGGTTGCAGCGCTGGTAGTGTAAAATACATAGATTGAGCAATTGCAATCTCCAGAATCTATGGAATCTATTCATAATCTTTATCGTCCAGGCACTCATTTTGCAACTATATATGGTCGGATCTTAGCTAAATAACCCGTAGGCTAGTCATGCTGGAATCTGGAAATTTCAGCTGGCTTACATGTTGATTGATAATACCCCAGCTTTTCTGTCAAGTTTTCCCATCAGTTCAACTGGCGCTAAATAAGTCTCGGGAAGAGATGGATCCGTGGGACAAAAACATCACAATATATCTCCACAACCACCTGCCAGCGTATTACTGCACTAAATGTTTTTTAAAACGTTGAACGGTCATAGCATCGGTGCCTCATGACACAAGCTGTCAACAAGAACATAAATTGGATTGAGCTGAGTCTATGCACGTGGAAAGCAGGAGGTCTTTCTGCCCTTCTGCGCCAATTCTCCTTTCCATTGATTTCGTTTGCCTACCGGACATTTACCCAGTGTTTTATCCGAACTGCCGGGAAAACCAAATAATAGACCCGGACATGTCAATGTTGGATACCATGGTCTCGAACTGAACGGCTTTGGCCTCATCACTGCGCTGTCTGAGATGCGGATGATTACTGCACAAATCAGATCACCCCAGAAAAGGCCATTCGTGGATATGCGGAGAAGGAGGTGGTAGAGAATTCCAGGTCTTTGTGGCCGAACCGATGGAGTGGGTCTTTCACATTCAGAGTTCTCACGGCCGTTCTCAGTTGTACCAAATGTGCCGGCCCACTGATCTGAGTTGGATGGTCGTTTTAGCTCGGACCCCTTCCACCAAAAACCCTAAGCCAAGAGGGAAATTATTGCAAGCCCCAGGGATTTTGGGCAAGATTTGCAAACTATTTCTCCAGAGGGTAAGGGATATATATAAGCAATGTCGGGATTTCGTGTTTGTGGATGTTCGTTCCTCAAATTCCGGGGTATGTTAGCGGATAAGACGTTGTACCGAAGACCTAAATATCCAAGGTCGTCGACGATCAAATCCCTATAACCAAGTTCAGAAGTCTGAAAACTGGACTTCGTATCACCGCTTCTTGTTTTACCTGGTTCCTCTACTTTATTCCTCCACATGGCGGTTCTTCAAGTCGTGCTCATATTCGCGATAGTTTCTCGCGTTCTAGCGGACGGCAAATTCAATGGGACCGGGTCCACCGGACTCTATTGGGATTGCTGCAAACCATCGTGCTCTTGGACTGAGAAAGGTCCATGGTTGACACATCCGGTCCAAACTTGCAATAAGGATGATTCACCGTTTGGAGACTTTACAGCTGGGTCTGCCTGCGGGCAAGGTGGAACTGCTTGGGTTTGTAACAACCAACAACCATGGGCCGTGAACGATACCTTTTCATATGGATTTATCAGCGCCTTTATTGTAGGCGCAAGCGAGTTTGATTGGTGTTGCTCATGCTACGAGCTCAACTTCATCAATGGCGGTTTGGAAGGGAAACGAATGATAGTTCAAGCCAGCAATACTGGCTATGACGACCCAACCAGGACTATTTTTGGTGTCGGTGTAAGTGAATGAAACTTTGAGTTCCATATACTATCCGAGATGCCGTCTAACATTCGGTGAAACTTTAGGCTCCTGGAGAGAAAGACTACGCAGACGGTTGCATGAATCGCTATGACAGCGATGGTGGTGGCTTCCTTGGTAAGGAGGGAAGGCCTTTGACTAAGAGATCAGACTGTGAATCTCTACCGAAGCCTTTGCAGCAAGGTTGCTTTTGGCGTTTTGATTGGTTTCTGGATGCCTTCAAGCCAAAGTATGTACCCTTTCCTCCAACCAAAATTTAGTGTTGATATATCAAAACCGACCTTACTAAACTGTAAAACTTATAGTATGACATTCCAAAGAGTCAAATGCCCAAAGGCCCTGACAGATGTTACCGGGTGTATTAGAAACGACGAACAAAGCTTCAATGCAAGTGCTGGAACGAATGCCGCATCGCCTTCACGTGGGGAATCATTCGGTCTTCTAGCAACCTCCTTAGTGTTAGCAGTGTGCGCTTTGGCTTTTAACATTTAAGAAGTGGTACTTTAACGATGGAGTTTTATTTTATGCCTTTCATCTAGCGACTGGGTCATGCGATACAATACAGAAACACTATAATAATGTCTATATCAGAACATCAAGCTTTGATGTTACGTACGGTCGGCAAACTAAAGACGAAAACAAAATGCGGAGTTCAAGGGTCTCTGTTCTTCTTGTGCTATGTAGATGCTTTTCGGACCTAATATAATTTCTTAGAATCTGGCTTCAATCCCCAAGTTTCCTATGTTCCCCCATAAATCCAGTGCGATCGATATCACTAGATGCAGTAATATATCAACCTTTTGTCTCGTGCCCCTCCATACTCTAGACCTATTCGGGCTTCTTATTCAAGCGTACACGCAATATCACTTATCAGAGTCAAAAGTACCTATTGGATTAATTAAGAAAATTGAATCAGGCTTGCTTAAGGGGTCCCAGGACTGGTGATGGGTAAACACTCAGACAAAATTTCTACGAATCAATGGACGATGTCCAAACGCAACATTTCAATAATTTATACATCAAATGCAATGACGGCATATGCTGCGCTTCGCGAAATGTTACTGAAAATTTAGTGGGTTGGGCCACGGCCGAAGATCCAATATTAGAGCGTTCCAATAGCTTGTTTCTGGCGTCGGAAGAACCAAGGAACCAGCACGGTCCATCTTGCAATTCCATGGCGCGCTGCTAGGATTTCTTGTTCTTGAACGCACGGGTTACTCGCCAAACTTTGCTAGATTAGGTCATTTGATGAGTCTGTTCACTCCCTGCATTAGTGCCTTTTAAAAAGTCTTATCACAATGCAAGCGCGGCACAGCTGGAGGCTTCTGGAGATCCAATCCTGGGGAAATCTGCATGGGATAGTTCGACCGACTGTTATTCGCTACCTAGATTCGTTAGAATAATACGACACAGAACCAACCAGCCGTGTATAAGCATCATGAGGCACTGGCCCAAACTTAACTGAGAATGAACGAGGCCTCAATACATGCACAGCCAACCTTGTCTAGACTGAAATTGGCACATTGAGTTAGAGAGTACTCCAGCTATATTTACATAACTTCAGTGTCAGGCTGCAGCACGTACACTGTCTAAGGAAGGATGTTCGGGGCAGATGCCGACCGACCAAACGTGCAAACTTTGTTCCAAATTCGTTGGAAACCAGATTCGGGGATATCCAAGCATTTCCAGCTTCCGACTTTGCTTTGAAGCTGGGCAAATACCCAACGCTTGATAGCGACCAAAGTGTATTCCCTAGGCCATTACGATACAAGATAAGATATGGTTTGAACAAATAATGTAATATATTGTTCATCCGTCGGATTTTTTTGAAGTCGCGGCCATATACATTATATGGCCGTTGCATATATTCCTTGACAGCTTGTAGGACCAACTAACAGAGCCGCTCTGTCAATATGGCACGGTCCATGCATATGGCGTTAATTCCGAATACTATCATGAGGTCCTCAAACAGCCCATGAATTCACAAAGGACTTGCGTCCTTAACTATGCCAGATTGCTAACCAGTCACAAACAACGCGAAGGTTTCAGCTTGAGCAACTTCATATCGTACCACAGCAACGGCGTCTGTGGGCATAATTTCTCCAGTAAATCTAAGACAGCTATAGCTCCGCACGGGTACCTGAATATATAACAAGGAAGACCATTTTTTATCCCTGGGCCGATCACGTCTGTGAGCAGTCAAAAATCATTTGGGAAACAGGCGTTCTGCATCCTCGGGTTGTAGCATCACGTCAACTGCCGAACTGACCAACTTGCTCGTTGTTAATGGCTAAATTACCGGTTATTCGACTCTGCATGATGCATATGCTGGGATGCACGCCTAAATTGGAGATAGTTGGCTACATCCGCAGGCAAGGCTGATTCGTTCTTGTTAAGTGCCAGAGCAATACAGACCTAGGGCCAAATGTTAAGAGTTTCCTGAGACTTCAAACTCTCTGCTTCCATCGAAGGTTTACATAAGTTGATATTTAATATGATAAAGAAATTTCGAATGAATGGTGGTTCTGTTGGTGAAATAATCATCGTTGCTTTGTTTTATTAGTTAGTTGTCTAAGTTTAATCGTCAAGGCGCGTGTTCTATTACCTGAAACGACTGAGATTATTGGTTTCCCAAAAGATATTCCAACCAATTGCAAGATGATATATAGAAATTTGAAATCGCATAGACTTCAAAAGCAAATAGAACGCCGAACTTCCAGTAACCCGCCAAACACAAGAAAAAAGTGAAAAGGAATTTACCCTAACTCAAAGCAAATAATGGTCACAGGCTAATATGCGTGTCGTAATCATACAAACATTGAAGACAGAGAGAAACAAAACTTCGAAAGAGTTAGCCGATGTTATATTTTGGTGACTCAATTTCGATCTCCGTCTTAGATCCTGAATAGGAACTCGTTTCTGGTTCGGGTTCGGCAGTATATGTAATGCCGCTATCGAGATGGTAAGGGTAGTCCTTTATAGCAGTACTTTCAACATCAAAAGTCGTCAGACAAGTGACTTCAATCGCTCTGGTGCGCGCCCTCTTCGGACTAGCCGGGGCTGCAAGAGATCCACGACGAGTTCCTTCGCCGTAGGGTTGGGCGTAGGATCGTGTTCTCGCATATGATCTGACTGTTTCGCCATCGTGGTATCCTAGCCAGCCGAGAATAAGGACTCGTAGACTTGGAATACACGCAAAGATTATAGCCATGCCGTGCTCAAGATGATTGACACAGAAAGCAATCGTCCACGTCCAGTCTACTTCGACCTTCCGATACAATCGTTCTTTGTATGTCAGGTATATCCTAACAGCGCCAATAGCAGTGACACTATAATTTAAAATTCGGTCAATAAGAATAACCTCATGCTAATGTTTAGATAGATGGAGCTTACCCTAAACTTAAAGAAAATAAGAAGACGATGATCAACCTATCCCTTAAGCTGGCCTTTTGCAGCTTCCATGTAAGGTAGACTGGAATCGGGAATGTGAGAAGGTCGGTGAACATATTGATGCAGACTTGGAATATATTGATTCGGCCGACAACAAGCCGGCCGGCACAGTGCAAATTTCCAAAAGTTCTCGATTCCCAATTATTACCAGTCAACGGTGGGCACTCGAAAAGATAGAAGAAAGCAGGAATTATCGCCCCCAGTGTATTTATGGCGAAGAGGACGTAAACAGCTTTCCGAACTGGAGCGATAATGCCACCGACTTTTAGCAGTAATATTATGATGGAAGCCTTGACCAAGGGCAGTATCCAGACACTACACATGTAGAACACCATGCTCGCCTGAATGAAATGTCAGCAATTCGCTCATATATGATTTTGAAGCTTATTCAAGTCGTATATTTACCCTATAATATTCAGTCATCGACGGCTCTGTGTAGTGCCAATTGACCTCCCAGATATGAACACCGTAATGCCACATCACGGTCAATCTCCAAGATGGGTAGATTATCACGATGGAGAATATCTATATATGCGAGCCATTAGTATTCATTCTGAAAGGCTAGATGTGACTACGTCGAGGAAACCACATACCACCGCCACCACAATCAACCAGTCGTCTATCCCAACTCCGCCGGCGCTGCGTCGTTTCGCGTAAAACCGCAGTCCGCAAAAAATTGTTGACAGCATCGGCATCATCACAATAACCGCCAAGCAAAGATTTTGCATGGGATATTGGCCCACCATCTTGCCGGATAAGTTTCCGCAATCAGAGGATTGCGCTCAGATTCTCCAGGTGTGTTGTCGATGATGTTGAAGAGATGATAAACCGTGAGGGTACTGGAAGCGACAGCTTTGGATATCGATATCCACTTTAATGGAGTAACATGCCTAGTCTTGATAAAGTTCTCGGATCTCAAAGGACCCCAAGGGAATGCCTCCTCTTAATACGCAGAATGGTATGTTCGGGATGCCTGCAGAAGGGAAAACTTTCTTCGCAAATAGAGTGTCTTGCCTTTCCATGACCAAGCTATCTGATTGGAACGCCATCAGGTGGACCATGTGGTGGGGCTTTCAAGTCCGCACGCTTTTGCTACAATTCTGCCGGCCGTGCGCACAGGCTAATTCTCTCCGGATCTCGACAGGGCATAATTCGCCTTCCTGCGAGGTAGGCAAAAAAAACAATATCAATGACATATTTACCCTGTACAACCACGCACTTCGATTAAAAATTTGGATATCTTCAATTAAGCAGACCCGCACATATGCTTAGGTACATATATCTAATTACATATACGTACGATCACTATTCTAATTTTTTTGTCGCGCTCCCTAAAAACGACATCGCAATGCCTCCTTCGATTGAATGCGGATGTCCGACAGGGGCTACAGCGCTACTACGGGTCCCCGGATTTCCAGCTGCTAGTTTATCCGGGTACACTAACTGCTGGTCTGGGGAAGCCTCTAAGAAACGCCTTTCTCTGTGGCTCCAGCTTTTGTGGAGGCAATTTCATTGCTCGGACCTTCGGGATCGACAGCTGCTTCCCTGGAGGCTTCTTTCACCGAGTGTTTCTAGGGTGCATTCCATGGTATTCTTCAGACCGTTGCGAGAGATTTGGAAAGCGCTGGCCACGTGCAACTTGGTCTGGGAAGAATTAAAACAAACCTGATCCGGATATCATCAGGGTACATCAAAACCAAACGCTAATATCTGCGAAACACGGACCTGAGTCCTCTTTTGAACGGTACTCCACTCTGACCGCAGTGGCGAGTGAACGGCCAAAACTGTTACATGAAATAAAACGGGCTGCAGTATGGATATCTGCCTCAGGCGTCCGTATTCGAGGGTTTGGACAGCTCAAACATGCTAGAGTTGCTACAGGATACAGACAGCAAACGGCTCAGGGCTCAGTCAGTCTGCTAGTTAACACAAAACTATCCCGTGGTTGAATTTCAGCAGTATAGAGTGGAGCCATGGTTTCTGTCGTATCCGCCATTTAGCCTAAAAATCGCTCCCAGACATGAAGACGCAAGCCCGATAACGACAGAAGGATTTTATGATTATGGAGCTAACCAATAGGATCTTTGTCTTCCGCCCCAAAGGACATTTCAGTTTTAAACCGCTCCCTTCCAGCGGAAGCAACGGGTAGGGATCGTAATATTATTAGCCATCTCAAAAGGCACCAGATGCAAGCTGCTGTCCAATTGAGCCATAAAATCCGGCATTATAGGGGCTCGCCAGGCCTGTCGCCTGTCACTCAATTTCGCACACTTGTTTTTATAAATACCTGCCAAAGATCTACGATTTATAAAGGCAGAATCCCCAGATATTTTATATAATCTCCATTATGGTTCATCTCATAATCGATTGCTGAAAACGCGAGGGAAAGATTCAAAGATAGTTCTTTATTTTAAAGCGTGAGTCAGATCCGATGAGAGAGGAGTAGGCGATCCCGCTCCCCACCGCCCGCGTATAGCGGGGACGCACCATAAACAGCAAGCACTTTCACACCACAACACCTCCAGACCCACTTTTACGTTCTGAAACTCTATTATGCATTGCTGGTCAACTTTGAGCTTGGTATCAGACCATCCACAGTATATTTTTTCCTTGTACAACTTTTTTCCTGCTCACACTCTGAAAGACTCGATGGGTCTCGGCTCAACGCTCAGACATATTCATTAACTCTGTTCACCACCCTTTTTCGAGAATGCGACTTCTGAGCCGATTATTTACCTATTCCGGCCTCCCCCTGGAAATTCATACTCAGAACTCATTTTTAAAAAAATGGGACGTGCATGGGACAATGCATATCTGTATCTGCACATGCTTCAAGGATCTTATAACATTATTGAGCATCGCTAGCTCAAGCCCGTCACAATCTTCATCCCAGGGATATTCATTTGCATGTCACAGGATAGTAGGAGGCCTCAAGGCTTGAGGTGTTTCAATCGCCACGCGAAGAAAAGAAAATCCCCGCGAATTTTAAGAGCTCCTTGAATTCATGAGAAAAATGCATATGCACATCAGAATTCTAAAGCGTTTGGTGTATCCAGATCATCAGCTGAGCCGTCTCGACAAAACTTGGGGTCCATTAGAAAGGTATCCCGCTTGTCTATTCACCCGCCAAAGTGCTCACCATTTAGCGATCAGATAAACTATCAGCTTCGGACGGTGACTATTGGATCCCGAATCAAAGATTGTGCATGGGGGAGATTGAACCCCGCTTGGGAAGAACTTTGCTTGCGGAGCAAATCGAGAGCCTCGATGACAGCATTTGTACAGCAAAATAATCAAATACTTCTGCATTCCTAGCAAGTCTCGTATGTTTGGGCTACTTACATAGTCTCAAAGAATATGTGCATCATCTGCGCATCTAACTCGGCAGTAGGTGAATGTAAGCTATATAATTAGAACTCTCGGTTTGAAATTTTAAATCGGACAATACTGAGGACAGTCCAAATTCCTGAGAAGTTCACAGGCACACTTTGGAAGCTTCAAAATGACCTGGTATCTAAAATTGATGGTTGGCTATATATATGTGTGTGAAGGGTGCTGTGTCTAAATAGATACACGGTAGGGCTAGAGGATAAGCGAGATTATGAATATTGTAATCATTAATACTTGGTATCAATTAGTGAGCCTGGCCAACTGATGCAGAGATATTCAAATCTGTATTTAGTATACCACTTTGGTTAGGCTGGGCTGCAGGCTAGATCTAGTGGTAGATGTCGCTGAGGAAATTTTCAAGTCACCTAATAATTCCGTTGATTACTTCAAAGATTAAATAGATCGGGAGCACTTTTAATAATACTCACGTGTACGGATTCATGTCAGGGTCTTAGACTACACTCATGCCATCATGAAGGGCGCTCGGGCTGGGTTTTGATATTCAGATATTAAGTCATAAATAGATCTTGAATATTTGAAACATTCGTCTCCATTTGATGCGCTGTACCTGCATATATTGCATGTATGCCTCATCTCTATTCAATCGATACAGGTTATAGGATAACCTGTCGATTTGATAGCTATTTTCAGCCTGAATATTACTCGATGTGTGCTTAGACCACCCGAAATGGCTACAAAGTCAGTCTAGATATAATAGAGTAGATACCTATTTCGAACAAGCTAGGCTGTATCTAGGAATACAACAGCAACACGGTTCCTGTTAACGTTTTCTAGGCTGGCGCCAAGAAGCATAAGAGTTACTTTTATAGGTAGCAACAACCTGTCCCTGGATCCGGAGATTGGGCTACATTTGAGTCATGCCACTCTCCGGTTGACAGACCACTTCATGGACTCAAGCCTTCTGGGTAAAGATCCCTGTCACCGAGTAATCCTATTTCGTTCGATATACGATCGTGAATACGAGCCTATATTCAGGCTACGGAACGATTAATTCCGTTAGATAATTGATTAAATAGATTAAATAGATTAAATAGGTATGATAATTTGGTGCCTATGACCTATTTCGTTACAATGGGCTCGTCGAGCCTGTCAATGCAATACTCGAGCTCGAGTATTCATGGCTGATGAGACTTTAAGCTTAAATATACAACAGGCAACGCAAAGAAAACTATGGATACCGGATTTTGGCGGCAAAGCCCGAAATCCGACAAGTCAGGCATCCGGTTTCTAGCCCGAAGATCTGAGATAGGTTGGGCGAATCCTTGCGAACAACCATGTAACGCTACACTTCAATTCAGTATACAAAATAGCTCGAAGACTCTAAGGTCTTGAAAAATACCACCCGCGGTATGAATGTAACCATTTATGCGTGAATTCTGAAGTTGTACACGAAGTGAAAGGATCTCAAGCTGGATAGGCATACGTACCTCCGCATTGAATGTCCGGGAAAGCTACAAGGATCTGGATATATTCCTTGGATTTTCAGATTACTTATCCAAGCTTGCCGGCTTCCCGGTCGTCTATACCCGCAAGGGTCCAAGGATACAACAAACAGGAGCCCGGCGTACCGTCGACTGTCTAATATAATAAACAAAAAGTCAAATTCTTCACCCCACAATACCACAGACAGGTCCTTGGATGACCAAGTTTTCCCTTAGAATTCTTGGTTGGCTGTTCGGGAAAGATCTTGGAAAGCGGCTCTTGTAGAATCCTTGGACAGCATACCTTGTGTATCATGCTTTTGGGTGAGAGCCAAGGCTCTAGAGCAACCCAAGAAGCATAATGTTAGATGATTGCCACTTACCGATTCACCAATCTTCATCTATATCAGCTAACATAATATATCCTCTACGATCATTGGCTCTGCATTGACACCCTAATTCGCTCATGATCACGGAGCGGGCAATACCGGCCCTAACAACTAGGCAGGTATCCAGATAAGCTCCAGCTCAGTAACCCTGCTTCAACAGCATTAGGTATTAACAAGTTTTGGAATACGAAGTATCTGCAGATTCTCATCTCCTAATGTCGTGTAGAATCAATCCTCTTCCGTCTAGTTCGCTCTTTGCGAAACCGAGCTCCAAAAACGAATAGAATTCAATAAATCAATGGGTAACTACCAGGGCACTCCTAGTACTGACAAGGGATCAATCATGTTTCTTTCTATGTCTCCATCGATATATCGATAACATATGGGGTGCCTTTCGTACAATTGACTTTCGCCGCGTTTACATCCACTACATACAACCGGCCCGTTTTTACCGTATACGAAGGATCGACGTAGCATATCTTGATGATAGGAAAAGCACTATCTCTCATGATGGTACCTAATCGTCTATAAAAGGCCACTGAAGGTCGCCTCAAAGCACGCAATACCTTCCTCATCATCAGCATATAAGCAGAGCATTTCTAAAACACACACAGTTTCTCAAAACTCTATATAACCATTACTCCATTCAAAATGAAGTTCACCACTCTTGCCCTCGCTGCCTTCAGCATTATCGCCAGCGCCAGCGCTGCCCCAACTGCTGAGTCCGACATCATTATCAAGCTGTCCCCAGAGCTCCACAAACGCCTACCAGAAGCCGAATTGACTGAATTGATCAAGTCCACGGTATTGAAGAGCCGTGATGTTGGTGCAGACAAGCTCGAGGCTCGTGACTGCTGGTACTGCGGCTTCGGTCTTTGCGGAACCACCACTAGCTGCTGCATCCGTTGCTAAATTGCCATTTTAGACCTACAGTTTCAAGGTAAATGCCTTTCAATCAAATTTGTTTGGGCTGACCTCTACAAATATCTTCTAACAACGTCTTCGTATACCTTAGCGTCAGAGAGATTGTCATAGCAAATTTATGGACATACACCGAGACAATTTCTAAACACATCGTGGATCGATACCAATCAGGGAGAGGGGGGGCGTGTGGGTTTAAAAATGCTGTATATAATTACATTTGCAGTAACAAATAAATCGTAAACGCGTGTACTGCGTGTACATACGTACTGAAATTCACAACCAAAAAATGTAATACCATATCTAGCAAATAAGAGCAACATCAAAGACCTTCTCAATAACATCAATTATTTAAGAAATACACTAAGTCTTTACTAACAAGTGTTTAATCATCGGCCATTCCGAGGCTACCCATTCTTGACGCCCCAATTTTGGCAAACGTGTGTGCAGCGTACTTAGCCAGAATTGCGCAGCGAGTAGAACAAAGAGATCAGCTTAACACTTATAAGATCAGGCCAGAGTACGAGTCTCAGGTCAGAGCACAGAACGGGGTCAAGTATAGTTGAATAGCTATTAGAAATACCCCACTCCACACAGAACAAAGTGCAAGCCCAAAATGAAGAACAAAAGCTTTAAAAAAACCATCGATTTACACTTCGTATTCGTATTAACTTGAGTTTTTCCCTTCATATGTCTCGGGATTGTTACCGGGGCAAAACCATATGAGTTAGTAAAAGGGTTAAATAAATTGTTTGAATGAATATATTATTATAGGGTAGGCTTTAGCAGGAAGCAAAACTTTAGATTCTAGCTGCTGAACTCATGAATGTGCGAAGTCCGTGCTAATTAATCCTGAGTACTAGAATCGAGCAGAGTCATATTAAGGGTACGTACGTTCACGCACTAGCTTTAATTGTCTTAACATCTTGCCATTCCCGATAACACTTTGGCCACCTTAGTGATTAAAATTCGTAAGATGGTGAGTTTCGCGAACTCGAGTATAGAGTTTGGGTTAATTTTGACTGGACAAAAATTGCTGAACCAAGATCATACCGGACCATACTAAAAGAAATATATTTGAAGACCTGAAGTGTATCTGTGAGTTTGCATATCACGTCGCCTGCCTTTGAATCTCGCCAATTCGCCCAACTTTTTTGGCAAGGTGAGGATCTTTAAGAGACGGATCACAACTTTTATAGCGAGGTGCGGCAAAAGGATCTCTCCCACGAAGATATTCCGGTTGCGTATATATATATATGCATCCTCTTAGCTTCTATTGCAAATCTTGGGGTGTTCGATCTCTGTACATAAATGTGTTTCGGCGTAGATTCTCACTATGAAGTGCCCTTTCCACAATAAAAACAGGCTTCTCAAGCGATGGTGAGGAAGTAGGCGGGATTCCTTATTACGCGCAAAGTATGATTTCATGGCTAAGCCGTTAGATTTAAGATTGGCTGACCCCGATGTTGTGTATTGACCATATCTATAACTTTATTGTATTTATATATTTATATATTTAGTGGTATGATTGAATCCCGGCTGGGTGATACCCGGAAAGAAAAATTACTACCAAGTGCTAGCTTACAGTTTGCTTCCCACCAACGGACGCGGTATCTCAATCCTTCAAAATTTCGGCCATTCGTCGATTGGGGGTTGATATTATTTGACGTTTCTCCTCCCCCCCCTTTTTTGTTTTTAACCTCACTCCAGACTTCTAGACGCACTTTATCACATTTTGACTGTAACTACCAGTCATCAACATGCACATGTATCTAATATTGATAACTAAACTTGCATTTTTACCTCCAGCTCAGTAACAACATGCCTCGATTTCAAAGCTACTCTGAGGCAGGCGTTTCTCGTCAATCGCAAACAACCTTGCCTGTCAATATATCTAAAGTATTGCTGAATTTTGCGCTATTAATAAATAAGCATGTTTTGCAAACAATTTTATCATCATAAAACAATACTGGTTCGCGAACAGATCTAGTATCTGGGTCTGTTGGATATTTCAAAAGGAGAGGCGTGATGACATCATGTACCTGCGTCTCAAACCCACATGTATCAAGATGGGCAAAATTTCCATTCTGATCTGCGAATATTGAAAGCGGGCCACAAGAAAATCCTGGTTTTCGGTTGATCTAGCATAACCACCAAGGGTTGTGCAAGCAGCCTCTAAAATTAGAGCCAGGTTGCAAATTGCATATCGACCCGTCGCTGTTCTGCCACCGAGATCGAGATCGTGGAATCGATATATAGGGCCTGGCGGCGAAAACTTCTCTGATCGCCGGGAGGAGAAGGCGATTTTTTCTGCCTGTGTCGTTTCATGAATTCTGTCGATGCACGATATAGAGGTAAGAGATTTCAGTTTACTTTTTAATAGCTTGATCTCTGGGTCAGAATTCTGGACCAAACATAGTATTGTCTACTCATGGTCACGCTTGAATCCAAACTCCTTGAGGTTTGCAGCTAATTTTGTCACCCTGAGAGATTATGATCCTGGTATGCACTGCATGATATATATTGATCAAAAGCAGGAATTCGAACCATATAGTGCTAGCTGGAAGATATATGTATACCTTCAATCAGCCCACCATCAGTATCTCCGAATTCTTGCCCTCGACACATCCAACCACGATATTTGTGCATCTTTCGAACGCGAACTTCTCACCAGAGCTGATCTGAAGCGAGGTGGACGGGCAGTCGAGTATGACGCCACCAGAATTTCCATCTCCCAGCCTGCATGGTAGCACAAGCCCTACAACACAACGGTACATCCATCCCTCCCTCGAAGCAACAGGTCTCCCAGTCGATAATAAGTCGACTATAGATTTCGCAAACCTGGGGTTGACAGCTAAAGTCGTCGCCGGGAATGAAACGGTTCTCGAAACCTCTTCGGGGTTACGGTTACCCTGTGATCCCGCAGCGATCGAGGATGTAAAAACTGATGCACATATCACATGCTCAATGAGGCGAACTGGTGATGGTATTCCCGCTCGCACAAATGCTCAGTTTCCACCTTTACCGATATACGGAACTTCTAAATGGTATAGATGGGTGGTCATTCAGTTTCTTAGGATAGTTTCATTTGTTCTATCGACAATTTTCTTGCTAACAATCGTTTGCGGCGCTGTTTTCAAAACAACTCAGAAGAGCATCCACATTCTCAAGCACCCGTTGTCAAAAGGCGCTGAAAGGCCGCTCAGGGATTTAGAGCACCAGTTAGATAGGGAGTTAGACGAGCAAGATAGGAAATATGGGAAACCCAAATTAAAATGTGACGTTGGATACTACGCGAGAAGGGTGGGGCTCGATATGGAAGAATTTAAAGTCACAACTGAAGATGGGTTCGTACTCGTCCTTCAGCGTATATTCGACCCAGAACATAGAAGAGACGCAAGAAGCGGGAAGGAAAAGAAGTATCCAGTGCTGCTGATGCACGGGTTACTTCAGAGTAGCGGGGCATTCTGTTCGAACGATGATAATTCATTAGCCTTCTATCTCTGCAAAAGGTTTAGATCCAGCCACTCAGGTTCCTTGAAATAATTATTCGATACTAACGGTCATTTATTTTGGCAGCGGCTACGACATCTGGCTCGGTAACAACCGCTGCTATTACAAACCTGAACACATGGTTCTAAAATCTTCGGATCCAAGAATGTGGTGCTGGAACATCCGTCAGATGGGAATCTTTGACCTCCCCGCATTCGTCGACTACATTCTTTCCAAAACCGGCTTTCCAAAGTTAGCTCTGGTAGCTCACTCACAGGGTACTACACAATCGTTTGTCGCCATGGCAAAAGATCAACATCCGACGCTTGGCTCGAAAATATCGATATTTTGTGCGCTTGCGCCGGCTGTCTATTCTGGACCATTGATAAAGATGGCACATTTTAAGTTTATGAAGTTGATACCGGCTGGAATGTTTAGAACAGTCTTCGGAATCCACTCGTTTATACCTTTTATGATCACAATGCACACAATTGTACCGGGTGGACTATATGGATGGCTAGGGTATAGAGTTTTTACGTATTTGTTTGATTGGTCAGATGCCTTGTGGTCACGCAGGCAAAGAAGTAGAGGCTTTATGTTTTCACCTGGTACGGATTCCTCTGGGGGATTTCTAATTACGCTGTTGAATTAATTCATGCTAATAAATTTTTTAGTATATGTTAGTTCCGAAAGTATGAGGTGGTGGCTAGGACGGGATGGGTTCGCGACTCATAAGTGCGTACTAGCAACAAGAAACGAGGTTGAGGAGGAGGAAAGAATGGAAGGGTCGTTAACGGCAACTGCCAAAGGCCCTGATGGCCAGGAGCATCTTTTGGAATCAAAGGCCGTCGCGACTACCCGACCTGTGATAGAGGAGGGAGAAGGGAAAATCGAAGCAACAACCAAGTTGTCAACGAAAACTGAGGCCATAGAACCACGTACATTTGGTCTCCCCGCAATTTCGCAGCTTGAAGAGGAGTGCGAGGAAAGGGTCACTCGGGTGGATACATCTCCTAGAATTGTGAGGAAGTCGTCGGCAAACGGTGTGATAGATTTGAATGAAGAGCATCGAAAGGATGAGAGTGATACGCCCGATAGCGGCTACTTCTCTAGCGCGGCACCGTTAAGCTCTAAAACCAATGCTCTAGAGGAGGGCCGTATTTCACGTACATCTTCTTCAGAGCGCCGGGAGAGGGCTTGGTTTGGCGATAGTTTCCCACCGTTAGCTCTTTGGATTTGTGGTTCTGACAAATTGGTTGATGGCATGAAGCTTTTGCACCGGCTAGAGAGGGGAGCGGAGCCAGATGTCAGACTAGTTCACTCCAAAGTCATTCCTGGGTATGAGCATCTTGATTGCATATGGGCTATTGATAGTACTCAGCAGGTGGGAAGCGAAGTAAAGAGCTGTATCTGGCAGAACATTGACAAAAGTATCAGAAACAGTATAAATTTGAAAGTCCCAACAGGGTGTGAGGGTACAGGCGTCCTCCAGTCACTACAGAGCGAGTTGTGTCGCTAAAAACTAGAATAATGACCTTTAACCCAACGAGACCATCTTTAAACCCCTGAAGGAACTTCCCCTCCAAACTCCCCCTATTATATTATTTTATTCTATCCTATTTTATTTTTGTCTTTTATTTTTTTATTTATTTTCTCGTTGTCGGGTAGTACTAGTATTGAAAGTATATATATATATATAACTATATAGTTAACTATAACTATATATTTTCCTTTTCGTGTGGGAAGTACACTATACAAGATACGCAGTATGGTATTCCCAGAATAGACTCCAACAACTAAAAGGCTAGCTAAATCCAATCGCTGACCCAAACGGGAAGACGGACGTCCGGACATGCACTATATAGAAATAGATTCCGTTTGAGAAGCAGATGTATCAAACAGCAGATCGATTGATTATATCCTGAATTGATCGTCTTCATCCGAGTCACATTGAAAAACCGAGGCTTGATAAGCTGCATACTACAGCTTTCGTACCAGGCTGGGGCTGTCGACGCTTGGGCACAGCAAACCCCCCCCCGATTATCCTTGTCAATGAGCGGAAGCGTCTATATTATAAAAACGAGTAATTATAGGTAGCAACATCAGGACACGGGACGGAAAATCGGCAAAATTGTCATCAAAGGCGGCGTGTTGTCTGGTGGTAACAGTAATAGGACCGGGAACCTTATCGTGGGCGAGATTTTTTGAAAGGTCTGCCAAAACCTGTTATCGATAGG
This sequence comes from Arthrobotrys iridis, assembly GCA_036971165.1. Classification (NCBI taxonomy): domain Eukaryota; kingdom Fungi; phylum Ascomycota; class Orbiliomycetes; order Orbiliales; family Orbiliaceae; genus Arthrobotrys; species Arthrobotrys iridis. The sequence goes on from JAJTTS010000006.1 coordinate 1,901,134, forward strand.
CTCCTAAAATGTGGTATCGAGGCAAGAATACTATAAGATCGTTTGAACTCGAGCTAAGAACAGTATCCCCTCGTAGTTAGAGATCTTATAGCCATCTAAACAAGGGTTGAAATGTTGGGTTAGCTTCGGAGTGTTGGAAGTGTTGGATCAGCGTGGTCTCGTTGGATCAGCGCCTCCACTTCTGTGTTGAGGTCTCGTTGTAACCAAACAACACAAAGCTAAAGGCTGGACCACAACGAAGATCGAATTAACCTTCCGTTTGCGACATGCAGCGGTCACGGCATGCAGTTGCGCAGATATTATTCCTAACATACGCAGGTATCTAGATTCAAATGTGTTAAAGGTAGGGGAAAGATAAGTATTTCGAAGTCAGTAAGGTGAAGGGTACAAGAATGGTAATGTAGCTACTCAAAATGTGTTGAGCCTGAAGCGTGCTTAGTTTTATCCATCGATTCCGCCGTTTCAAGGCGTTCGAACGTTAGACTTCTGCACACCATAACGCACTTTCCATGTACGGGAAAAAAAAAAAAAAAAAAAGGTCGGCCCGTGAATGAATATCCAGATAGCCAAATATGTCCCCGTGATGTCATTCGCCCAATGGTGGATTCAAATTGGCTCATCTGAAGCACATTTACAGTTTCGATTGATCAGACTTCGAAGGATCGGAGTCGGATGTACTTCTGTATCTTCGGTAAGAAGAGGGCCCAGGGCAGGTAGTATCGGGAACCGATTCTACCACAAAAATAGAGGCATGCTACATGGGTAACTCTGGTTCGGCTTTCAAATTTTAAGTGATCCTGTCAACGCTGTGCTATGATCGCAGCCTAGGCCTCGAACTTCAGTGAACGCTTCAACCTGTCGCGAACGGGGTGAACTAGCGGTATGCACCAAAGCAGCTGAGAATTGGAATTTTTATGGGATTGTAGCCAATGGGAAGGTCGAACAGATCGTCGAGAATTATTTAGGGTAGGACCTGGTTGGAGCCAGGGTTTAATACGCTGGTTCAGTTAAATTGAGAGTGAGCAAGCCTATAGGCGATCTCCTGTGGGTAGCAATTTGTCGTTCTTTCGTCATCCAATTTTATGATTTCTGAAGGAAACGATAGATGCCACTTCATCGCTCATTCATCGAAGCTGTGAAGATATCGAACTTGTTTCCTATGCCTCCTAGATCCCTTTCATTGGATCGATGATTCGAATTGTTCAAAAAATCAGCCCCGCAGCTGTACGGCGTGAGAAATTCCAACATTAGGGCTGACGGGTGCGCTGGTGAGATCATTTTCTCCTCTTACGAAGCATGCAAGGGTAAGGTATCCTCCTTGGGCATTTGCTGCTCGCTAGTTCTTGGCCCCACGACCCAATTTCGCTTCTGTAACCACACTCAAAACCCAAAAAGAGTTCCTCAATTTGCATGTAACCTGACATGAGGAATTTTTGCATGGAGAAATCGTGCCGTAAGAGGGGTGGAAGCACAGGAGAAGTCGGAAACATTTTGTGTTTTCCATAGCCTGCGTTTGTATTTTTTTTTTTTTCTTTCTTTCTCGAGCAACATACTATAGAAGGAATAGAACAGTGGTATCTGCCATGGTAAATCGAGGAACGAGATCAAGCCCTCTTGCATCTGTTCCTGATTTAATATTAGTGATGGTGGCCGAACACCTCGCCCATGTGCGACCAACTGCGGCCAGTGGTTGCATGCACCGTGAACCTGGCCCATGCATGGCTTCCTGGGCGGAAAAAAAGCTGTTGGATGGAAGGAAAAGCGAACTTCCATGCGCCGATTCCCCCTTTCGTGGTCGTGCATACTGGCTGCATATTCCAGCACACGCACCCACTATCCCCTTTTTCACACGTAGTTTTAGCCTCTTAGAACTTGACAAGCCATTGACACCATCTCCAGGCGAGAGTGGCAGACAGAAAGAAAGAAAG
>JAJTTS010000006.1:1903078-2076922 GCA_036971165.1 Arthrobotrys iridis
AAAAAGAACCACTTCCTGGATGAAAGACTCTCACCCACACACATTTCTCTCGCCTGTTTGTTCCTTCTCTTCGTTTGAACCCCGTCGAGGTACCTTCCGCTGACAATAACGCACTTAGAATACCAGTTGTACCGGCCAAGCCGTACCCTACACACCCTCTCGCCCTCGGGCATCTTTCACTCGTTTTTTGTTCTTCTTGTTCTCCTCGTTTGTTCTCTGATTTGGTTGTGCATTTTCATATTGTTCGTCGTCGTTCCTGAGGTTGGATTACATTGCAAATTTTGGTTGTCGACACGTTCAGTCCCTTCCGCCGAAAACCAGTTATTATAACAGAGATACTGCACGCTCCTCCAAACAGTCAGCGGCTACGGCAATAATTGATAATTTCAACACTACCATTCCTCTCTACCACACATTCATCGCAATCGCCCTCGAATTCTCCAAGCTCGACATAGAATATCCCCCTTGCATCGGTGCGCCCCTGATAGAGCAATATCCTACAACCACTAGGTCCGTCATCATCTTCTTTCCCTCCTTACTCCAGTTCCACATTGCACTGCTGGCGTGATGTTGGCTGTGCAACTTCGACAAAACCTAATTTGCTGCGCTGTACCCATTTGCTTCGTCACGACTCCTAATCTAACAACTAAAATTGATGACTAACGACTGTATTGTCTTTGTGTGTTGAATAGTATCATCTTTCATATCTTCTCCTCCAGTTGCTTAATGATCCATTCACGAAAATAAGGGCTATCCGAACAAATGATTTCGACAAAGCTCCTATAAAGCGCCGTCAACCTTTGAACAACAGGAAGACGACAGCCTAGAGATACTTTTGGACTCGCGATTGGGGTGAACCAATTGCTATCATACATCGAAACAGGATGGGTTTGGGGAGGAGGAGAGGGCAATCGCCCTCGGTATTATCGATATGGGCAACGTTAACATCGGTGGCGTCCGCTATCAACTTCACTGAAATATCGTTACCTAATATCTTGACGGACGGTTATGGTCGGATGGGATTGGTAGGCGACTTTGATAGCATATCGCTGTACCAGTTCGCAGAGCAGGGCACACAGACTTATTTTACCAATGGTAGCCATGCCATCATGACACAACTTCCAAATGGCGAACTTGCAACCATCGCGGTCGCCGATGGACACATTAACGACATGTGTCTGTTCACAACTATGGACGGAACATTGGCCGGACTGGTTGTAGGGGGAAATTTTACCAGGATCGGCGACCTCAGGACCCAGGCCATTGCACTTATAAATCCGGAAACTGGTGCGCCGATTCCACTGGCTACTGGGCTTTCGGGAACTGTCAACACGTTGCTTTGCGACCGGCCCTCGAACAATGTTTATGTTGGAGGGGACTTCAGCTATGGGAACTCAACGAATGCGCTTCGGTGGGAAGGAATGGAAGGGTGGCAAGAGCTGCCGTTCCAAGGTTTCAATGGACCCGTGGAATCAATTTCGCGAATGAGCAATGGAACTATCGTCTTTGGTGGAAAGTTTACTGCTGTTGGAAATGAAACACTAAGCTCGAATCCGAACGGCACAGAGAAAATAACCCAACAAGTCGTCAACCTTGACTCTGCTTCTACTATCATCTCTGCCAATCTCGGATCGGGGAGACAGGGTTTCAGTGACCCCTCAAATATTATATGTTCCACCGGAACTGAAGAACAGGCCGGGAGCGTCTTTCTTTTCGAGGATGGCGCTCAAGGCTCGTGGTCAGCTGAACTTGCCTATACCGTTTACCCCACAAAGCTGAGGCTCTACAATACTCATTTCGAGGACCGGGGATTGAAGACTTTCCGATTCGTTTCGCGCCCTAATAACGGGATCATGAACCTTACATCTGTAGACCCCGTGTCGAACGAGCGGTTCTACTGTGATGCATGGTGCCCTCTCTCGCATGATACCAACGCCACGGTCCCATATCAGGATTTCAACTTTGTAAATGTTATACCTACATTTGCCTTCCGAATTGAAGTTATTGAATGGTTTGGTGCGGGAGCAGGGTTGAACGCCATTGAGTTATTCCAAGACGGTGAGAAAACAACACTATTCAACACTCTGCTGGCTTCCAGACTAATGACCAATTTCAGATATCTACGCTTTCGCTGATAACACTCTCAACGAGCCATCATGCAAGGATGCCCAGGGCCCTTCATCAGCCACAATCGATGGAACATGGGAATCCGTCGGAGGACCCCCATTGACTGACTCTAAATTCTTGAAGGGAAGTTTCTTGACATCCGATTCGGAGAGACCAAGTGTCACCTTTAGACCCGACATCAGGATTTCCGGTCAATATCAAGTTTTAGTATACACGCCTGGGTGTCGACAAGATAACTCATGTGTCCAGCGGGGCGAAGTCCAAGTCACAGGCACATTCTCGTCCAACGAAACTTCCAAACCAGAAATAAGCTTCTTCCAGACTAACGATTTTGACAAATACGATGTTTTCTTCACCGGATACGTTGAAGCTAATAGCGAGGATCACACTGTCGAGATCACACTGCGTCCTACTCTTGGAACCCCCCTGGACATGCAAAACGTAGTAGCCTCGAAGGTTCGGTTTATTCTCGAGGCTCCAGCCGACAAATCACAGCTTCAGACTCGGCAGACTAGACAGACTGGGTCGGGCTCTACATCGTCCCGTAGCGGGCAACTTACACTTAATGGCGTCTTTTCTTTCAATCCGGGCGCGAATATGGAAAGTGCCGAGCAAGCTACCGCAATCAGCGTTTCCGGAGCCCAGCTTCCTGTCAATATGACGATTACCTCTGTGGTTGCTAATAACGACACCGTATTTATTGCCGGAGATATTCGAACTGAACAATTCGGCAACTTCCTTTTCATCGATGATGAAGGTTTGCAACCAGTTGCGCTCGGTGGACTGAATGGCGCTGTTACCGATGCATACCTTTCGAACAATGTTATATATCTCGCTGGCAGGTTTAATGATACTGTCGACAGATCTACCGCTGGGCTCTCTCATGTTGCAGCCTACAAGGTGGATACCAAAGAATGGCAGCCGCTCGGAACAGGTCTTGACGGTGTTCCTACTAGTATTGTACCGTTTTCAGTCAACACTACGGGAACGGTTGAATCCTATTTTGTCTTCTCCGGACGCTTCACCAAGATACTTGCATCGGATACGCAACCTGAAGTTATTGTCGGGGGGATTGCTATTTGGGTCATGAGTAAAAATGAATGGCTAGAGAGGCTTCCCGAAGCCGAATTCAGCCTCGATGGCTTTCTTTCCCAAATAACCGAATTCTCCCCAAACCCACCCTTTTTTGCAGGCTCCCTCATCTACAACAGGAATGGCCTTGCAGGAGCTGTGTCTCTTGTCAAGCCAGACAACGGACCACTTCAACTCCTGCCGCTTGGTATCGATATCTCGGAACCTCAAGTTTCCAGTAGTTCGAATCAAAAGCGAGCGTTGGACCCTTCTTTGGGAGTGGAGATAAGCGGTGTGCAGGCAGGTGCTTTCTATGAGAAGAAGAACATCACGATTCTGGGGGGCCGATTCAGCTCCGGCGATGTGCAAAATTTGGCCTTTGTTCTTGGCCAAGATAACAACAAGGTTGAAGGGGTTCCGGGCAACGTTTTGACCGGAAACAATGTGGTTACATCGCTACTTCTAGCCTCTAAGACCGGCTCAGAAGGGAAATTATTCATTGGGGGTTCAATTAACACAACAATTATAGGCGCGCCGGTGGGTGGCATGATTGTATTCGACATGGAAACCAACGACTTCGTTGAGCCCCAACCACAGCCTCTTCAATCCCCTGGAAACCAGTCAGTTGTTTATACGATTACTCAACAACCCAATGGCCGACAAATCTACGTCGGTGGCTCGTTTACCGAAGCTGCCGGTGGGTTCGAGTGTGAAGGTGTCTGCATTTACGACCCAGAAACTTTCCAGTATTTCGCTCCAGGAACCGGATTTGGGGGTGTTGCGTACGCGAGTGCCTGGACGGATACAAATACCTTGGTTGTTGGAGGCGCGCTTAAGCTGAATAATAGTATCGTTCACCTCGCGACATACAAGCTGAGTACTTCGACATGGACTGTTTTCCAGAATGCGGACGAGATCCCGGGCCCTGTAACGACCATATTCACCCCGACTGGCGAGGAAAACAACATTTATGTTGGAGGAAATGCGGATGGTCGCGCGTTCATTTTTCGATGGGATGGTATAAAGTGGAACAACCTAGGCGCCGGTCTTCGACCCGGTTCTATCCTCCATGGTATTGAAGTCTTCGAGTTGAATGGTGCTCATGCACCGAACGATCTTCTCTCGCAGAGCCAGATTCTTATGGCGTCTGGAAATATCCTCCTTGACACAACGACCGTTAACTCTTCTGCTGCCCTCTTTGACGGTATCAGCTGGACGCCTTTCATCCTAACAACTAACGAAGATGGATCCTCCGGTTCTCTTGGTGCCTTTGTATCACAAAGCAAGCATACATTTAATGAAAATGCCGGAAAGCTCGCCGTCGGTTTGGTAGTCCTGATCTCGCTCGCCCTTGCGTTAGCGTTGATATTCCTTATTGTTGTCATTGGTGTGATCGCTTCATACATCAGAAGAAGAAGGGAGGGTTATGTCCCAGCACCTACGAGGGTCACACCGATTCCGATAGCACAAGACATGACGGAGCGAGTGCCGCCGGACCAATTGTTCCAGGGTGTTGGATTTGCGTCCGCTAGAGGGACACCGCATATCTAAGCCCGCATAATCTTTCTGTCTTTATTTTTGTATTTCTATTTGGAATGTTATGTTGTTTCTCCCTCTTGTTGTTCCTGTGTTCCTGCTTATGTTTTCTGATTACCGTCACCATATATCCCCCAATCAGTTTCGTTTCCTTTCCTTATACCTTTTTTTTTTTTGGTGAAGCGGGATTCATGGCGTTTTCATTACTCTGTATATTTCGCAGGGGTCGGTCTTTCTCGTTGATACACTACATTATGAGAAGAGAGAAAGAAAAGAGGGGGAAAGGCGAATACCCCATCAACCTCCCACTTTCGTTCCTTGCCTTTTGAAGTTCAAATTTTTCTTTTATTCTTTGTACTGATTCATTGTCCCTCCTTCAAGCCTTGTAAATTCCACAATGGCTTTTCTTAGCCTGTTTTTCGACTGTCCTTTCTCCCGTGGACCACATCAGCCCTCTTCTCTTCATTACACACACTCTTTGGCGGATGGGACATGGGTTAGCTTCTCTGGATAATCGAAGTGGGAATGGGGATTTTTTCTTTCATCTTTGTCTTTTCATTTTATTTCTCTTAGTCTTCTCAGAAAACCACTTAATTACTTACACGCTCACCTTTCACACACTCATACTCATACTCACGCACGCTTCAACGTTCGAAAAAAAAAAATTAAAATTAAACACACCCTTCACGTATAGATAGGTAGATAGCGGGGCAAGGGGATGGAAAAGAGAGGAAGCTTTAATGGTCAAAACGCATAAAATTTGGGAAACCCCAGTAATTCTCTCTCTCTCAAAAGAAAAAGTCATTCCGTGATATTCGTAAATCTATATATGAAACGTGTTCGTTTCGAAAGAATGGAGAAGAAATTTTTTTTTTTTTTTTTCAAAGATTTCGAGAGATTTGGAACTCTGTCAACGCCACAAGAAATTTTCTCCAAAGGGATGTCTTTCTTTGCTTTCCTTACTTTGTTTCCCCCTTTTCTCGATCGTAAGTGCAGCTCGCTGCAATGCGTTATGCATATGTAGGTTAGAACGTGAAGAATAAAAGACACCGCTATGCTACGGGGCGTACATTCCTACCAGATCTAGATCTCAGATAGCTAAAGACCCCCCGATCCCTGGGATGTCGAATTACCCCAAGGCGCCTACGAACACCAATATTTCCCGGGGAGAAAGGAGAGGAGAGGAGACGGTGTGAATTCGGATAATCATTCCGGTTTCAATATTCAAGATCCGAATATGATACAAGCGCATGCGAACCGCTTATCAGGATAATATCCCCCAAGTATACACCCAAGTCATAAAAACATGAGAAAATTTACACAAAGACAGGAACGCCTTTACATCTAGATAGTACAGATATAAAATAAAAATAAGAAATCCAACAAAGCAATGAGATAGAGAGATCACATGAAGTATCTCCTGTCCAGATGGTAGGGGTTACGTAAGCCCCCCCCCGGATCGAATATCTCAAAAGCTCATGCCATATCCGCGATCGCCTTGGAAATGCCCGCAGTGTAATAGTCTTCCCTTCTGGCCAGATATGGCACCAAAAGCTCCTTCTTCGCCTTGGCTAGTAAGCCGTCTCTTAACCGGTCCTTCAATGCGGCCGCCGGAACGACATACAAGTTCCCGACTTCATGAAGCAACTCATAGCTCTCCTTAACAGATCCAGTGCCAATTGGGTTGGCCGGATCTTCATCCGCATCCCATTTGGTAAACATCGACTGATAGAACACAATATCCTTTGTCAGTGAGATACCACCGACGACGTTGATAGTGTTCTTTGTGAGATTTTCCAGGAAGCGAGTGCGGAATCCTGTTGCTATTTCGTAGAGGAAAGAGACCAGATTTGGGCCTGTAAGTGCGATCTTGGCAGTCGCGTGTACCTTTTCGAGGAACGTGGAGATGGACAGGCAAGTTGGGGTTTGAAGCATCATCAAGGAAACCTCATCATCTCGAGGTCGGTAGTCGCGTTTTGGCTGTTTATTGAGAAGACTGGTGGTGTGATTGAGGACGGCATCAACGGTCTTTTGTATGACCTGGTTGATACGGTCTTCAACTTTGCTGAAGAACCGGTGAGAGGCCAAAGACATCTCGCGGCGGATTGTGAGAGAGGTTTGAGCGAGGGGTAGAAGAGCCGTGTGGATTGTTTTGTGCATGAGGCTGAGGATGATACTGGCGGATTTGAGCTCAGAGAAGTAGCTGATATCTGGCTCGTTCTTTGCGACTTCAGCGGTAATTGCAAAGTCCAGACAGCTCTCGAGAGCAGTTTCAACGTATAGTCCGACATTCTCAAGAAGAACAGCCAGGAAAGCTGATGCATCCTTTGGCATGTCGGATGAAGATCCTATCTCTAGGGATCTTCCAATACCTTCGGCTAGCCATTTCAACATTCTCTTCGAGACATCCGTGGACAGCTGGCCATCCGTTTCCTCAAGATCGATTTCCGTGATTTTTTCGTCCCTGTTTTGGTGCTTTTCACGGAAAGAGCCAAGGCCTGCCAGCCGAAGTAGTTGTTCTGTTCTTCGGGAAGTGGCTGGATCCGTATCCTGTAACTGAGTAATGACTCGGTCTCGAGCGCTTGTTGTGCTATTTTGGAGCTGAGTCTTCCACCTGTCAAGCATGGTTGTGTTCTGTAGTTTCTTGCGTCTCGTCTGCGAGTGGTGTTAGCAATGTATCACCTAATATACGAGGGGACTATCTTACATGGAAGGTATTGAACTTGAAGAGAATGGATTCATAGAGGTCCTGTAGCGACTTCTTCTCCCTTTCGATGTATCTGATAGTCCCTTCTAGGTAAGGGGTGAACAAATCATCTAGGTTCTGATCGAGACATGAGGCGATTTCATTGTTAGTGTCCTTATCGTTTAGCTCCTCGCTATGTTCTTTGAGTTTGTCGACCAATGTGTCGAGACTACTCTTCGCGGATTGTAAGGATCTTAGGAAAGCGAGCGGTGAGATTGTCTCGGCCTTCTCAAGTACCAGCTCTAGTCTTTGTTGGATCTGTCGACGAGTTAACGCGGTTCCGCGTCGTTTTAGGGAGGCACTTAACATACCGTTTGCTGGAAGATACGTTGTAGGAAGCTCTTAGTCACATCTCCAGGAACCGGGAATATGTCCTTGATTAATGAAGATTCTTGGATGATAACCGTTCTAGCCGCTTCGATGATCTCCGCCAGGCTCCTCTCCAAAGGTGGAGGGTCTGCATCAGGATCCGGGAGTTTCTCCCAGCTAAAAGTCACCAGTCAGCACCAAATCTATGATCGGAAAACACGATTAGGACTGACATATCCCCTCCCAGTATGACTTCATTTGTAACCAAATGCTGTTTCGTGATGAAGAACTCATGCTGGTTCACAAACAGGGCTTTCACTGAATTGCCACCGTTGAAGTCGTGCAACATCTTCGCACACCCCTTCATAGCCGTGATGTCCATTTGCCTGTAAGCCGAATCAAACTGTGCCAAAAGATCCTTCTCCAGACTCTCCGAGAACTTTTCGATCAACATCCTCGTTTTGTCGTTACTCGGAAGTTCCAACTTGTACGCGATGCTCATCAACTGCCGTGAGATTTTCGCACATTTGATGCTATCATTGATCGACCCGCTCTTTCTCATCTTCTCCAACCGACTGCTATCACCCTTTCTGAATTCGACGTAACATTCGATTAGGAACTTAGCGTCCATGGCTCTCATCCTCTGCTTGTCGAGTTGTTCGAGTTCACCACCGATCGAGACGGCCTTTCCACCAATGTTGACATCGAGTCTCTGGAACTCGTCCAAGGTGTTTTCGAGACGACGGCCTAGTTCTTGTACGCGACGGCCATGGTCGATTTCGGCGCGCCTGACGGCTTCCTTGAGTTCGCTTTCTTGTTCGGCGAGGTCATCGTCGAGCTGGCGAATCCGTGTGACCGCGGCTTCGAAGGTTCGGATGTAGGGTTTTGGGTCGAAGGCTATCACAGTGAATGACGATTAGACTATATTCTCTAGAACCCCTAGGATCGAGCAATTTATAGTACCATTGGCGTTGGAACCTTGTCGACGAGAGATCTGGACGCTCTGGCTAAGGTTCTCGATGAAGTCCTTCACGAGGTACTCCTTAGACTATAGCCATCCGCGAGCATTAGCATCGGCGGTTCAACCGTTATCGCAAAGGACACATGGAAAAGATAATCAAAATACCGAAAAGTGACTTAGATCGAACGTCGGCAAGCTGGGGTACAGCCCGCGAACTCCCTCGTTACTGTTTGCCATTGTGCTGGAATTCCTGGGAGCGCTCTATGCCCTGGAGGAATTTTTACGGGAAGTGAAGTGGGAGGACATAATAATCGTTTAAACCCCTGGCGATGAGATCCAACCGGGCCCGAAAGTGGGTGATCGAAGCGTGGACCGTTAGGAGGCGGGGTGTAAGTAGTAGCTTTAGCTTAGCTGTGGCGTTTGGGGGAGCTTGTCGGTGAGTTTAGAGTTGGGGGAACTCTCAGTGTAGCGAGTGTATGTATGTTTGCAGGGGGTGGGTGCAGCGCAGCTTGATTGTTTGTTCCTTCTAGAAATCCAACTTTGGATTTTTTTTTTAGAGTCATGAATTTAGATCTTCAAAAGAATCCTCTGGCTTGAGGTTTTGACGATGCTTAGACAGGCAAAGAGTATCTCGACCGTCGCTAATTCGTAACTCGAATCGCCAGTTCGCCGCAACAATGGTATGCTTGGGAGGCTATGAACTATCCAGTGTGTGATTATTATGAACTACGCTAACATCTATAATCAGTCCTCGAACACCCCAGACCAAAATCCCGCCAACCAGGACGAAGATATGCTGAAAAGAGTACTCCAAAATCCGTCTTCTCTCCTTAGAGCGCCCCAGCATCTGGGAATGAAAACCCTCATTCGGGAGGCTTTTACCAAGAGAATCCCAACAGTTGCGGCTTATGTGAAGGACAGACGGGATATCCAGAAGGTCCGAAAAGCGGCGGGGTCGGTGTTTTTACTCGATCCTTTGGAACGTACAGTCATAGACCCCAAGCGATTGTACGGCGATGAAGGGAAGCAGACGTACATCATACCTTTGTTACCGTCTGTCAAGGCCGATGGTGGGTGAACGCGTGCCTGATCGTTGGGACTTTTGTTTGGGTTCGTTAGGCTAAAGTATTAGGATTAGATGAAAGTACTATGCCGGCGGATCTGGCTCAGTTGGTGAAAGAGAGCAAGGTCGAATTAGTACCCAAGGAGGGTGTTCTGAGCTATGGAGACTTCGGGTCAGGTAATGATATATCGTTGGTTTTGGTCCTGCCGTATATAGCAATAGCTTACTGAGCTTTCAGCATTTCGTAGAGGAAATCTTGAAGTCTATCCTACCTCGTGATAGATATGATGGAATACATCATGGGTTTACATTAACAGGACATATCGGTAGGTCGATTACCTCGCTCTATATCAACCTTAATATAAGCTAATCCCGTCCAAATGCAGCTCATCTAAACCTTCACGGTGAATTCACCAATTACAAAGACGCTATAGCTCAGGTGATACTGGATAAAAACCCCACCGTTGAAACTGTCGTCTCCAAAATCGAAGATGTCGGCTCGCACAGCGAGTTCCGTACCTTCCCCATGGAAATCCTTGCCGGCAAGGATGATACGCAGGTCAACCTCAAATCCAGTGGCTGTACCTACGATTTCGACTTCGCGAAAGTCTACTGGAACTCGAGATTGGAGAATGAACACAACCGAATTGCGGATCTCTGCGCGAAGGGTGATGCGGTGTGCGATGTTATGGCTGGGGTAGGGCCGTTTGCCATACCGGCTGCGAAGCACAATAGAGCATTAGTGTGGGCGAACGATTTAAACAGCGACTCTTACGAGTCTATGGTGCAGAATATAAAGACCAACAAGGTACAGTTTTATTGTAACCACTACGCATAGTCTATACATTGACAATTCATAGGTCACAAACCTCGTCTACCCGTTCAACACCGACGGCCGCGAATTCATCCGCCTGAGCAGCAAAGCCCTCCTCCGCGATGCCGGAAAATTAATCACATTCGACCCAAACCCACCGAACGCCCCGCGAGATCCCGCCATAAACACAAAGCTGAAACCTTTGGAAACTTATGCAATCCCTAAGGTCTTCAAACGCTTCATAATGAACCTTCCTGCCTCTGCTGTTGAATTTTTGGATGCATTTATCGGACTGTACGCCGGCCTGGAATCGCTGTTCCAAAACCCGTCCAAGGGTTCTTCAACACCGGGCGAAGAGGATAAGTATCCCTTACCGATAATTCACGTTTATACGTTCAACCGACATAATATGAAGGATATCGAAGAGGCAGCGACAGAGATATGTGGGATCGTTTCCGGGTATCTAGATTATCCCATGAGAGTTGAAAGGACGGAGAATCTACGGGATGCGTATGTTCAAACCATGCAGGCGAAGAACAAAGAGAATAACGCCAAAAGGGCGGCTACTGCCTCAACAGAGACCACTCCTGCCGTTCCACAGACTGCAGAACCGAAAGAATCTTACTCCGAAGGGGGCATGTCCGTTGGGTATGTGAGAGCTGTAGCTCCTGTCAAGTCGATGTATTGTGTGTCGTTTAGGTTACCGGCGGAAGTAGCATTTAGACAGCCACCGAAGGAATTGACAGACTTGGAAAAGAAGTTGGAGCAGATGAAGAGCATTTGGTTACGGAGCGATGAGAAAACGCAGTGGCCCGGGAAGCTAAAACAGTGAGAGGGTTATCCGGCAGCATGTTGTATATATATACTGTATAGTTGCATTTTTGGTGTTAATTCTGTAGGTGTACTCGTCACAGTCTCGGCACTACTTGTCAGACCTGAGAAAAATGATAACTCGATACCACTCTTCTGATGCTAATTTGCGGTGCCATAAAACACGAAATGCTAAAGACCCGAATAATAATACAATAACAGAATTATATGCAGAGTTCTATACAGGCATATGGAACTCTAGTGTAATTACAATGAAACGCCCGTAAGAACCACCGATTAACATATCCAAACACCAAGTTTATCTATCTCGCTGTATGCTTCCCGGTAAAAGCGAAACTTAAGTATTGATCTAACCTCTTCGTCTCCTTGTCCTTCGTTCGGCCACTTCTTCAACCTTGACTGTGGTCTCAACCTTGACCTCCCCGTTTGCTCCCCGTTTTCTCACCCTCTTTTCCACAGTTTTGATAACTTCTTTTTTACCATCCTCCAATTTCAGTTCCTCCACTTTGACTTCTTCCTCAACCTTTAATGATTCTTCATCCTGCTCTTCTTCCTTTACCTCAACCTTTACCTTTGTCTTGCTCTTGACCGTGGCGGTTGTCTTTGTGTTCTCCAATCTATCCGAGAAGGTCCTCAGATCCGCTGTAAACAGCACTGAATGCGCCCACCCCGCTGCATCTCCCCACAGGTCCCTAAAAAGATCACCGACGGCTTCATAAATAGCCGGTGTTAACGATCGATGCTTCCCCTTTCCGAATTTATAATCTCTCGTGGCAATTTGCCAAACTAAGCCTTCGTTAGCTTGAAAACTCCACTACATCTCAATTGAACATAGACTTGTATGACTACTAACCATGAGTATCAACCGGCACGGCGCCCATCTTATCCAGGCTCATAAGGCAAACGCAATCTGCGACTTTGGGCCCGACGCCGGTGAACTGTATCAGTTCAGCGTGGGCCTGTTTATAATCTTTGTCGTCTCTGAGCGTTTTGAGAAACCCCTTTGGACGGTCGTTTTGCACCATACAGGCTGTTTTGTAGATGTACTTTGCACGGTATCCGAACCCTAGCTTCCTCAGAGTTTCTTCAACGTCTGGGGTGGTAAGGGCTTCAACAGAGGGGAAGGAGTAGTATGCGACTTCGGTTGGTGGAGGACTACCCTCAGTTGAAGGGGACGATGTGATGGGGAGGGTTGCAGGCGTGTGGGTGATAGTTCCCAGGGGGGTGCCGTATGTCGCACAAAGTTTGTCGACCTATTCAAAACCATCCAAATTAATGTGTCTGTTCCTTCTTATGATTTCACAGACCTCCTAGCCCAGCCAGAACGAAATGAAAGAGGACCCACCATCTGCCCAATCCTCGATATGTTGTTATTACTGCTACAGATAAACCCGATCAGACACTCCCACGGATCCTGCCTTAACATCCTAACCCCTCTGAACTCTCCGGCCTTCTTCTTGAAGTTTGGGTCCGTTGACGACCATTTTTCGTAGAGAGCAGCGAGGTCTATGGAGAGGTTGAAGTAGTCCTTTACGATTTCGGCCGTGTCGTCCTTCGAAGATGGCGGTGGTGGGGATGGGTAAGTGGCGCGGTAATGTAGGTGGGTCGGAGACTGGCGGAGGGAGATGATACGGTCTGGAAAGCCGCAGGACCTGGTGGAATGAGTAGACGGTCAATACGATATCACATGAATTAATAAACCGACTGCTTGAGAAGGTAAAATATATATTACAGAGATCGAGACGAAGATATATTTACCATTCATCGGGACCGGATGCCTTCCAGCGAAAGGACTGGCCGCAGCGCAGAACAGTCGCCAGACAGAGCTGGTTCAGAGAAACGGGCAGCTCGGCCCAAGCGGTCGCATGTCCTTTCGGCATTATTTTTTGCGAATCTAAAGATGCTGATTTATAAAACGAAACGCAAGCAAACGTATTACGATAGTATTGAGAAGTGAGAAGAAAGTGCTGAAAATGGTGATGAAGGGGAAGAGGAAGCAGAACTCCCCTGAATTGGAGATTTATAGTAATTACTGGAGTACTTGGTGAAGTGGGTATGTATGTTCCTTTGCCTCCGACGCGAACCAATTTCGAGTTTCTCGATCTTCGCGTGAAGTTGGTCCCTGCCAAGACCTTCAATTGCCCCGCCAAATCGGGTTAGCTCGATGGGCGATATCGAGAACATGCACGGCCCTCACAAATTGGAGCCGGGACATTCGGCGTGGGTACATAACATAACGCATGTGTAAGTACGTATATTCATATGATTTCATGCATTTTGGTCAATGTAATGCAATGCAATGCAACGATGATGTTGACAGTCTACGCTTCCAGCCTTTAATATCTCAATCTGCGCGGAACCGATACATATGATGGTTATAACCATGGCAGTAAGTACCTAAGTAGGTAGTTAATGGCAGGCGACCGACTTGACGGCCGAAGTATTCCCCCAGACCATGTATCCGACAAAAGCACCGACAGCGACGGCCAACATAACCCACCCATTATATGTCATGAACAGCAACCTGTTCAATGTCACTTCGTCAGCATATACGCTGAGCTTGCGCTTGTATGGACGAAATAAACGACGGAAGTAGCGATACTCACATGATAAAGAATGAGTAGAACACCTGCAGCGCGTACAACAGCGCCTTGATAAGCTGTCCGTCCTTCTGAATCGTCGTCCCGGCGGTTCCCTCTCGTCCTGGTAGCAATGAGCTTGATTCATCTACGGTTGAAGCTGTTGTACGCCGTCATAACAAAAGAACGGCCGGGTAAGATTGAATTAAAATACTTGGTTCATTCCGAGTTTTCTTGGACTTTGTGGTAAAGAGCACAAACAGGGAGATCTCAAGCAGGCGACGGGGGAGAACACGGAGTGTGGCGAAGTTTAGGGTAGTAGACGAGGAGAAGGGGAGTTTTGCGACGTACTCAGTATTCCACGCTTGGTCTCGAGCTTGGCTTCATATCGTCTGCTGATTTCACGGACGAATTCGTAGCCGGCAGTGAGAGCGACGATGGCGAGGAGCGATAAAACGAGAGAAACGGTGCCGCGGACGTGCCAGGAGCGGAAGATGATACAGAGGTTGGTTGAGTCCCAGGTGAAGAGCATCTGCCGTCACGACCATTAGTATTGTTATATTAGCAGAGATTCTTAGATACAGAGAATTCATCGAAACTACAATACTCACATTCATGGAGCAACGGTCGCCCATGTCGCCGTGTCCCATATCCATGCTACCGTGGGCAGAGTGATCCTGGTGTTCCATGTCTGACGGGAGCTGGTCGAGTCGAATCCGTATCTTCAACCGCGTGCTGTTCGAGAACGGAAAAGGCCGGTGTATTCAGTTTGAAACGTTGCTGTTAAAACGGGATCTTTTTAAGCTTAATTCCAGCGATGGAATGAATAGGACTTCAACTGTCCAAAAACGATATCCAGACGGAAGTTCAAAATATCAATAAAAGGCATACGAATGGACATCCTTGAGGAAGCATCCCCGATTAAATACAGCTTCTCGCCGCCCCCATCGAATCGCATTGCCCAAAAGGCCTTAAGTGTTACGCATCCTCTCTCGTTATGCAAGTGAGGCAGTTTCTGCAGCGTTCCACTTAGCGTCGCACAATCATACACAGTTGCAGGGTTCTCGGCCCCGCTATTTTTCGCACCCTTCGATTGGGCCGTTGAGACGAATTAAAAAAAAGAAAACGGATACCTGGAGTGTTCTACTATAGCTGCCGTATGCATGCTTCCGTCGAAAACCGAAATAGGATCCCAGGATTGATTGCGACGGTTGTTTTTCACGATAAGTTGCCAACAGTTGGAGCCTCCAGCTCGCTGGCCTAATATATAAAAAGTCGCCAAGTTGGAGGCTAAAGTGCGGGGCTGACGACTTTACAAATTTGACGTTAACAACCCCACGATTTTTATTGCATTTGCATTGCATATTATATTATTGAATAAGGGAAGATGCCGATTTCCAGCCCGCTGAACCTACCAAAGTGGTACGTAGACCACCTGCATCGTCGTCATCACCATCGATACAAAGGTGTCTCATGATAAAAATGCTGATATCTTCAAAATTCAAATGCGCAGGCTGGAGGAGAACTCGCATCTCCTGCAACCCCCAATCAATAATTACTGCGTCTATAATGAAGACTTCACTGTCATGGTACGAGAATAAATCCAAAAGCCCCATTGCCGTCTGT
Source organism: Arthrobotrys iridis (assembly GCA_036971165.1). Lineage (NCBI taxonomy): Eukaryota > Fungi > Ascomycota > Orbiliomycetes > Orbiliales > Orbiliaceae > Arthrobotrys > Arthrobotrys iridis. Next base: position 1,918,742 of record JAJTTS010000006.1, read on the forward strand.
CTCCTACCTACTCTACAATCTATATATCGAATGTCTATAATATAACACCGTAAATTAATTCGAAAACCGAGTTCATGAAAAGATCGTGGGCGGCGCTTCCGGCAATGCCCGCACCGACTACCACATCAACACCACTCCCGAATGGTTCTACCAATACAAAGGCCCCATGGTACTCAAGATCGTAGACAACAGCAACTTCCGCGACGTCATAATCCGTGAAGGCGACATGTTTCTGCTCCCGCCAAATACGCCCCACAACCCCGTCCGCTTCGCTGACACCGTCGGCATCGTCCTAGAACAGAAGCGTCCGGAGGGAAATTTGGACAGGCTCAGATGGTATTGTCAGGATTGCAAGCAAGTGGTGTACGAAGATGCCTTTCACTGCACGGATTTGGGAACGCAGATCAAGGAGGCTGTTAACAAGTTTCGGAACGATGATGCTTTGAGAAAGTGTAAAAACTGTGGAGCTTTGGCGGATGTCGAGAGGACGAAGGATAGCCTACCGGATTTGAATTGAAGCATGTATATAAGTATCTACTGATCTCCTTCTTGTTCTGCTTCTTCTCCTTGAAGGGGTTCGTGGTGAAAACATTAGTTTCATTAAGATGTAGTCTATAGCTATACAATCCGCCGTATGTATAATAAAAATTGCCCAAGATCATCCAAGAGTGCTGCAAAAATCTCATCCAACCCTGAAAGCGCCTATCTCTTCTCAGATGTTTTCTCTTCCTCGGCTTTGAACCACTAAGTCGCAAGTATCGCGTTAGTGGGATCCCGGGAAAACACTTAGTGAGAGTGATACCTACCTCAATACAGCGTCTCAAACCCTCCGTCAACGAAATCTCGGGTTCGTACCCCAGCAAATCCCTCGCCTTCCGGATGTCAAAGTAACGATGCGCGCACGAATATTTGACTCTGAACCTCGTCAGACCCGGTTCCCGTCCCATAAGTTTGCTGAAAGCTTCCGCCAATCCGGCAATAACCAACCCCGCATTTCGGGAGAGCACGATAGACCCCGCATTGTAAACCCCGTAGTGACACCAGATAGCCTTCGCAAAATCCCAAAAGTAGACTGGCTGTCCGTTGGTGATGAAGATCGATGTCCCGTCGAGATGCTTCTTTTGGTCGACAGATGAGTCAGTAACCCCCGTCGTGGCATGCTGGCATAATAGCACCGAGGCGGCGAGGAGGTGAGCATGGGCGAGGTTGTCAATGTAGGTGAAGTCAAAGAGATTTGTGTTATTCCCCAGCTGCCATTGTGTTTGACGGTTTTTAACTACAGTGATGAACCCAGGTACGAGTTGGCGGTCACCAGGCCCAAAGATGCCGGCAGGACGGAGGGCGGTTGTAAGCATGCCATTGGAGCCGTTGGCTTCGAGGGCGACGGTTTCAGCGATCGCCTGCAATAATTTGTGTAAGTACTAAACTTCGTCGGCGGGTGTAGTATTAGAACGACAACATACCTTCGATTCATTGTACGAATCATAAGGAACAATAGGGAAAGGCTCCGTCTCATCCACATTGATCAGCGGGCTGCCATCATAAACCACTCCAGCGGACGACGTATAAACCATAACCTTCACACCCGTTGTCTCGCACGCCTTAACCACATTCTTCGTTCCCTCAACGTTAACTTTCATATATATCTCCCTCCCCAACCCGTGTACCGGACTGGCAGTATGGATCACAACTTCGGGTTTGGCATTCTCAACCACAGAAGTGATCGACGAAATATCGGTGATATCAACTGTTACGTACGTAACGTTTGGATGGGACAGTTGGTTCACGAGACGGATGTCGGCTGCTGTGATACGGCATTTGGGATGTTTGGCGATCAGAGAGTTGACGATGGCGCTGCCTAAGAAGCCACACCCCCCGATTATGAGACAGGAGGCGATAGGGGTCTGGTTTGGCGTCGAGGAGGCCATTGGGGGTTGTATAACTGCTGTATGTAGAGGTCCGGCAAGGGTGTTTAAAAAATCCGTTGAGTTGGGACTGTACGGGCTAGTCTACGCCGATAGACGTTAGTGATAATAAAAGTATCGTCAATTGGGGTATGAAGGTATACTGGCGATTCAGTCTACGTTCATTAACTCTTGGACAGCGATCGCGTGGAGTAGTTTCTGAAGTTCTGGCAATTTAGCCAGTTGGGCGCGGCCATCTGGTGGCGGACAGGGGAGAGCTGCTCTGGTCGCGAAACACAGCGGCGAATCGGCTGCCGACGCAAAATCTGGGCAACACATAAAATGCAACATTTCAATAGATAAATATTTATAGTCTGAGGAACATCCCTGGGGTTGACTCTGACTGATGCCTGTCAGCACTCTTCCAGAACTCTATAAATACCCGATAATTTGTGAAATTGAAGCCACGGCTTGTTGGACTACAAGTGGTCGGTCTACAAAGTTTGACAGACAGAAGACAAACAATGTCATCTGGATGATGTCCTATCTAATACCCTAGTAAATTCATACCGTATAAATTGAGTACATGTAGAAGGGCAATACATACTAATAAGAACGCAACAGAATAAGATGCTAAGTTAACTGTCGTACCTCGTGGAACTCGTATAATGGTCGAGAATATATGTTCAGAACACCCATAATTGGAATTACCAAAGTGCAACAGTATCTATTTGTGTTGGTAGATCCTACCATGCACATGGCCATACAAACCAAGGGCCAAGTTAACCCCGCTTGCACTCAAAGCCTGCATCTGGATATAGCTAGTCCGGTACTATATTTGCATTGCCACAAGAATTTCTAAAATACTATAGTATCGCTCCGACTAGCCTCGAATAGCTCCAAAATATATATCTTAAACCAGGCCTAACTAGATTGGCCTCCGGTAAATACACAAAAATGTCGGAAGAATCGCCAGAAGGCGTATCTGTTGTGCGAAAATCCTTGTTAATGTGTTTCAAAGAAGCTCGCGAACGGCTACAAAAAGAAGCCCGCCCTTCCGCTGATAAAGACAGTAAACGTTCGGCCGCCTTGCGAGGGTTTCTTGATGGAATCAATCTCGACCAGCTTCTTGGTGAATGCAAAGATTTGAGCGACAAAGCAAATGACAAATCCAGCAATGCATTCCGCCTCTGGAGTACCCTCAACCAATTCAAGGCAGTGGGTGACGCCTTCATGGATTTCGCGCCTGAGAGTGTTTCGATGGTTTGGTTTGGGATAAGCTCCCTGATTATGGTATGTGTTCACGGGCGCCCCCGGGCTAACATTGGTAGCCGAAGGTATGTTTTGATATGTTCGACTGACACTGAAATGCATGGTACCATCTTAGATGGGGGACGCTAGATTTCAAACTAAACTTCTCATTTGTGGAACTTGCGATAGCATTGCAACTATTATTGGTGACTGTATCAGATGGGAAGCGAGGATGGCTAACACTGATGACGGTGCCCCTAACCTTGACATTTGGGAATCGGATGTTCCGGATCTAATTTTCAACATCCTCGATTTCTTGTGGAATGCACAGCCCCATCTCGACCAAAGCAAAGTCAAAAGTGAGCACTGCTTTTAAACAAACTTCAAGTCATTCTAACAAAGAACTGCTTTATGTTAATCTTAATCGCACTCACATAAATGTATAGGGATGGTCTCTTCGCTGAAGGACCTGTTTACAAAGGAGCTACAACAAAAAGTAGATAGGTTGCTAGAGAAATATCAAGAAATCGTCAAGATCGCACAAGCCCACTTCGAAGACTCGGTCCTTCATGAAAACTCAAGTACGGTTATTTTTAAATTGTGAAGAGAAACTGCGGGTGTAATACTTACCATTAATTCTTTAGGAACTGGGACAAAGATCGATCAGATTAGGGGCGACCTGCAAAGTTAGTCTTGACAATAGATTCTGCTCCTCCTATCCAAAGCATTGATCAACTAACTCCACTATATAGAGTTCGTTTCAATTGGCCCGGAAATTATCGATGCCATCCAACAACAGGTGCTGATACATGAGCTGGACCGCCAACAGCGGAAAATAAGTTTATCTGCCTCACACAACATTCATTTCAATCTGCTTAATGACCGATTCGAGGTCATTAAAAAGGCACGAAATAATCGCACTATAGCCGCATGGTTGTTTGAAGAGGCACATTATCTCGATTGGTTGAGCAAATCTAACAATAGCACCATCCTTTGCCTTAAAGGTCCTCGAGGCCATGGGAAGTCAGTTGCAATGATGAGTCTCTTCAAAACGCTCCAAGGCAAAGACTCAGGTCCTAAACCATCGTTGATCTGCCAGTTTTTCTTTAAAAGAGGAGAGCAAGATATCCAGCAATCCAGAACGGCACTCGAATCAATACTCTATCAACTTCTCAGCAGTAACGGTTTACGAAAAAACACAACGACTTTGGTCAGTGTTATTGAAGTTCTCAATCCACACTTTGGTGAAAAGGACCCCGCGGAGTATGGCTCGAACTTCCTAGATAATGACACAACCTTATGTGCCGCTATCCGAAGGATCGCTGAGGCCATCCCCGAGCGAGTTTATCTGATGTTCGATGCATTGGACGAATGCAAAGACCGGAGGGAGCAAAATTTCACGCAGCATCTTGTATCAATCGCGGAGTCGAAGACTGAAGGCTTAAGATTGGTTTTTTCATCGAGGGACAGTGTCGATATCTTTGGTGAGATGATGCAACCAGATGCGATATCCCTTCTCCCCGAAATAAAAATAATCGAACTTAATCCTGAAAACAACAAAAAGGATATGGAACACTACCTTAAGTATGAAATCGAAAATGTATTAGGCAGGAGGATCAACCGGACCTTACTTCCAGACTTCTTTATCTCAGAGTTGTCAAAAATTGTTTCGGTGCTCCACGAAAAGGCTCAGGGCGATTTTACCCTCGCCCGAATGATCATCGCAAGTCTCAATCAACCATCTAAGGACTCGCTGGAGAGAAAAATATCTCGGCTTCCGGCGGCTATCGGGGATATGTACATGGCGAGCTTGGAAGCATTGAGCCCAGATGAACAGGAGCTTGTCGTTACAGCTCTGAAATGGGTAGTATGGTCTGTTTCAGCGGTTACGGTGATCGAAATATCGGATCACTACCGAGAAATATATGGCGGACATCACGATGGTAAGAATACCATAGGCTTATGTTATTTCTAAATACCAGCGTGTAGGCAGACTATAGCAAGCCTAGGCTGTTGGTATTATATTATCAGTAAATGCTAAGAGAACCTAATACTTATGAGGAATCGCAGACGAAAATACCACGAATGAGTCTCTTTCACAGCTCACAGAAATTATCCGTCAGAATCCCTACGAAGATCCAGAGATTAAGGATGTCCTTTACCATTTGGAAAACGCAGGCCATGATTTCTTCAAAGTTGATCGAAATACTGGAAATGTCAATGTTGATATATCGATCCGGGAATGGATACAGGAGTCCGATCCAAATGTAGAGACTGAGAACTCTGAATCCCGGGGATTTAATCGATACCGCGACAAGAATGGGAACACAGTATTCAAATTCACTTTGACACGTACGGCCACCACTGAGTAATGTTTCTAAACTTCACACACCTTTTTGAACAATCTCAAGCTAACGAAAGAAACCTCAAATTATATATAGCTTCTTTCCTGCGATACGGTGATAGTCTATCAGACCTGTTCAACGCCCAAGAAGCACACATGTCAATCGCAATTAGGGCCTGTATGAACCACCCAAATCCATACACTCGTATCTATTATCAAGCCCCGGGAACTAAATATTAATCGCTAACCTTTTCTTTTTGAAATTATAAAGTACGCGCTCTAAATAATGCGAGATTTCAGGATATTTACATGCCTTGGGACAGTCATAGTCCACAGGTAGACGGTTTCGGGAAAGAATTACAACGATACGAGATTTATCATTGGTATGATCACGTACGAATACTACAAGACTACTGGTCAGAGAGCAAATTGAAGAGCCACCGATGGCCCGAGCTTCTGAAACAACTTTCGACCCTTAGTCAGCCGGAAAACCGTTGTCGGTGGAGTCTGCAGCGTTATGGAGTAGAACCGGGGTGTAACCCATTTTCTAGAGCCCAAGTCCTCCGACCAGCGGGTGACATCAGTCTTACAGAGGATAGCTACGTCAAGGGGCTGGGAAATGTGGCCAAGGCATTTGAAGAGCCTCTTCATCTAGCCTGCAGGCTTGGGCTCGATATCATGGTCGATCAACTCTTGCTTCAGGCCCTAGCGACTAAACTCGATAAGAAGATCCAAAAGCTTGACATATCACGGATCGGCGAACCCGAAATGCATAGCCTATGGTATACACGGGCAAAATCACTCATAGAACATTATAGTACCCAATCCAAACGTACGCGCTATGTGAGAGAGGTGGAACAACCGACACTACGTCGTTCGCAACTTCAGAATCTATTCAGAAAATTAGGCAGGTCAGGCACGGCAAAACTCCTCGAATATCTCTACACATCTGAAGAATTCAAAATCGAAGAAGAGAAAGGTTACGGAAAGCGCATCATATTCGTCGGTATCCTAATTGCCACTGACCCTCTATTGAGGACTGCTTGGCTTGCCGACAAAGAAATCAACTCGGAACAAAATCAACTCGCCGACTTACACACAATCTACCATACCGCCCGATTGGAAAATATTAATGAGGAGAATCCGCTTCATGTCCCACTTGTTGATTTAAAGAATGACGTGGCAGGGTTTCTTCAACAGTGTGGAAACGATAAACTCCAGGTGAAGAACAAACTAGAAGAAGTTCTACAGGCGGATATGAAGCGGGAGGAGCAGACAGGACTGCTATTGAATGAACCTGATTTCAGTGGCCGGCTACCTTTGTATCTCGCAGCCCCATTCCCAAATATTCTTAAACGGCTTATTAGATGTGGCGCAGATGTCAATAAGCTATCTATGCTCTGCTTACCGAGTGGTCGTCTGCTTTTAACGCCCGAATCACCACTATTATCTATCCTCACCGATCTAGCATCGAATCCACCAGACGGCTCAAAATCACAGAAGGATCTCGCAGAGAGATTACTAGAATCTTCCAGGATACTGATCTTTCAAGGAGCTGACCTCACTATCAGGGGGGAGTGTGGCGATACCTTGCTTCATCTCGCCGCAAAGATTCGCGATCTCAGTTTTTTCAAACTACTCTGTGTCTCTGGGAGCTGGGACGTCCATGCTCAAGGGGCTAACAAAGAAAATGCTATGCATTGTCTGTTCCATCATGCACGGCCGGAAACTCAAACGGAAATTAATGATACCCTTGAGATATTTAGAATCCTGATACAGATGAGGCGCCCAGACGGCGACGACCTCGTCAACGCCCAGGATGGATCGAGCAAAAATCCACTCTCCAAAGCGGTTTACGGAGGTTTCAAAGAAGCGATCCCCTTGTTGCTAGAATTGGGAGCAGATATCTATGATGATGATCATACCGGTCAAACCTTGTTTCACCAACTATCTCTCTCGGGAAAACTGGCTACGATTTGTGTCGATTCCGAGGTCGAGATTGCAAAGCTCCTTCTTCAAACTGACCTAGATCCTACGAAACATGATCAACGCCGGAAGACCCCGCTGTCTTACGCCCTTGAAAGGCATAAATGGCATCTCGTAGATATTCTTTTAGACAGGTATGCGGAAATTGGAGCAAAAAAACCAAGGGAACACCCATTTTTCATCCAGAGCTTTGACGGAGAGACTGTATTTCACTTAGCTGCTGATACGTCCAGCAATTCATACAACCCGAAACCAAAGGGGCTGTTCAAGCGAATGCTGGGTTATCTTACGAATAGACATGATTTAGAAACGGCAGTTACTCTGTCGTCCTACGAACGGAAAAACCCCCTTCATCGTGCCATTGAGAATTCGGACCTTGAAAGTGTGCAGAACATTCTTGACCTTGGGTTCGAATCCGTTCTGACAGCCAGGGATAGTGATGGATATACCCCATTAGACAAAGCTCTGGGTATGATATCGTCTTTTTTCGGGGAAAAGGATGAAGATGACCTGGAATATCTGAGGACGATGAAGAAAATTGCCAATTATATCCTGGAGGGCCCCCCGTATAGCCCTCTTTCCTTCATACTCCAGGTAGCCAGAGCTTCTTCCCCTACTCGAAACCCTTCCAAGGATATAGACTGGCATAGGGTCACAGTTGCTTATGGCGAGAATTTCAAGGATTGCTACGGATGGAGTATATACGATACTCTGTTCGCCGCTGGGAGAGTAGATATAGCTTTGGAATTCAATTTACCTCAACAGACCCTGTCTCCCGAAGAGAATTTCAGAAAACCGTCGAGAATTGGTGAGATCTTTGTTGGTGTGAGGGAAGTATCTGAGGATGGCCTTCGTTGCACAAAAATGTTTCCACCAGGTATTCGTTTCCGCCACCTCCCCTTCTTAGTGGATACATCATAAACCATCAGAAATATTTTCTACATCTAAGAATACTGATGCATAATTTTTTTTTTCGTATTGTCCTAGGACCTGATTATAAGCCTAACTTGGATTTTTTCAGTTTTGACCTGATGATGTTGATGTCGGATCACCCCGTCCCCCCAACATCTGAATCTTTTTACTTCGAAGTCCAACTCCCGAAGATCATAGCCCCATGGGGGGAGGGAACATTTGAAGAAACTACAGAAAAGGGTGTCTTAAGGTGGACCCCGGCCACCGGCAGAACGGAGGATCTTCCCCGTGAACAGCTGGTATACGACTATAACATCGAATGCGAAATAGGATTTAGAGCAGTCAATTTCGGGGGTGGGGGTATATATTACATCTTCCAAAGACAGGATATCAAGAAAGACTGTAGGTGGATGCCAAGAACTACTAAAGCCAAAAAGATAATAGCACCCGCGGAAACCTGGTCGCATAATGAGCCAGACTGGATAGGCTGTGGTTTAAATCAAAAGGAAAATTCTTTTTTCTTTACGGTTGATGGGAAAGCCGTGGCCGCCATCAAAATCAATGAATCGTGGCAGTGGTTCCCAGGGATCACTTGCAGCTATGAACACGAACCATTTGAATTCAATTTTGGCGCAAAGCCATTTGTTTTCGAGAGGGCCAATGATCCAAACTGGAAATGGGATCATGAGATTCACGGTGAAACTCTCTCTAAAGGGCCTATAGTCTAGAACCGTAGGAGATATTAGAATAGCGAGCTTGGTATATCGGGGGATATCAATGAATGCTGTGTACCCTACAGAGACATATCTACGCTAATGAGCCTTAAACGTGAGCCATGAACGGTCAAGCTCCTTAGTATAGGCCTTCATCGCCACCATCATCTCCAAAAGATCCACTGCCTCTGGCAGCTCCATCAACCATAATTTCGACTACCCTCCCTTTCCCCTTCTTATCGGCCACCGCATCGTTCTTCTTCTCATCTACCGTCTCAAACATTTGCCTCACTCGATCGTAGTGCTCTAGCTCTTTTTGACTAACACTTCCAATTAACTCTCTCTTCGCTTCCATGAAGTCTTCTTCCGTGACCGCCACTGCAACATCCTCTGGTGTTGCTAAGTGATCGAAGAAATATGCAGTAGAAACAGGATTCTCCATCTCTTTGATTTTCTGGTCAACCTTTGACGCCTGACGCGTGATGGCCTTGAGCATTGCATCTGAGCATAGGGCATAAAGGTCGGCACCGGTATATGTAAAGGGTAAAGTCTCGGAAACCTTTGCAAGCGATAACGATTGATGCAAAGTAAATCTAGGGGATTCGTTAGCAAAATAACTACCCTGTAAACTACGGGTAACAGGTGCGACTCACTTTCTTGTCAAGGCTTCTAAGATAGTTAATTGCTTCTCGTGAGTGTCAGAAACGCCCAAGAATAGCATTTTATCGAATCGACCAGGTCTGAGTAGGGCAGGGTCTAGCAAATCGGGACGATTGGTTGCACCAATTACAAACACACCACCGCTGCCCTCTTTGCCTTCGCTCATGCCGTCCAATTCGGCGAGGAGCTGAGAAACAATTCGGTCCATGACACCACCGGAGTCGCCCTGGTTTCCTCTCTTCGGAGCCACAGAGTCCAGTTCGTCAAAGAAAACGACGCACGGTCTGGCGTCACGGGCTCGCTGGAAAACCCTTCTGACGTTGGCTTCAGACTCTCCGATATACATGTTCAGCAGCTCTGGCCCCTTGACGGAAAAGAAGTTGAGGGAAAACTCGGTAGCAATAGCTTTAGCGAGTAACGTCTTTCCTGTACCCGGAGGCCCGTAAAATAGAATACCTAGAAAACATTAGACAGCCTTCCTACAGTGTTCCGTGGTTTCTACTTACCGCTCCTCTTCTTCATGCCCTTCGCAAACAACTCCGGTCTCTCCAACGGCAATTGAATAGTTTCCATAACTGCACTCTTGACATTCGCCAACCCACCAACATCATCCCACGATACGTTCGGAATTTTCGGTGCACCGATACTATCTGCGAAGTTCTTCCTCGCAGCGTCAACGGCAGCTTCAAAATCTTGCTTGTTAAGGCAGCTAGCATCGCCACCTGCAAGTTGTATATCCCTCACAGTGACACCTACCATGTCCGTTGCTAATTTCTCCATTCGCTCATTGCAGGCTGTCATGGCCCTTTCCACAACATCGACAAGATCGCCAGCTACCAACGCGGCTGTTTTGAGGGCAATAGTACCCAGATCGATTTCTTTTGCCAATCGAACGCCTCTTTCTTGTGTTATTTGCCTTAAAAGCCCGGTTCTCTCACCCTCGTCGGGCGCTCCTACTTCGAGCTCATGCGTGAACACATTCCTCACCGGTTCAGGTACTTTATCGACATCCGTTGTAGTTGCAATCACAATTCGCATATCTGCCACGATATCTCTCAGCGCTTCTGCCATCCTTTCCGCAGTGAACGCTTCGATATGGCTAATCAGCAGCACGCAGTTTTCGATACCACACGACGCAGCTCGTTCCGAACGAGCACGGAGGTACGCTTCGGTCTTGACATCGCTAGCCTGTCCGCCTTCTCCGATGATATCGTATGCATCAATGTGAAAGATATGAACCCCAACATCAGAAGCAGCACGATAGGCAAGTAACCTCTTGCCAATCGAGCGTTGGGTGGAAGTCAATAGCACGGCCAAAGGTGCAAGACCCAGCCTAATCGAACGTAACGAGGTGGCAGCTGATATCAATTCCCGTAACCGCCGATGCACAGGCGATGTGTAGTTATTCGGGAGTTCTAGGGCAGGATGGATCGGAGGCGGGTTGTTCGGGATTGGAGGTGGCACAATATTGAGATAGTACTCCCAAGGACTGTTCAATGTCGGCGGTATCCTACCCTTTTCGCTTCCAGCCTGCACCATTCTTGTGCTTCCAGGATCGACGATAGCTACTCCTCCCCATTGATGTGCCGAGATACCATTGTTAAGACCGTTGGCAGGTTCGTCAGCGGGTACTATTGTGCCGACGCGAAACCAGGCTGCACAGAGTTTTCCGCTATTGCTGACACCAATTCCAGCTCCGCCATGTGACCCATAAAGAAGTTCATCACCAGCGCCAGGTACTTCTTCGGCATTTTCGGCGTCTGGAGGCAGCAGCGCAGCTGGAGAGAACAGGTTGCGGCCTAAAGACTCATCTATCAAGACGGGTATTAGATCTCCAACCTTAACCATTTTGCGCGACGTCTCGAAATATGTCTTAAGCCCAGCTAATAGAGATGGTTGCAGTGCCCTATCAGTCGATATAGGTGTAGATATCCGCAGTAAAGTTACTTCCTTAGCGGTAGGAGGAATTTGGGGAGTCGCAGAGCTAGGAGGCGCTGTCGTAACTGGTGATAACAAGGCTCCTTGTTGAATGTTTGAAGGGGTAATAAATGGGGATTTTGTTAAGACGACGGAAACAGGAGAACCTAGATTGGCGTGGAGCAATGGAGACATGTAGACGCAGCCTTTCATCAGAACCTTGACCTTCTCCTTTCCAGCATACAGCTCAGGTAGGGAATAAACCTTTGCTGGCCTCCAGGCGCGGTTGCCATTAGGGAGCCTATCCCCGAACAGACCCTGATCACTGGCTACACCTATCCAGTCTCCACTGAAGCAACCCAATCCCATCAGTTCGTTGACTCTAACGAATACCCTCGCCTCAGCATCGTCAGCTAGAGGCGGTGTCGGAAGCAGCAGAGCAGTCGGAATTTTCTGAGAAAGTGGTTTTGCCGTAAATTTGACTACCTTGGGTGCATCCGAGAGTCCAGATATCGATGGTCCAGGTCCATTCCTTAGCGGGGTACTGATAGACGGAGTACCCAGGGTCGTTGCAATGTCCATAAAAGTTGAGACCCCAGGCAATTCAATATTATTTTCATCATCTTCGTCGCCTTGTGACACTACGTCTTCGTCACTATCACTGTCGTCCACACCGTTCAAGTCGATACCATTCGCCAATGGTCCATCCTCTGGTTCCCCGGTTTTCTTTCCCCTAGACTCTTTGACGACAATGACTTTTGTATCTTCGGTCAACACACCCTGGTCAACCGGTTCACACAACCGAATTCTTGCCATAACACTCATCCACTGCACACGAACAATATCGCCAGTATGCACAACCCTCATGTCATCCAGACCTTTCGTAATCATCTCTTCGATTGTCTCCTCGTCAAACAAGCCTTCTTCGCCTGTCGAGAAAAATCCAACAACCACACTTGTCAAGGCAATCGGGGTTGTAGCTGTCAATTGAATCGGAAATTTGATTCCATTCTCAGCCCGGAGCGACGGTTGGTTCGCGAATGCCTCCCATAACGGGTGTGGTGCTCCGCTAGCTGGCAACAGGATCGTAGACAAAGGAATTGTCGGAAACTGTGAGGAGTTTAACGGCGGGATAGTCGTAGGTATTACGATCCATGGTGAGGCACATGAGGTCGGGGCAGGTATCGGAGAAGGTGAGAGAGCGACGTGCGTAATAGGCATGGCTATCCCCAGAAAGGTTGTCAGCGATCAGGCCTCGAGATTATCCAATTGACAGTCCGAATCAGAATCACAAACCTCCGTCATCTTCCTCAGCTGTGATGCCACCATAAAACTCATGCCAGATATCTCGAGATACAAATCCGACTTCCCCCATCAGCGTTTCGTCGATTACCAAGGTCGCATGGATGTCGTTGGACGCAATCCGGCGCCCACGGCGAGGCTTCCTGTCATAGCCTGGCATAGCTGTAGGGTCTCCCTATCACTCTTCGACCACTAGATGTTGATTTGAAATTTAAAATTGATTGATAAATGATTGACAGAAACCGGCGAATCCGCGAATTCGAAGACTTAATTTTTCTCGTGCAGCCGTGCTATCACGGGCTCATGGTCGCATGAAGAACGTGTTTACGGGGTAGCTACGCTGGGCGTTTTCTAGTACAGGGGTTCTTCACAGCTTTGTGCCTCGGCTGTCGGGAATCATAGCCAATGAGAATGCATAAATATCCAACAATCAACACGCTCCCCTCATTAATATATCCGAGGTCAGTCAAATGCAACGAGACAAGTCAAATGGTCATTCGAGCGAAGATAATGAGCCAGATGAAATATCCTTGATTTATAGTTATAATTACTATTCTTTCAAACACAGAATCTCTATTAACGGTAGCAATTAATAGAATAAAGGGAGATGGGCGTATCAAACGGGAGTTTACGTTAAAAGCTTACTATGTTATATTAATTAAACGCTACCCAAGTAGTCGTAGGATTACAACGTATTCTCACATGCCACTCTACTATTGCTGGTCTAGTACAAAATCTTTCTTTCATCCTCCAAGATTGGTCCAATAACAGTAATGATGCTAGAATCCGAGTCATATCCATCTTCATCATCATCATCCTCCTCCGGGGGGTCGATAGTGTCGTTAAGAAAGATAAAATCGATAGGACGGTTGGGTTGACGAAATGACGGGAAGCTCCTTGGTAAGGCGTGCAGAAAGCTTATTTTTGAGAGGTGATTCCATAGACCGACCAGACGCGAGGATATTGGGACGAAGAGCAAGGTAAAGGTGACGTGGTAGGTTCTCGAAATGATCGCAAAGAGCGAATCTTGTCCATGGATGTTCTCTACATCTACTCGTCGACAGACTGGACGAGCTCCAAACCCACACAATAAATAAAAGAAGAAGAGAAGAGTAGTAACCGCACTCATCTCATGTATCGGGTCCTATCATGCATATTATTTCCTATCAGTGATCATGGTCGTTTTTGGGAATACATAAATTACGTACGAATGACCTCAACGGTTTATATTGTTGCAAAGAAGGACACGGTTTCTTTACTCCTGTACTCTGTTCATTTGACTTGGGTGATGTTTTCTCATCATATGTGGTCTTGGGTGGCTGTATTTTGACCGTGATTATCTTGGTAATAATCATAGTTGGGCGTGCGAGGCTGGACATGGTAGTGTTCGTAGGCTTTGTGTAATAGGCTTCTAAAATTGGAGGTTGAAAATATGAGACCTGACAGATACTAGAGCCAATTGAAGGATCACGTAGACCTTCATAAGTATGAGCGAACACCATGGCGTGCTGACACCATAATATCCAGAGAATTGTTCGTATGGATGCCATACGGGAGATGCGAGTGAGTTCCATTTTCGTAGGTGGGAAAGGAGGTCCTAGAAGTAGTAGTTGAATTTCGAGAGCTGTTCTTATGATTGAGAAGCTTTGAGGAAAGGCGGTTTAGGTTTTGAGCTTGCAACAGATCCTTTTTTTTTTTTTTTAAGGCTTAATCCTGATATCGACCCACATTGAAGCCTATGCTACTCAGATGGGTACAAGACTGACTCATATGCAGTCTCGTAACCAAACTACTCAGATGTATCTCCTCAATCTATTCCACCGGTCTAGGATTTTCCACCGGATATCTCGAGACCGGTGCACAAAATGAACAAAGCCGTTGCAGAAAGATGAGGGCATAATATCAGCGTTATTGCATATAAAAAGTCTTCGAGCCGTGAGCCCGTGGCTCACGCCTTCATTCCCCAACCGTGTACATGCGAGTCCCGGTACCTGGGTGCTATATTCTAGTCATCAGAATTTGCATTTTCTATCTGCCCCTACACACCATCGTAGATGCCTAAGATGGTTCCAAAGATGGTATATTCTGTAGAGTAGACAGGCTGAGTTGATTCAGCAAAGCCTGCGCTCACCGTTGGGTGACCTTCATTTTATCTAATATTATCTAAGCTGAAAACCTAATATTTCTAAGGAAAGACTTCCAGTGTTCTGGTGTTTCTTGATGGTGTTATGGTGTTTTTTGATGATGTTATAGTGTTTCTTGGTGATGTTCTGGTGTTTCTTTGAAAAAGTCTTGTGTTTCTTCTTGTTTCCTTGCAGATGTCGTAAATTTTGCGGAGCAACCAAGCCGTGGATGCACTATGGTATATACTCAACGCGATTCCTTAACTCTAATGTGGAATTTGAGCCTCAGGGTGATTTTTGACAACAGAAACTGTGTGCGAGATTCGTTGATCGATTTGTAGTAGAAAAGTTAGTTTCCACGTTCGCACATCGGTCCTAAGTTCTGCAGGTGGACCTGCTGTGGTCGCTTTGACCACCGAACGGTTCCTGATGACTATATGGCTGAGACAAAAGCATTGCAGGTCAGCGATGTTCAATGAATTAGGAGAGTTCAATTAAATAGAATCAAGGTCACCTTTTCAAACCTCCCTTCCCATTGAAAATTTGAGGTTTAGCCATCGTTCATAAGAATGCCGTCGAAAATATTAATTGCGGTTACGATGGTACTCGTTGCAAAGATATGCCTGGCCAAGGATCGTATCCTAAGATGGTGAAATTTTTGATCTGTAGAGGCAACTTTGCCCAATCTAACTGCTGTGAATTTGGTTGATTGGTTGAAATATGCAAGAAAATCGGAGCTTGTCAAGTGCAAATACTTATCTACTCGCAGTTGAGTTCCAGGGACTGTGATCACAATTGTGGCTATCGTAGTTAAGCCTTGATAAAGCTTAGTATTGTGGATAATCAAGGTATTCCGGAAGTTTTGATGGTGATTCTTTTGTCCTTGAATGCGAATGCGATAGCTTTTTGATCATCTATAAACTCGAAGTGTTGGATCCGAGGAAAAGATGATCGAAATGTGTACTGACAGAGCAGATTGATAGAAGATCGGTAATAACCTGCCTGTTGCGGCGGATGGATACAAGTCTTCTATATATACCAACTCCAGATTGCAAAAAAATCGAAGGTCGAATAGTAAAGTTGGCTTGAAGTATATTCTGACCTGTTGTAAGATATTGATGTGCACCTTCAGGTTCCCAACCGAATTGTGTGCTGTAGTAGTATGAATATCTTGATTGCGTGTGACTTTGGAGCCGATGTCATAGCGAACAGAAATGATGCCAATGAGTGTCAAGGGACATCGCGGGCTGCAGGTGATAATGACTTAAGCTGCTCTTCCAAAAATATGTTTTCATCCAAAGGTCAAAGCAGTATATGTTCCATTGGCCAAATTCAAACCTGTGTCTGTCCCGTTGGTCGAACCTATCCAAACCGATAGCCGTGATGAAGATAGGTTGAATTGTAACCACGACAGTCGCGAAACTGCCTCGAAGTAGCCGATAAACTTGAGCGGTCGCGTTCGATATGTCGTATAACTGGTTAAATGCCTGCTCAATTTTCCAGCTGGATGCTCTGGATCGTCGAGACTCCTCGAAAACGACAATTTCTTGAAATCAGGCTAGGCACCACTGTTCCCAAAGCAGTAGTAAGGTACCTCTGTCGTACATTCGACATTGGCAGAGTCGGATTGACTCGTGAAATGATAAGGACAAATCGTTACCAATTCAGAGTGTCAGTCCGTCGTTGCTCAAATGTCTGCTCGCTTATATCTTCACCACTTACTCACTTAGCTTCGACGGGAAATCCCACAGTTCTTGAACAAATCTTAAATTTGATCGAAGAAAGCCGGATCTCGACCATCTCTGCTGTCGTTAGAAAGCAGCTTCGATACCTCTGCAAGATCGTAAACAGCTTCCACCCTCACCTGCATGTGTGGATGGTCGCATGTTTCTTCGAGTTCAGGATAACAAGATATACAAATCGCAGGCAGGCGTTCAGAATCTGGTCGTTCCGCCCCAGGAAGTCGCAGAGTCCGCCACACCTTTGATAGATATCCTGAGATCCATCTACTCTTCTTCCGATTCCTCCTCTTCCTCGTCCCTTTTCTCCTTTTCCTTTCTTTCCTCCTCTTCCTCTTTCTTCTTCTTCTCCAACAGCTCCCTCTCAAACCTCTCCTTCTCCTTTCGCTGCTCCTCCCACAGCTCCCCCATTCGAGCGGTGCCAACCCGCGAAACTCGGCTACGAGGCTTCAACGGGAGGACCTTCCTCTCCTGGGTCGGCATTGGGATCGGTCTCTCATCCCCTTGGCGCTCTGCCTCCACAGTGGTAGCGCTCTCTCTTTCTCTCTCCCCCTCCACCTGCTCCGTTAGGATCTCGACCCCAAGCCTGAGCAACCTCTCAAGCTCTCCCCCGGCGGCCGACTTCCCCTTCTCTGCCTCCATCTCCTGCTTCAGCTTCTCCAGGTGATCAGACCCGGCCAGGCGTGCCAGACGACCACGCGGCACAGCGATCTTCCTCCCCGGGACCGGCATCAGCATCGGCTCCCCCTCTTCCTCGCTCTCTTCCTCACTCTCTTGCTCCTCCTCCTCTTCCTCCTCTTCCTCGAACTCCTCTTCTTGTTCCTCATCCCCTTGGTGCTCTGCCTCCTCGAAAATAGCACTCTCTCTATCACCCTCTTCACTTTCCTCGTCAACCGAAACACCGTTCGGCGAACCTTCCCATGTCTGGTCCTCGGGATCGCTCCCAACAGACCCTTCGTCTAAGCTATCCTCAAGATAGCTCTCATCGACACCAACAGCCTCTAAAGCCGTGGGAAGATGATCAGCAACCTCGAGGGACCCAGACTCGGGGGCTGTTGCTCGGTGCTCCGAGGCCAATTCTGGCTCGGCAGCCATCTGAACGGGTTCCGGTGTAACACCCACAGGAACATCCGTTTGCACGCCGACGTCAACGTAACGAGACGTCGAAGCGTGGGGAACGGAGGAAGTCTCAGGCTCAACCTGAGCTTCCTGCACGTCCCCCCGCTCGCTCGACTCCTCGTTCGATTGACGAACGGTGTGCTTGCGGGCCGACCGGGCCCTAAGCCGTTCGGCCTTTTGCTTGGCGGCCTCCTTCATCTTCTTTCTCCACGCCCGAATTAATCCAGGGGAGACTGGAGGTGGCCTGCTTGGAGGGGGAAGGATCGGAACACTTTCCTCCTCGACAACTTGCGGTGTTTCCACCGGAGCGTCGTCGGAGTCAAGGTCCTCACCCTCGACCTCACTGAGCATGCCCTGTCCGAGGACGAAGGATGCAACCAGTGCAAAAAGGACGAACAAACTTGCATCGGGATGCAAGCTGGCAGAAGGAACCCAGCCGGTGGGTGCCACGTTGACGTAAAAGATGTCGTTGACCAGGTCAACGAACATCGGGACGGCCTCGGCGAGATCACGCAGGGCCACTGGGACCACCGAAATGGCCATGATTACAAGGCAAGGTGCCAGGACATACAATATCCCTGGGAACGGCACCTGCCCCGACCAGCGCTCGTCTGCTGTGATTAGCTGTCGTGTATCCATAGTTGGGGGCGTATCGATACTGAGATCGATACTAGCTCTATAGATGTTTGTTGGAAAGATTTTGGTATCCGTTGCTGAAATCGAAGTACTGGGAATACTTGTTTGGGCGGTGGATGGAGGGGAAAGGAGGAAAGAAAGGAGGAAAGGGTGTGGGGGTGTGGCTTTATTTATAGCTGAGACCGTTGCTCAACTCAATGGGTTAACTCTCTTCCTACCCAGTGAGCTTACAATACCGATGACGTACCCGAACCCAAGGAAAGAGTTTTGATCACGGGACTACCAACCAGATTACTCGGTCCATATTGTCTCGTGACGGCCCATACTCATCGGTTGCAGCCCTATTACCACTTGATTACAGTGCTATACCCACGCGTCTAAATGGTTTCGTTTATATCTCATCCATTACGAGACTAGCATCTCATGATATCGCCAACGTCGTAATTCTGCAACGGCCAACCAATATTATACTTCACCAAGAGTCTTCAGGTACAGTTTGTCTCGTAGGCCTAGCTGGCCTCTCCACGCCGAGTGAGGGTCTCAAATTCTCGAATGGCGATCTCAATGTTTTACAGGCAGATACCAAGGTATGTATGGTGGCTCCATCACTATAAACAGCTTCAACGCCCAAATAACCCCTTCGGGATTATTATTTACATAGCAGTACAAGCTAATATTCTGAAAGTAGCTTTATATGGTTCGAAACTATTCCCCGTGCATTTCTACACTTATTATCATTCTCATTCTCAGCTACGCTATCTTCTTATACCCCGGACTTGTCAGCTAAATATTGCGTTTCGTCCCGCAAAATGCAACAGGGCGTCTGTTCTTGGCGCGATTTCCCCTTCGAGACTACGATTTCCCGTTGCACGAGCTCGAAACTTTAACCAGCAAGGTTCCACAAAGACTTGGCAGATCAGCACGATATACAGCCAGCAACTAGCAACTTACCCAAGTACGGAAGCGTTCTGTCACCTGATCTTCTCCAGCCTCACGGTCGCGGGTATACCATTCTCCTTTGGTTTTACGAACTTTGGACCGGTACAATGGCTCCGTCGTCTCGTGCCCCCGCTATAATTTTAATTGTGACCTGCAGTCTCGGGCGAGCTAGAGCTCCGTTGGTGGTTATTATATACAACAATGTCAGCTACTAGTATCAACCAGAACCTCGAACAATAATAGTTAGGACAATACAGGCAGACGTGATGCAGTGCATCAATTCAAGAGCAAAATATTAAGATTATTATTAATAGCTACCGGTCCCGTAACAGGACTACCACAGCTCGCCCGTCCTCACCCTTCTCTTCTTCAATCTACGATGCTAATACAGAACGAACCATAGTACCCATCACTCTACGCCTCATTGATCTGCCTACCTTCAAGGAGCCCTGTCTCGCCCTCTACCTCCCTTTTTAAAGCAACCTCGACAGCTAGTCTAACCTTCGACATATGATCCATGATCCGAACTTGATTCGATGTTTCTTTTCTCAGGTTCCTCGATACAGAGCCGGTCGGAAGTACTTTCCGGCGTACCCGTAATCTCTTCATTAAAGTTTCTATTAAGATCTGAGGCTGTTGTAAAAGCCCCGGCTAGCCAGGCGTCTGAGAGCTCAGAGTTCGAGAAGGGAGTGCTAGGTGCTTCTACATATATGGATTGGTGTTCATTACGCCTGGCCACGCTGGTATTCAAAGCTTGTAAACTATCTGGGTTTTCTCTTGGAGTCAAATAGATATTCTTCGGAAGGCAGCGACCTTGCTTTGAGGCCTCGCTGTCGACCTCCTGAGTGTGAATTATCGGATGGTATATATGGTTGCTTTCGAGGATTGAGCTACCGTCTGTAACCGCTATTGCCATAGAGGAGTCGGTTGATGATGGTAAGGCCAAATCTTCCGGAGGACAGTAAGTCGATAAGACGGGGTTCTCCGGAGCAGGAGTTGCACTCTGGCTCAAGAGAAGATGAGAATTTATGATATCCTTGTTCATGATGTTCTCGGAGCTGACGAGAAGGCTTGATGAAGGCAAGACAGCCTCGACACGGGGTAAGGGTGATGGTTCAAAAACTAGTTGGTCCCAGATAGTTGAAGTATTCTGCCAAGGGGAGTAAAGTGCGGTATCGATATCAACCGGTGAAAATTGCCGTCTTGAGGAAGAACCAGCCCTGAGCGGCACGCGCTCCTTACAGCAGACTTTGGAGATGCACCAATATAGAAAATTAAGAATCAGGATAGAATTTAAAAAAAGTAATACTACAACAAGCCAAAGAAAAACAATGTGATAGAGGTGGTCAGGGTGCACTTCTGGCGATGATGTGACCAGTCCCGTCATCAGTTGGCTGAGTTGCTCCTTCGTTTGTTGAACGTCGATGTCAAGCCCTCGGAAGGGTTCGAGATCTGCAAACGTTGCGAACCGGCTAGCGAGGTCGACCTCCATGCTCTTGAGGGCAACATCGTGTATAAAATCTTTGAACCACTGAGACTCTGTCCAGTTTTGCTGAAGAAAGTCAGATAATCGAGCCCTTAATCTGTCTTCTGATATAAACCTCATGCCAGTGATTGACGTTATATGGGCGAGCCAAGAACTGCTCGACTGTGTGCTGAACATAGGTTTGATCAACCTAGTTACTTTAGATGTAAAGGCTTCTGTCACCAGACGCGCTAGAACCTGGTGGAGCCGCCCGTAGAGATATCGAAAGCTATTTGAGATACTGTAATCGTCCTTTTTGGAGGTGCTATAGCTTTTGGTACTCTTTTGTTCAATCGTGATGGGGGTATTTTCAATGTCGTCGCCCATAATGGTGGGAAGATACGTCGAATTCGAGCACGAGCTGGATGGGATGCCGTCAGCTGAAATTCGTAATGCATTTTTGGTCACTGTACATATGTTCCATATGGTGCTTTTCGGGAACAATCCTCCCGTCTGCTCAGGGGGAGGAAACGTGGAGCTGTGAAAAGAAGCGGTATATGTAGGTGTAGTGACTATTTTACTATGTAGAGACGACATGGTGGGCTGTAATCTAACAATCTTTGTTCGGTATATTTTTCTTCGAAACTGAATAATTGGTTTTGGTATGATATATCTCAAGACCGATATTGTAGGATACACTCTGGATTCTTAATGCTTGTACCATATTAATTGCAAAATATGAAGGTAGATATGAATGTTAGCCCGCTGCTGGAGGAAAATACTAGAATGCAGAAGATAGCTCTGGCTTATAGAATGTGGTCAATGCAGTATCTCTATATCTAAATAAGTTGGAAAATGGATATTCGCGTTCCGTGCCCCCCAAAGTCAATCGAGTTGATCACAAAGGGCCGAGAATATCTTCCCTATTACATATGACATTACGGCATTCTTAATCCTGAGAGACCACTGAACGGAGTTTGTTTAAAATTTAAGATGAAAGCACAAATGCTCAACCGACAACCAATAATTCATATGAAATTAATCCGAAGAAATCTATTCTATACCAAACCAGTCGATAGCAGTGAAAGTTCTAGTCTTTGGAGCTTCCATATATATATATATATGCAAAATTCCCTTTCGATGCGGTCCTGAAAATTAATATATGCGCATGTGTTGAAGGAGAGTCAAAATACAAGAAAGATTGGTGTCACAGGAATTTTCCGTGGTATTATCCAGGAAGGAAAACCGGATGATTAAAGTAGCCGAGTTAACCAGGCGGTATGCATTAAAGTCACAAACTATGCCGAATGTTGATGTGATAAACCAGCATTCCAGCTGTCAATAAGCCGGAAGCCCTTATCGATACTGGATATTCAGTTCCATGGATCCATGGAGGTGTGGCATCGTGCATGGTACCCTAATAATGGCTAACTCCTGCCTTTGGGCTGTTGGACGTATTGGTCAATGGTGGTACCGAGGTATACGGAAAGTTACCACGGTTCATCGCGCGAGAGTTGGCGATATTAGGCAAGTATGGCCAGACGCTGAAGACCAACGAAGTAAAAATAAGGTTGGTGAAACGTTTGAAACTCCAACAATATCGTCCCTTTGACTTCGGAGCTAGACCAGTGTCGACATCCTAAAATGGAAGCCGCTAGGAGCAACGAAATTCATCCGTGTCTTAATTGGGAACCATGATCAGAGACAATTGGGGACGGCTTCGGTTGGTTGAGGGAGCCTTGGATCAGTCTGTGGGACCGGGAACTGGCGCCACCAATTTGAAATTAAATTGGATATTTTGTGACCCCCTCGGCGCTCCAGTTTCGACCGCTCATCTCGAGCTCATCGCCCTTTCCCTCAGCCGTTCTGCTGTTGCATGAAGCGGAGACACGTCGAGTGTCGCCGTCGACGCGAGTTCCAGCACAGTGAAAAATCCTCATTGGCGTCATTGCCGGACTGCCAACTCATCGACATGGCTCGAGTTCGCTTGGAGGATTGAATTCATGCCGCAGGGAACTGTGGACAGGGGCTAGATGGAGCGAGCCAATTACGGTAGTCTCCCACCGGCGCCGACAAACCGTTTTGAGGTCTGGGTTTTGCTTCTTTCGCCCGTGATTTCCTCCCCCCATGTTCGTGAACTCACTTTCGAGTTTCACGAAACATTTCATCGGCCCTGAGCACTACCGTATGCCAGGGCCATGCAAGGAGGATCGAAGCTCATGGCATCAGACTTGCTTGACGCATGACGGCACAGTCATTGATATCGAAGAGGGGTCTATATTCGCTTAGAAGCTGATATCGGGAAGAAACGTGTCCATGAAGTGATCAGGTGGGTTGAGATTGAGGTCTCAGAGGATCATGTCGTCGCGCGCAAGGGTATCCCATCGCCAGTTTTTTTTTTTTTCCGTAGATCCGTCCCATTGGCTTCGATGTGCTGCTCTTTGGGCACGTTTGCTTGTTCACATCCTAGCAGTCTGGCCAATGTCAGACACTCGATATAAAGGCATGGTGGTGCGACAGCCATCGACGCCGGAGCATCGATTCCCCACCCTGAAGAAAGAAAAGAAAAGTTTTCCTGTCTGACAGCGCATTCGAATGCCTATCTGGAATTCTGTCCAGCCTCTGGAGAATCTCTGCGCGTCTTCGAACAAGCCAAAGATTTATACTTAATCGCCGTAGCCGTCCTCGTTCCATGTTCGGATGGGTTTTCTTGTTTTGGCCTCAGATTGACGTACCTTCAGACAACATCGTCTACGACCAGGCTCCTTGGTCAAGTTATAACATTCCGACGAGAAGTCTTCCGTCCTGTCATCCGCAATTCTACAGTGCGATGCGATTGAAGCGCCATCCATAGCATCCTCCAACCGACCAGTAAGCCATCGATCTTTCCCATAGCCTTGTCAAGATCGTCAAGAGGAGTTCGGATTCCCAGGCAGAAAAAGCTGAGTGGGTGTCGAGTTTAACGGGTCCCTTGTCGCCAGTACGCTAAAGCTCTCCACTCAAATTCCACTTTGCCTGCTTTCACCGCTATTCCTCTTCATCATTTCCTTCCCCTTAAAACACCGCGATCCCACAATTTTACGAACCAAAGAAAGACAGAAGGAAGGAAAATAAAACAAAAAAGACCAACCACCATTGCAACCTTCAAACTTCCCCTCCCTTCGATTCTCACTGCGGTTTGTGTGCTGGTTTTCCAATCGACCGTCCTTTCAGCTTCGTCTTTTGTCGGTAAGTCGCACCTCGTCGCCTTCGTTCGCGTGTAGTTCGTGGTTTTTGCTTTTGGATTGAGAGAGCAACTCCCTTGACCGGCAGCTTGCTCTCTCGAAACCCTGCAACGGCCAACAAGCACTACAGCGCCGACCTGACACCGAAACAACGAACCTCGAGCGACCTCCCTTCTCCATCATCAATCGACTGCAGCTGCTAATTGAACGTGTCGCGCGATCAGAATAGTTCGTATTTGATAAATTCGACGTCTTTGTCTACTTCCTTTCGCTTCTGGAGTCCCTCCGATAACATCATTTTTCTGATTGATACGGTGTATCATTTCGACCTCGAAGGTCAACTCTCCCCTCCGAACAAGACCCATCTTATCCGTGACGAGCTATCGCACGGTACACACATTCTTCATCATTCGCGTCATGTCCTTCCTAAAAGCCTTTCGGGGCAAGGGAAGTCCCGGCAAGGCAAAAAAATCCAAGGGATCGGACAACCAGCCGGTCGAGCCTGTTGCAGCTCCCGTTTACCAGGACCCTTGGGAGAAGACACTCGTCACACCTGACGAAGTCTGCGAACTGGTCAAGGCCTGTACGGCAGAGATCAAATCCAGAGGTGAGGCTTTTCCTTTGAAGTTTTCTGGTTTGGGGCTATTAATCCAACTAACCTGACAATATCATATACAGGCCTGACAGCTCCGTTCTTTATCTTACCGTTCCGACCAACAACCGAACCGAGCTCAGCTCGCCCCTTCATTCGAAAGTACTTCAGTACCGAAATAGATTTCAATGGCCCAATGCGTGGAGATAGGCTTGCTCGCGAACTCAAGCTCACAGACATAACAGTAAGCTCATCAACTCTAGCGATTAATACGCATTTTGACTTTAAGCTTATATATATGCCCTCTAGGTTCTGTGCAGTATTATGAAATGGTGCTGGGCAAGACTACCCGGTGGTGTGGTTTCATGGGGCGTCTACGAGCTTTTCCGCGAGGGTGAAGCTGGTAAGTTATCCACGTCCTCAAACTCTAGGTAGGATTCGATGGTTTCTAATGTGCATCACAGAGTCCGGGATGTCGCGAAACGCATTCCCCTCCTTCATGTCGGTGATAGTCGAATCAGAGGCACGCTCTTCCATCATAAAAGACTTTTTCGACCTTCTGTCCGCCATTGCAGCAAATGGAAAGCATAACGGCTTGACCGGTCTCAAAATTTCAAGAATGGCAGGCTGGTGGGCTTTCGAGCACTCTGATAACGGTTTCGGCTTCGAGGGCGGTTACGAATCATATGCAAAGTAAGCAGCGAAAATCGACGAACCATCACAGAGACAAGACTAATGTGTATATTTAGAGCTGCCTTGGCTACCTGCCATCTTTTCTTCTCATATCTACGCTCGCAAGCGCCAACTGGAAGTGGCGGTGTCTCGGTCCTTCCACTTTCGCTTCAACAGCTGCTCTATGATGTCGAATACCCACCAAACCGGACATCTTTCCTCATCGAACCAACGAGCCACATCATTATGACGGTCGACACCGTGTCTCCAACCCCTTTCGCTCTTCTCCGCCGTGCCCGTAACTTCGATTTCACTGAAGAGAGCCGTGCTCTGCAGGAGTTCTCTGATTACGAAGACCCCGTCCAAGCTCTCACCGAAGAATCCAAGCGTATCCTGAAATGTATATCCGCCGCCAACCAATCCACCAAGCCGGGGGCTGGGGCTGGCCTCGGAGATCAATCTTGGAGTAGATTTCAAGATCTTGGGTTCTCAGCCCTTGAAGAGTCCGATTCGTCTGGTGACGATGATAGCATCTTCGGAAACACAGGACAGACATTTAGGAAGCGCAAGCAGAATGAAAGCTTGGTCCAAAGGCAAAAGCCAGTCGACCTTGCCCGACCAACGACACCATCATGGGCTGACTTTATGGCGTCAGGATTTGCCGAATCCGCCTCAGAGACAAGGGCTCCAGCACCAATCCTTCTTTCACCAGACAAGCTCCTCCCTGCAATCGAGACTTCTAGGGCTCGCAGTGTTCAATCAAACCGTCGACCAGATGAATCACACCTTGAGCCTGGCGAATTGGCAAGCATCACCACGATCGCGATTGATGATGCATTTTGGCTGGTTTGGATGACAAGTTTAGCTCCGGAAGAAACATCTGCCCGAAAGGCAGTCTTCGGTCGATGTGCTATGTTTGACACGGTTATCCGTGGCATCAAATGGGTCATTGTTGAAGAAAAGGTCAAGGGAGCACTTAAGAATACCAACAATGACGAAATCTTCCTTGCAACAAAGAAGGACAAGAAGAGAACCATGAGGAACCGACTCACTCGACGAAGGTCGGTTGACAGAAAGGAGGTCGTTCCTGAGAAACCCAATGGATTCTCGACAACTTCCCTCTCGCAACGGCCTCTCAATCTCACTCCTGAGCAACAACAGAGCATTAGACAAACTGCCGCCACTTTGCGACAACGTGGCCATGATATGCCCGCTGCCCGCCCCAGGCCCAACCCACCAGAACGTCCAGCTGAGAAAGTCATGACAACTGCCAGCATCATGACACTTCAGCCCACCATCATGAGAGAAGCTTCGCCAGCTATGACCTGGGCTAAGAACTATGATAAAGAGGCTATCAGGGATGCTTATCTTGGTGGCGCTACATCAATGTCGGCAGTTAATTCGTCTCAAAAGAGCCTACCCCCTGCTCCTGTCGAAAATGGCGACAGACACAGCCCATCTCCAGTTAGATCCCCAGCTCGCAGCCAGGTATCGCCACCGGTATCTCCCCTTCCACCAACTATGTCCAAGCCAAAGCTTGCTCCTCTGAATATCGAACCTACCAAACATACACCTGCGGTTGCTCCAGTCTCGCGTGAGTCTTTGGATATCGTTTCGGATAAACCGCAACCCCCAGTTCCTCAGGCAGAACCTGAGCGTCACGAGGAACCGGTTCCCCTGACGCAAATCGTTTCTCGAACGAATGCATCTGAGAGAGCGATGAGCCCGGATTTGTCCGACAGCGAACCAAACAAGAAAGTCGGCAAACTTCGCAAGTTTTTCGGAAGCTCAAAACCCACAAATCGCCGAGCATCTGTGCAAGTTCCTCCTAAGAGCCTTGCTGTTCCCGAAAAGTCTGAGCGACGACCATCTCTACGTGGGAAGCCTAATGTCCCCCCTATTGCGAATGGAAACAATACCACTACAACGATTACGGCTGAGCCAGCTGCATTCGAGTCATTCCAGACCGCGCGAGAGATCCCAGTCAGCCCCAAGCCTATTGCCACACGTGAAACAACGCCCGCAGCTTCTATCGTCGAAGAAACCGCTGCAAAGACCGAGTTCTCCCGATTCGACCAAGGCCCTCTTGACATTCCAGCCTTTGTCCCAGACGATTCCCCTGAGCCATCTCCCATTCGTCCTAATCATTCGCAAACTCGGTTCGCCGCCTCGCGTGAACATATCCCAGATGCCACCGCCTCTGACAACCGTTACGATGTTTCTCCTCCGAGCGAAAAGGCAGCAGAGCCCGTCGCCGTTCCTGAGACTACCCCTGAACCGAAGCAGGAGGCAAGGGTTTCACCGCAGGCATCTCCGCAGACATCGCCTGTCCTGGAACCCGTCCAAGATAGATGGGCTCAAATCAAAGCCAACGCAGCTGCCAGGGCCAAAGCCAACCAAGCTATGGGCTCACCACCAAAGCCTACCCAAAGTCCGCCTCCCAATGATGGCGAAGAATGTAAGTTTCAGCCCTTTCATCGAACAAGGTCTCTGACTATTTATATGCTAATAACACATTCTTAGCTATCGAGTCACGAGTAGCCAGAATTAAGGCTCGTGTCGCCCAGCTGACGTCTGGTATGGAGCAATAGAAAGGCTCCAAGAAAACCCGCCGACCTAAATGGGTAAGGGTTCTGGGGAAACCCTTTAAGTTTCTCACTAAGAACCAAAGGAAGCTTCGCGAAGACCAATTTCTTTTCGAGGCAAGGGTCAGCGGGACTAATCCCGATTGGATGTTTCCCTCAAATGTTTGTCAGCGATTCGATAATAGAAGGATGGTCCCGAAGTTTTTGACGCCCGAGGAGCAAGAGCGGGGGATGCAGGTGAGATATGAGAGGCAGCTCGCGGGTATTCCGGAGCCACCCACGGCGGTGGAGTATGTACCAAATGAGGACTATTACAACCCACCTCAATACACGAGGTGGGAGTACCTCAAAATGGTCATAAGTCCCCGCCCGAGGCTTCCGGTTACCCTAACTACAACCTACCAATTTCACGACCCGTACGAGGAGGATACCAATCTTTTCGACTATCGGGATATGTATCCCGATAGGTCGGAGGAAACCCTCCGGCGTTGGTTCCCCCGTTACTACGGGTCGTACGATGGGTACGGGCTTGCCGAAGGGTACGGTGAGGGTGCTTCCTCCGGGGAACGCCCAGCGTCCAGTATCATGGATCGATATTCGATCTATGACACTGCTGGCGCTGGGAGGGCTCCTCCCCGATCCCCATCGGCAAGCCCCGAATAGTTTCCCATCTCCCATTTCTGCTGTTCACCGCACTCCCGGAATCTTGCTCTCGGGTGTTGACCTAGGGGCTATCTTTTGCCTCTTTTGTTTCCCTTTTTTTCGGCTTTTAATGTCTGGTGTTTAAACGGTATATTATATTTTTTATTCTTACATCTCAGAGCCTTCCTACACTACCCTGTCTTAATACACGCCCTTCTCCTCTCGTAAAGCATGTAGCCAGTACAACGAAGGTAAACAGCACCGAGGACTTATTCCATTCCCCGTTAATTCTCTTTCTCTTTTCATACTTTCTGCTCGATACTCCCAAAATAATCCTATTCCATTTCACTTCGATTCAAATATTCATCTGGGTGCACGGAACCCACGAGACTACTACTCTTTGTCACAGTACACTACCCAGATCATCAAGCAAATTTTGACCCATATCATATCTTTTCGTTCAAACACTCTGTCCTCTGCTTCTCCATACCTTCCGCAACTTGAAGCAAAATTCGTATTCTTCATCCTTACCACCCACTTTTAAGTAGTTATATAGCAGCGAGCCACAACTTCAGCGGTCTCTTTTCAATTAATTCTAATTTTTTTATCGGCTAACTATAAAAGATAACCCCCTAAGCCTCTCTTACGATATCCTAGGGCCTAAACTCAAATGGTTCTCAAATTTACAAAGCTGAAAGCCATTATCTCAATCCCCCAAGGATCCGTTGATGTTTTAGCACAATCATGTGAGTGCAAGGATCTGAACCTCATTTTGACGAACTGCGCAATTCATTCCTGCATGACAAGCGACTTCGCCACACAGCAACGTGTCTTCTCGACGATGTGCTATAAATTTAAATAAACCCGATCCAGAGACGAATTACCACTTAGTAATATATTCATCATAATTGTTACGGATCTCACACGAGTCTGAGTTCTTCTAGCCTGTAACTGCTTTAGACAACAACGTACATAGCTATGAGCCTCCCGAAGAATCAATTCCTCACAATATGGTCTAGCGCCCTGAAAAAGTATCAAGAGATCTCTGGCGTAGATTTAGCCGCGATTCCACTTCCTGATCCATCAAATCCCGAGGAATTCAGACAGCAAATCGAGACCAGTCAGTCTCGGTTTGTGGAATATCGAAACTCTCGAGCGACATTATGGAGATCGTTATCAGCTGTTTTGGCTCCCATTGAAGTTCTCGGTGGGGCCGTCGCGGGAGGGTCGAGCGTGGTGTGTAGCACACCCTTTCGTTGGATATTGGTCCAGGCAACACGAAATTCTAATTTTAACAGGTGTGTCCGGCCACGCCCGCTGTGATGGGTGCCATCTCGATTCTTTTCCAAGTAAGCAGCCGATAGTATCCATTAATTTATCGAGGATGAATGGATTTTGACTATAGTTACGCCTGGGATTAAAAGGGTGCAAGAGGTGTCAGTCAATCATACGACTACTTGCAAGAACTTTTTGACGACATGAGATCCATCTTGGCAAGGCTTCAAGTCCATACTCGCCATGATATACCCCCGGAACTTGAGACAATATTTATTGAAATTCTAGCTTGCGTGCTTGAGATCATGGGGGTTTCTACGAAGTATATTTCTGAAGGTCGAACTAGTAAGTTGCTAGAGACTGGACTCGTGAATATAGCGGCTTCTACGAAGTGACACTGTTCGACTGGGGACTTCGTGAAAGGCGGTCTACGAGGCCATTGTAATTCGATTCTTACTCTTTCGAACTCATCAACTAACCCTAGAATGGCCCAACATAGAAAGATTTTTCAAGAAAACCTTCCAAGCAGATGATCCTGCAGAAGACTTAAAAGCGAAGCTAGGGAAGCTCGTCGAAGAGGAGACTTCAATGGTTGTAGCGTTAAAACTAGACACAACTACCGACGTCTTGGCTCAATCCACACTTTCAGGAGGTATGATCAAAGGGATCGATTTTAAACTTGATGGACTAATGGAGTCTATGGAGCAATTTTCAAAACAACTCCAAGGTACACATATCCTTGCCCAAAACCCCACAAATGGCGTGATACTAACTACTTGACTTTCGGCTCCTGTTCAGGCCCTCAAGTCATGGGCGGAGGCTCAGCAAATATACTTGACCGGCTTCGCGCGGTTCTTCAACCACAAACTAACGTTGAGGACGACCTTACTCGAATACAATGTTTAAAGGGGACGGGTGAATGGATTCTCAAAGAACCATTATTCCAGAGCTGGTTGAAAGGCAGAATTCCACTACTTGTTCTTTCGGGTGGTCCTGGAGCAGGAAAGTCACATATATCCTCCTTCATCATAAAGCACTTGCAAGAAGGACAAGGCCCTGAACGGAAACCAACCGGATACTTCTTCTTCAAGGAAAATGATCCGTTACGCACAAATTTTGGGATCGCCCTAAAGACGGCATCATACCAACTCAGCGTGTCTTACCCGGCATATCTGCGGTACCTGGACGCTGCTTGCAAAAGCTCGAAAGACTTTGAGACTCTCCCGGGCATCTGGAGGCAATTGTTTCGACCATTCCTTATGCAGGGAGCGGAAGGTAGCGCAACGTTGAAAAACAGGGTTTTTGTCATCATAGACGGCGTGGACGAAGCAATTCGGGATCAACTCACGCCCTTCCTCACGCTCCTGCGAGAGATCTATGAAGCCAAAGGACGGATCAATCTCAGGATTCTTCTAGTTGGCCGCCCGGACATCGAGTGGTACATTGAAGAGGTTTTCTATGGTTGCTCTTCCCAAGTTCCATGCGTGAGCGTCTCTGCGAAGAAAAACACTGATGACATTAGAAACTACGTCTCTCATGCACTCAAAAAGTATAGAAACTTGCGGAAAATCAGCAATTCCTTGCGTGAAGAGATCATTGAAAAGTTTACCGCAGGATCTGACGGGATGTTTCTCTGGGCCGAGATGATGTTGAAAGAAATATCGACTAAGAATCGGGAGTCTTCTATACGAGCCAGCTTGAAAGATCTCCCGAAGGGATTAGTCGAGACGTACGAAAGGATGTTCAGCAATTTTTCGGCCACCCTCGAGCCCGATCAGGTTCAGGATTTGGAAGAACTTTTAAAATGGGTTGGATTTGCGGCTCGTCCCTTAAATCTGCTCGAACTCGAGGGTGCCCTAGCTCTTCGTTATGGCGATGAGGATGGGGGGGTTCTTGATCTCTATGGGGAACTTTCAAAAAAATATGCATCCTTCTTTACGGCCGTTCCCCAACACTTCCAGGAATTCAGAGCCTCTGAGAGCAGCTTTGGCACAAGACTGAGCAGCTTTCAAAGCTTTGAACAAAGGCTCAGAAAACAAGACTCAACCTATAACACAGCCCTCGAATACGGTGTAAAACGAAATGATGAGCACAGTGACGCCGATGGAGACGATAGTGGGGAGGAATCATATCATGACATTGATTTATCTCTTCAGAAAAAAATGGATATGATAGTACGACTTCGTCATGCATCTCTCGGAGACTTCCTCAAATCACACGCGCTAAACCTAAATACCAAAGGGCCTGGATTTACGGTAGATGCAGCTCACCTGCACCTTCTTAAGGCTTGCATAACGGTCCTACTTAACCCTGCTATGGTGCCATATCGGGATACCGGGTCGTTATTGGCGTCTCGCGACCACCAAGACAAGCCGCTAGCTCTATATCTTACATCATACGCAATAAAAAATTGGCATAATCACCTACCGAGACTAACTCCAACAACTACAGTTTCTAAGGAAGACAAGGTATTTATCATCACGGCTATATACCATATGCTTACCGACTCGAACGTTATTGCAGCTGAGCATGCAGAGAGGTGTGATTTCTCTTGGAGGGAAGAGCGTTATTCCGGAAAGGGAGAAAAATGGGAGAAGATCATATCATTTTTTAGTGACGAGGAGGGCCTTAAAGCCTGTAAGCCGGATATCAGAGAATGGGTGTCCAGTGCCTTGCTTGATGAGCGACTTCTCATAGAACCATCGATCCTGGGACTACACAAGCTCATACTCACTGGAAAATTATATAATTACGGTGGTAACCTCTTTTGCAATACAGCATTTTATTTACGGCAAGTAAGTCTCGACATTTTCCACCCCCTATTCCGTTTATTTCCCACGCAAATTTCTCATATTTATCCCTACATGTCTGTGGCCGACTGCATATAGTATCATTATGAGGGTTTTAAGGACAAATTCCGTTTCCCCAATGACTGGAACTTGATAAAAATGAACCAAATGCTGTCAGATCCTAGTTCGGGTCTATTCGCCATTTTGGAGTGGTCAGGTCTCGAAAAGAACGCATTATGGTATGGATGTGCGAGTCGTCTACTAGATTTCTCCATTTACTACGACCGGAATGATAAAATGACATCCGAAGCTTGCTTGATGCGAGCGATTGAGATGGCCGACGAAACAACAGACCTTGACATTCTCTTGCGACTGGATTTAGCTGAAAAGTATCAATTTCGATCTATTAAAGCAGCAACGGTAATAGAGGAGGCGATAGCAATCGCTGAAACTAGATATCCACGGCTCAACGAGTTACCTGATGTTGACCCTTATGCTGGGCGGTGGATATTTTCGCGATCGAGAGCTTCAGATCTTTTTACAAGGCTTTGGTTAGCCAATTGCGTTGGCAAGGGTAACAAAACAACTATTGATCCCGATCTGGAGGGGCTTCTACAGAAGGCATTCGATATTTATCCAGCCTCAATCCAATACCCTGTCGACGTGATACAAAAAGTATTGCGGGTGTCTGGTGAAACCGACGAATATGCTCAAAAACTTTTGGTAAAGCTATTTCGTATGATGGCAGGCGCAAAGAGCCATAAGCATTCGCATCCAAGTGCTACCCTCCTAACTGACTATATAATAACAACGGCGACGCCCGGTGTCATCTCTAACCCCTATACAAATATCCACAGGGCGATCCACGCCGTTGATGGGCGTGGTGATTTCAGCTATAGATGTCTCGCTCAAGCGAGAGAAGTAGCTGACAACATTGGGGACAACCGAATACTTCTTCTCTTAGATTCCATCACTGCAGAAACTTATCATTTTGATGACGATCTAGAACAAACTATCGTATGGCAGGAAATCTTTATCGAGCGCTCCTTTTTTTTGTGGAGCGGAATTATTCCGCCAATATCTGCGGATCGTCTTCGAGATGATCCCACTTTACAACAAATCCGGTCCATGTCTTACAGATGCCGTTCGATAATATGGCGTTCCGGAACGCCAGCGAGTTTAAAAGACCGGTATTTAAAAGCTTTAGAACGGCTCAGCGATCTCAGCCTCTTAATAGTGAGAGGGACCGAGCTCGAGAAGCAGAATCCACATCTCGTTTTAACCCCAATGGTTTGCCTTATTCCATGCTATCGGGCAACTGGTAACAAAGAAATGCTCCGGGCGTGTTTGAAACAATGCTTCGAATCGACGTTTAATGTGCTTTCATATGCAATGGATTCTATTTCCGGCGAGAGCAGTATGCGTGTACCCGCTTGGTCCTGGCTCAAATTCGTATTACACGCTTCCGGGGACGAAGACTTAAAGTTTGCAATCTGGTTTCGAGCATTGGAAATGTCCAAGCTCCCATCCCCGCAAACGGATCTCATTTTCGAAAATAAATACGGGCGTAAGTGGCCGGATTGCGGCGTGTCGTGCCGTCGCTGTCGGCGCAATGGCCGAGACAGTAAGATCTTATCAGCGAGTCACCCCAAAAAGGCATACTTTTGTACGTTCGAGACTTCAAGCATGTACTGTGAGGCTTGCGTCAAAGAGATGTCGAAGCCAGCTAGTCAGGCCCCTGCCGAAGATCTCTGCTTCGGCGGAGCAGATCATGTTTGGCACGAGATAGATATTGCGGAGTTCCCGGGTCCGAGAGAGGAAGACATAGATAATGAACAAGAAAGAGATATGTTCTTCGACAAGCTGAAGAAGAAGTATATCCATGGAGAGGATCTGTAGAGAGTAAAGTAGTATGGCACACGTGCATACATGTGTGCCGAAACGTTTTGATACAAGACTATACCCGCAATATCCGTGAGTTCTATATACTCTTAGATTTATCATGCATGCTTAACTATGAGCCTTTTCCTGTGTAAACTCAAACATTTTTGCATTATATGTATGTCCTGGATCACGATATGAAAAGCCGCGTTATGGCATGAGCAGCAAGATTGAGACTACCGCTCTGCCTAACAAATCTCGGACACATTTGAGTTGCTGTTGTATTTTGGAGCTGTGTAACACTTAACGCGCAGGTAAAGCGCAAAAGCTGTGTTAGGAGGACGCGTTCAGCCCACAACAAAAATTCGAGTTGGTTGGCAACGCCTCCTGGTAGTGTTAAGCTTCACGGCTCACCCACGACACACGACTTCACGCTACCTCGTATCCCATTCCAATTCTCACTCCCACCTTCGGCTTCCAATACACCATCGCGAACTCTGGTATTTTTGGATATTTCCATCACAGTGAGGAAATTCGCCTCCCTCTTTACCGGCCATATTTTCGAGCTAACATTGTTTGTGTTCGCTAGCTACCAACCTGTAGCTCCATACGTCCCACGATACACATAGATTCAAGAGTAAGCCTCATTGAAATTCGCGAGGCAGCATTCTCAAATGCTATGTCAAAAACCGGATTGAGACTTGAAATATACTAAAAGTTTCGGATGCAACAGTGTTAGAAGCACGCTTAGAGCAAGCTCAGATCCTCAAGAAGGTGCCTCTCACATGGTTGCCTTGGACCCAAACATCTATCTAACCCGCTATGCTCATTTAGGTTGTGGAGGCTATCAAGGACCTCGTACAGGATTGCAACTTCGATTGCAATGACTCCGGAATCCAGCTTCAGGCCATGGACAACTCTCACGTCGCCCTTGTCTCTATGAAGCTTGGCTCTGAAGGGTTCTCGCCGTACCGATGTGACCGCAACATCGCCTTAGGAATCAACCTCAATAGCTTAATGAAGGTCCTTCGTGCCGCGGCCAACGAAGATCTCCTGACTCTCAAGGCAGAGGATCAGCCAGACAGTCTTAACTTGCTCTTTGAAAGCTCCTCACAGGATCGAGTTAGCGAGTACGACATCAAATTGATGGACATTGATCAAGAGCATCTTGGTATCCCTGAAACAGAATATGCTGCCAACATTACTTTACCTTCTGCCGAATTCCAGAGGATTTGTAGAGATCTGTCTGCGCTGAGTGAAAGTGGTACGTTCACTAGAACATTTGATAGGCGTGCGAAGCTTGAAGCTAACGGCGAGAACATCGAACAGTATCTATCGAAGCCAGCAAGGATGGCGTCAAATTCGCGTGCTCCGGCGATATCGGCAACGGGTCCGTCACCCTCCGTCCTCAGACAAATGTCGAAGACGAGTCAAAGTCCACCAAAATCGAACTTACCGAGCCTGTCAACCTCACCTTCTCCCTAAAATACCTCGTCAATTTCTGCAAGGCCTCATCACTGTCCGGTACTGTCACACTCTGTCTCTCGAACGAAGTGCCCCTTTTGGTCGAGTATAAAATGGAGGCCGGGTATCTAAGGTTCTATTTGGCTCCAAAGGTATGATTATTTCTGTTAATCAAGCCCTCTAGTCCGCTCGCTAATTCACTTATCACTTGTGTCCCAGATCGGAGATGAGGAGTAAACAACAAAGACAATGTTATGGAATTCTCANGGGAACACGCTAAGGAAGCTCTTCAACACGAAATTGTCCTCCTAACAGACAGCAAAGCCATCGAATTCTTATCTCCACTTACATATCTTATCCTTGCTCCTATTCTCCTTTCAATATTATTCCTTGGATACTTTCCGCATTAACTTGATATAAGGTTCGACCTTGGCTTTGAATTACACCTAAACTACCCCCTGGTCTTCTCCTATGCCTATAACTCTTTTCTTATATGATCATCTTTCGTATGTTGTCCCCGGCGCTGAGAGAAGAATACTCTCTATTGATAGATGTAGTCATAGAGTGATAGCGACTCTATTAATTTAATATGTTTCATGAAACTATGGCCTCGACGCAGCGACGTTGACTATGCAATATGATTGCGCAGGATAGTCTCGCACCTCCTTAGACTCCACCGAAAGGACGCACTGGTGGCGCACCCACAAATGGCTTGCCCGTCGGAAAGCAGAATTGGAAGCCCTAGTATTCGGCGAATGTGCGCCCTCCCCCCATACTGTCAACTACGAAAAGCTCACAGCCTTCGAAATTTGCCGTCACAAGATCCCAAATTCTGTCAGGCCACGTTCCGCCAAGAGCGACGCGCCAACTGATCAAGCAAGGTCTTTTGCGATTAGATAATTGATTGATAGAATGAAATCTGCAAGTGCTGAATGCGTTCCAGGATCCCAGGGTTGGCATCGTGCAAATGTTTTTTTTTTTTTTGAGAAAAAAAGGACAAGGGAGAGCGAAGGCGATTCTGGACAAGACTTAACAGCAAAAACTATTGAGCGACTTTCTGCCCTTCGGCTCGCTCCTTCCTGTTCCTGATTTGTTCTGACCAGCTGTGGAGAAGGGTGGGCATCTGCGAGCTTCTCTTCTGGTGGAGTGATTCGGGCTGGGCGGGCTGGCAGTTTGCGCGCCCAGCATTTTTTAAGTTATCTGATCCGCTTCTGACAAGGCTCAGGAGCTCCTAATCTTATCAGATCGTAAGAAATCCAACAGACAACACGCTAAAATGCAATTTTCCACCCCCGTCGACCTGGTTCGAGTTAGCCAATTGGCCGGCTTGTAACCGATTTCTTCTGATTTTATCCTCGGTTTTATGCAGAAAATATTTTCGCCAAGTATTTGCTTGCTATATGCTTGACTTAAATCCTCGGTTGTTTTGAACCCCTTCTAGGGTGAGGTTTTGAAAGTCATCACAGGTCAACTTTTGTGTGCACCCAAAATTGATGTTCAGTTACCGTTTATCCAAAGGGTTGTCAGGCTACTAAACAATAGGTGGCAATGCCGGAGCAATATGCATGAGTGAGCTTGAAGGAATATCTCGCGCTTCCGATATCGGTAGCCTATGTTTTAATGTGAACTCAAAATCTTTGGGACATTGACTGTACGCATCGAATGTCATGCAACTTCAGGTGATCGCCCAGTAGTAGACAGGGGCATCCTGCTACTAACCGGCCCCTAAGCCGGAACATACAGGACAGTAGGGAGGGACTTCATGACCCGGATCTAGGGCCTTTTATAAAAGGTCGAGGGCCATCCACCTCCACCTCCATCTCCTCCTTCTTCTCCTTAACATCATCACCTCCTTATTCAAGCCTCCCCTATTCACTTGCTGATCTTTTAAGATTTACGCATATCCTATCATCAAAATGCATTTCTCCATCGTCGCTATTGCCGCTGCCCTCATTAGCGCAGTCGCCGCTGCTCCCGTCGAGAACATCGCATGGACCGGTGAACTCCTCAAACGACAGGCTCCAGGCACTCCTCTCTACTACTGCCACGATAACTGCGGTAAATACACACTTTACATCTATTCTCTCAATATACCCAAGCCGTTTAGATCTAACTGCTATATTTCAATATATAGGTCAAGCCGTCGCTGGCTCCCGTAAGACCGGCTACTGCAGCAGCCCAGCCTTCCTCCACAACTACTCCAACTGCATTCAGTGCTCCGGTCCCGATAACAATAACATCTGGCACTACTACAGCGGTACTCTGGTCCCCAAGGCCTCTGCCTGCGGTGCTGGTTTCCCAACCACTCCTGATAGCGGAGTTCAACCCCCGGTTGGTCCAGCAATCCCGGACGGTGGTGCCTGGCCATGAAGAGATATATAATCATATTTTAGCTCAACAAGCAGAGATAGAAGGAATAGGAATTGAATGTTGGTGGGGTCTCAAAATGTAGATAGTCATCTTAACCTGTGGAACAAAATTAATAAACTCCGATTCTTACCGGCTTGTATAAGGACATAATAATAAAAATAGTCAATCTTAACCTTTAAGATATATGTATGTGGGGAGGATAGTTATTGTTACGGTGGGCAAGTAGGAATCTTTGATCAAGTTGGCATTTCAGACCGATCATTTGAGTCTGTCGAAGCCAATATTATTGAGAAATACGTACTACTAGTACATCCGTTGTTAATATAATACAGGTGAATCATACATGTGGCTCTTGCATTTGTGGCCGGGTATAAAGTTGAAAAGATGAAGAAACCAGAAATAAATCCCATAATTTAAATCCTCCTCCGATAGCGCAAGTCAAATAGAAGCAATTACAAAGAAACCAAACGCCTTAATTTCGCCAAGGATAAAAATAAGTTGCTGAAAGTCGTTGATGATTTGTCGTAACTGGATTTTCAAAAGACAGATTCAAGTCTATGCTGCTGAAATCATAACTTTTGGGGTAGTGGTAATCAGTTGTGACCAACCCAGTGGTATGCAGATGATATCGTAACAATAGTTCAACGAGGGAAGTAGTTTTTATATCCTGTGCGCGGATGGGAATGGTGCTCTCGAATTCTGCCTACCACGGCTAGCAGAGGCAACGCTTAACTCTAGCGCTTCCTGCTCCTGACTGGGGCTTCCGGCTGTACTCCGCAACGAGTTTCCTCGCGCAACGCCCATTGGCGCTGTGAGCGACCTGTTTAGAATAGGTCTGGAATCTCCGCCAGTGATGGTGGCGGTGTAACCGATGTTTCCTAGCTCTTCATCCTCTCGAACTACTGGCGGCCTTCCGGACCCTTTCTTAACGTTCGTGGTAGCGGTAGTTGGAACAATCGGTTGACTAAACGACCTCCTCATCTGCTGAGTCTTCTTTGGGCGAAAGCTCTCATGAACGACAATGGAAGCCTGCTTGCCATACTCCATCTCGTAAACTCCCTTCGCGTAATTTTCTCGATATCGATCGTCGGCGTTCGCGCTGTAGTTGGTGGCGGACGAAGGCAAGTCTTCGTAAGTACGAGGGTTTGGACCGAACGGGCCAGGACGGGCGGCGCTTAAGCTGACGAATTCATCATTGGGCTTCTCCTTACGAACAAGCTGCCACCAGCCTGTAACCATCGACCAACGACCGAGGAATATGGCGACCCAGAAACCGTTACACTAAATATAATTGTTTGCATCAGTATAAAATTCCTGCTTGTTTCAGGATGGCTGTACATACCGATAGAAGGAAGAGGACAGCGGCAGCGGTAGCCTCGGGTACCACCATTACTTCAGCCTCATTCAAACATTTGTTCTTGTCACCCTTGTTTAGGATCAAACATTCCAGCCACTCTCCGGCCCGTGCGATGTTGGCGGGGGTCTTTTCGGTCGTTCCTTCGAACTGCAGAAAGACGGTTGCGAAAACGATGACATCGACGATCACCACAATAACGACGAGGATACCCCGCCACTGCATAGCAATCACTCGCTTGACTCTTCGGAGCGCTTGGGCTGTATCGCAAGATGAGACGTTAGAATTACAATAGTCCCATGTGAGGAAATGCAATTAAAAGGTTTGATACATACTGTAAGTTGCCGAAATACGGCTGTTGGTATAAGTGACCGAGCCACCTTCAGTTGACGGAGCATCTTCAAACAAACTTCGAAGATAAACGTTGATACAGTAGCCGAATCTGTAGATATAACGTTAAAATGTCAGCGTTCAATGTTCCACAAGAGTGTAATTTTGCACAAAGGTATGTCTCAAGAGCAGAGTTGAGTATTGATCTCCTCAAGCCTCAAGCCGGATACAAGGGAGCGGAGCAACTCTCCACATGGGCATCATATATCTCGGAGATAATTAGTACTTACGTGACGAATTGTATGACAATCGCAGCAGCTGCAACAGCCAACAGAGGACCTGTAAGTTAGGAAAATTTAGCGACCATGTTCTTGCTATCTGCACAAACCGAGGGATTATTTGGTTTTGATCCCAGAACAAATGGATTGTTCTTACCCCAGAACGTCGCAAGGCCATTTTTGGTGTTGATATGGCAGGTATTTCCAAATCTTTGTGAAACCCCGGTCACGGCCAGAGCGACCGCGGTCATCGCAGCAGGAAAAGCCCAACCAGCGATCTGAGATATGATGAAGTATGGCTTTCCTGGAGTAACCTGCCAACAAATCTGAAGATGAAGGGAGAGTGCTCGTAGAAAGACTAGGAATATTCGAAATACACAGGTTAGCCTCGTAATTCGAAAGATAGTGCTTCCTAGGCCTATGTCGAAGCACAAATATAGATATGTAGTACTGACCCCACATCACGACACACCATCCACCCAGAAGTACGAAAGTACCGGAGAGAGCGCATGGGACGCTACTCGCCATATCATAAGGCGTAATGTCGTTAATGCATTTATGTTCCTTGTCCTTTGTAGCCATTCCAACGACAAAAGAAGCCTCCATGATCAAAACTGCGACCACGAGACTGACGCTCAGGTAATGCCTGTGCGTCTGGGTTGTTGGCAAAA
Source organism: Arthrobotrys iridis (assembly GCA_036971165.1). Lineage (NCBI taxonomy): Eukaryota > Fungi > Ascomycota > Orbiliomycetes > Orbiliales > Orbiliaceae > Arthrobotrys > Arthrobotrys iridis. The sequence goes on from JAJTTS010000006.1 coordinate 1,959,879, forward strand.
CCCAGAAACTTACAAGCATGAACAGACATGCTGTTATACTCGCGAGGTTTACGTATGCGACGGCGTCTACAATTCTTGAGAAATCTATACATTTATGAGACCCGATTAGTTTTCTCATTATATCATGATAAAAGGACATCCTCATTCACAGGACTTACTATCTGGGTATAACCAATCTTGAACAGGGCAAGGAACACAGCATGGCCATGTGGTTCCAAACGGTGTCGGTATCTTTGTGCATAATCTGCCGTTTATGCCTTTGAATAGTAATGTTAGAAAGAACTGGCTACGGTGGATTCTCTTTTGAAGTGAAGAGCATACTTCCTCCAGTCGTCGGGTAGTCTGCGAGTGGGACTAAAGGCGTAGGGCAAAATTCGAGCAGTCTCTCCGACATTTTGGCAAAGTCTAGCTATCCCAAGGACAGCACACTATGATCCTATTCCCAATCTCCGAGTCGTCCTTCTCTTTGATATTTATTTTTAAAGTTGGAGATCTGAATGTCGACGGTAATATAATTGTGTTGAGACCTTATTCGGAATCAGGATTGTCGTCCTCATGCGGGTTCACTTCGTCCAATGGAAACAACCTTCTCTTCAGTACTACCAACAACGTTTTGATCCAAGCCTTCTCCTCGTCTGCCTATAATGAGATGGACGCCCGACAGGATTAACTATCGAGGCCTTGGTCGTTCGATCAAGCAAAAAAAGGTATCAAGTTCAAAAACAAAAATTCCAGAAAGGAGCTCGAAGCCTTCTGGTTGTAGGGTCCCTCGACATCATATATCAGTTCTCTTAACTAAGATGGTCCCGACTCCGCTGGGTGGATGGCCCTGACTCTGCCAGGAAAAAGGAAAGAAAATCCGGCCATTTTAGAGTGCATGGAAGCCCGGTTATCATTCATAAGGGGAGTTAACTCCAAAGCGCAAGATGGTCGTCTTTTCTTCGCCCTTCAAGGATCCTGGTTTCTGCTTCATCTTGGGTGGATAACCCCAATGTCGTGGAAAAAGTAACGCCTGGGGTACTGGTACCTCAGAACGATGCTACACTGGCTCTTCTGGGTATTTCTCATGACAAGGTACCGTTGGGCATGTGGGGCCCTCCTGCAAAAATCAGATGCCAGGCTGAAAAACAAAAAAGTCACCCATGTCAGTATTCGTTTTTCGCATGTACCGTCCTGAGCTGTGGGATTCTGGTCGGTCAGTGACTTTGCCATTGAGCAACAGCGTCTCCAGCTCCTCACCCCCCATACCTCTTTAGGATTGCGGTGCAACTCCGATGTAATGATTGGTCAACGAGTTGTTAATGAGGTCGTCTGCTTGCCATCTGACTGGTCGAAGTTACCCGCCAGCGGAGCAGCTAAGCCGGACATTCTGCGTTCAGCAGCAAAAAACGGTCTGGGGAGAAAGTGGTACTCGACTTTCGACGATGGCACAGCACCCAAACTGAGCTTCCACAATCGTTCAATCGGTTTAACACGGGTGCCTTGCGTGGGACAATCTTGATATCGGGAACAAAATTTTAGGTGTCGCTTCTTTGCTGTGTCGCCTCACCCAGAATAACAGCAAAACACCCCTGGGCCTTGTGCACAATTGTGTTCGCCATTGCCGAGTGGCCGAGTCGAGAAACTCCATGCAAGACAGCTCCCACGGCGTACTTAGTTCCGCAGCTTGCCCTTGGGTACCTTCCGCTCTCAGCAAGCAGCCGATAACCTCGCCGTTTCTCAAAATGCATCCCGAAGGATTTACTTACTCCCTCCCTTACAGCGCTGACGCAACACTGAGAGTTCCCGATTTCAAGCGTGATGGGTATCACAATTGGGTAACTGCGCTGCGCCGCCGCTTGGCTCGGGATGCCGTTCAGCTGTGTCCGCCTTCCAAGCTTTTCACCAAAATATTTGAAAATGCAATGGCGTATCAGTTGCGTCAGCTTTTGGTTGAGCATCCCTTGACTAGACTGGTATGTATCATCAAACTTCTTTGCTGATGCGCGACGAAATTAAGCTGCAGTGGAGCAAACCTTCGATGGCCAGTGAGATTTACCCATATTGAAGGGGCATGGAAAATCGAATCCTGGAATCCCAGCAAACTACCAATGCAGGGGAAATGTGGGTCGTCGAGCTTGATGGGCTCGGAGGTGGCCACCGAATCAGGAACCAGAAATCATTAGTTGCCCAATAGCCGATGACTACTGCAAGACATCCGTCAACAAATGACATCGAATCGATTTGGATCCCTTCGACTGCACTACTTCGCATCGCAGCGAATAAGCATATCAGCGGGTAGCTCGATTCCCGAAATTTATAAACCCATCAGATTGATTCCGAGTCAACCGAAGCCCTCAGAATTCCCAAGAACTTCCTTGATCTACCAGTATGTCATACATTCCAGTTGCTTTCTGGGATGATGTCTGATTTACATGGCGGTCAACCCCGAAGCTTGGGCTTACTGCATGTTGACTTTCCGCCATGAAATCGAGCTGTGCTGTTAGGGTCGTAGGGTCTTCTACATCATCGGATGGCGTCGAAACAGCTTAGGTGTCAGCTTTGATGAAAGCATCTTTAGTCACGGTCTGTTAATACTCCGATATTGAGTTCTTATGTGCAGCAAACTATGAACCTGAGGTCGGTAAATCTTTCACCAGATAGATTTCCCACCAAGACCTTTCGTGTTTAGCCTGAAATTTCAAGCAAAATTCCAGAACAACTTGAAACAAATCCGCATCCGCAACACCAACAAATTTTTTACACCTCCAAAATGCCTGATTGGAAGCCGACCCAAACCAATGGGCTAGAACCTCTCTGCGACGTTTCTGGCCTTTGCTCCGAAGTGACAAGAGACTGATGGCTTTTAGCCCGAAATTAATGACCACACTGATCACCAAAAGAACGCCACTATCTCGTACGTAAAGCTTTCCCTCGAACGCGTTGTGCGTATAAATATACACGGCCTGTTGACGCTCAGACCTACGGAGTGCTCCAAGCCCTAACCAAAATGTTACAGTCTATGTAGTGCAAATCACACATTGAAGCCTGCCGAGCAGCGGCAACTAGAGTCATGAGATCCAATATGGAGCATTCGAAGTTTTGTTTTATTTTTATTTTTATTTTCTGATAGATAGCCAACTGGTTGAATGCCGAATGTCTCGCCGTCGATTGATCTGAAAATTGAGATATAGCCTGAGAAGTGAGCTCGCCGAGTCAGGACGAACGATACCACCAAAGGGACATTGCATTTTTGACATGATAAATAAGGTTATCTCGCCAGAAGTATTACTCGAAGATCATAATACCGGTAGCGAAGGTTTGTTCATATGCACCGCAAATCATACGGGTTTTTCATAACAACCGTGATTGTATGCTCCGTGCAGCCGCTCCATACTGCCGCTCGCTCAATATTACATTTTATTTTTTCCTTGCTGAAAGCCTGACACTGGTATTTCGCTGGGATGTCACGGAAATGAAAGGTATTATGGGTTAGGAGCATATAAAATGACAAACTTGCAGATTCGACGAGGTGTGGGTGGGGTCATGAAGACGCACGGCTATTATAGATGCCTCTACTTCGTAGTCTGCCGCTTTGCCGTAGTACCCGCCGTTTGTCCATGAACTGACTGAACTAATACGCGGGGCTACGTCTGTTTCGAGGACAGCACACGACCGGAATAACTCCAGTGCCAACCCGTTAGTTGGTTTTAAACATCTACATAGTAATCGATCTATACGGCTTGAGCTCTTGAAAGAAAAAGCCATCAGAACCAAAAAAAAAAAAAAAAGTTTTCAATGCCGAGACCTATCCCGCTGCAAAAACCTTCTTTTTAAAAAGTTTTACCAATGTAAAGGGTTAGCAGTTCGGGACATGTATGTGTAACCAGGGATCCCGGACTGATACTTTGACTTCCTACATATCCGATGGGGTTTATCGATCTAGGGCGGTGCTACACGTTTTGTCAGATGTTGATGGCTGTCACGTTTTCTGTCACCAGAAATAATACCTCCGTAGATTGAGATCGCAATATCCCGGGCCCGAGCGCCAGCTGATGCCTACTGGGAATCGCAATTCTTCAATATAGAGTAGTTTATTAATCTACTCAGTCCCGGCTTTATATCGGTTCTACGCACGATCAATATTTCTTTGATTACGCTCATCATATCTGAACCCACAGGTGTTTGTAGATAGATACGTATACGATGGTATGGCTTCCAGACGGCACGATTAATCAATGAACCCTGAAGCCGGTAAGACAGTTACGTTCGGTTTCCAATCTGTCGTCATTAGGTCCACCAGGCCAATCCCCAAGAAGGGGAAACATCAAATCCCACAATCTTGGATCTGCGGATGCTAGATTGAACGCCGGCTGCCTAACTGCCAAAACTCTCAAGGGTTCCTCTCAATCTTCAATAAGCAATACATACAAAGGCTGTCGAGCGAGAGGAGCCATGTCCGAATCTTCCCCGTCGACGCAGACCCCGGAAAAATTCTGCATGCAGGGGGAAACCGTGATATTCGAATCAACAAGGCACCTGAATGCAATCCGAATTCTCGACCCCACCCTGAACCCCAACGCCGGAGCGTGCATCTCACGGGAAGGGAATCTGCGAGACAAAACCCAGCGAGCGAATTAAAATTTTATGAGAATAGATGAGCGAGGCCCCACTGGTCCCGGCCCGGCCATGAAATTATGTAACCTTACTCATATGCTGATTGACCGCGAATGCAACCCTTCTGACCGAGTGCTCTCACTTACTGGAGAAAGCCCGCAAGGCTATAGAGCCCATTGTAACACAGGCAGGAAAACCCCACCATTGAGATGTCAAGATTGGGTTTGTTAACCTTGTGGAGCAAAAGAGGCGGCTTATTCTTTTCATTTTAGACTCGTATTATTTTCTTGTGTAGCCTCCTAGGGATCCAACGGGAAGATCATTTTCCAATGATGTTGAATTTTCTGCGTTGTCGAAGCCTTCTCTCCTGATTCAGATTCGTTGACAAGGGCGTCTGTTCGATTGTTCAGTATGGTAACCCATTGCACACACACACACGCACGCACACACCCAAAGATAAAATCAAAAAGACGGGAATGGATTTCGGTGAATAAAAAAGGAATACAGCCATTGATCGTCTTCGGAATGGCTTTTGCCTAGAGACTAAAGGGCGTTGACAAGCCGGGAATCAACCATGCAGAAGCCGGCGAATGTCTAACAGCAAGCCACAAATTGATAGTTAACGTTGACTGTCTCTCCGGGCAGTCCAACAATGAGTTGGATTGGATGAGATTGATATCACCTGATAGTCGACCTAATTTCCAAACCAGCTCAGCCATCTATAGGCGCAATATAACTGAACCTCTATATGCGTCGTTTGTAAAATTACATTGGTTTCTCGAAGATTGTCATTTCTAATGTTTTTCGAAATTTCCTCAATGGAAACATCTCCGGTACAGAATACATTCGAACAGATATCTACCCGCCGGATCCGTTGTCTTTCTTGTTTCCTCTCTCATCCTGGAGCGAGCTCGCCAATATGGTTAAACAAACTTTTATTTTCGAATCATAGCCAGATGTATCGTCAAGTCTCAGATTCTCACACATGTGAAACGCCCTACAATAGCAATCCGTTCGAACATTACTCAGCTGGAGGCCTGACGAATGCCAACGGGTATCACGGGTACCACGTTTTTTTCTGATTTCATTGTTCGAGTTCGTCTTGACGCCCGTGCCTGTTGGGACGAAACGCTTTGGTCGCGGCCGGTTTTAAACGGACTCCGCCTTTTCTTCTTCTTCCATACATTAAAGTTTATAACGTATTTTTGATAAAGAGATCGCATCTGAGCGGCCCTGGCCTAGCTTGGGCATGAAATTGTAGAGAAAGTACCGGTACTTCTTTGCTCCTCGGCTTGGAAACGTGATTGAACCTTCGCGGGGTATATACCTAAATATTCTAAAAAAAAAATTTCCTTGCTTCCTATTGAATTCCCGTTAGACTCGACAGAAGAGCCAAAGCAGGTGATGCACGAGTTTCGTCTTGTGTTTTCAGTCGAACAGTGCGTAATACTTTATGAACCGCAAGTTAGCTTGCTAGCGCAAAAAAAATCCGAACTGCATGCCGCCCATGCATAGGTTGCGCTAGCAGATTGAAATTGACGAATGTGCCTGACCAGATCATACATACATTGGACTTCTCCCAAATGGCCAAATACCTCAAATATGCATGCAAGGAGAAAGAATATTTGCCTCGTCGCTCGTACTCGCTTGTTGTCGAAAACGAAGAAGAACAGGGACGGAATATGCAATAGCAAAATCTTCCACACTCCCCGTTCCGTTCCCGTATCGAAAACTCTAAGCTCGCACACGTAAAATCTCTTACGCACAGACTCACATGCTGAAAAATTGTTTAAGTAACCTGAGGCTCCCTCGGTTATCTGAACCAAGTAGGACTAATCTTGTAGCTTAGCATAGCTAATATTTACCACCTTCAACCTCGCGAGCTCGAATTCAAATATTAATATTCACAAGCTAAAAAAAAGACCACAGATACATTGATATTTCGCCAAAACGAGTAGATGTTCTCCACATTTTCTCTTTAAATGGCTTACTCGCCTTCCCGCTCTATGCCGCTTGCACATAATTTACTCCAGGTTTTTTTGTTTTTATGATATCGTATGATCGTGTGATATTTTAGGTGTTCCAGCCGAGCCCATGAAGAGCACCGTTTAGCGACACCAGCTGCAACCTAGAGAATTATCATCACCCCTACGAGGACCCTTGTGGAGAAAATCCCGGATTACCAGATCCCGAGGAAGCGGGAAGTTAAGGGAGCAAGCTTGAGACACTCAAACGGTGGATACGCGGGGTATACCGACCAGATAGTCAGCCAGGTAGCTTTCGTCGATCGCCAAAATCCTGGGGAAATCGACATCACGCATTGGTCAGGCACATCGCACCTATCCCTTAGTACAGACTCAGCATTACTTACCTCAATGCTCAGGGCTCCCCCCTTTCTTCTTTCGCAATTTCTTCATGCATGTACATATGTAGCATGGCAGACTGGGAGACATTGTATGGTATTTTCGATACCCGGTTTTACATGATACTTATCACATGATATCAAAATCTTTTGAAAATCTTTTAATCGAGAGGTTAACGTTGGAATTTAAAAATTAAGCAATTCTTTCATGTAATGATATCGCTCATGGAGTCCAACTTTACAATCAAATATTACTAAAGATATGCAGGTTCATATTATTTCAAATTTAATATCTCACCGTCTTGAGATGGACCATCACATCGCAACTGTACCTTGATCAACTGCAGCTGATGATATTATACACGTGAAGAGAGAGAAAAAAGGACACACCCACGTAATAGCAAGTGCGACTCGACTTTTGAAGGGGGGCTTCATTCAGCCGGGACGGCTGGTGGATCATAAAACTCTCTATGCGTCTTTTTCGGATGGAGGCTTCGATGCAACGTTAACGTCAATGTTGAATTGTCGCCTTCGTAGACTCGGTAGTTAGAATCTACTCAGCAACTTGGCGACACATGTGGTATACTAGCTGTAGAGGTCGTACGAATGGGAGTCATGACTCGATGGTTGCGCCCAACTTCCGAGGATTCAACGTACTTGGTCATAGGGATGGAGATAGCTGGCTCACGGAAGGGACCTGCCTAGTCTTCGTAAGTCGAGCTCAACGTTTTTTTTGGATCCGGGCATTCTGCGACCGAGACTAGCATGCTAGCACGCTACACCTTCTCATTTCTGACATCTGATCAGATTCTAAAAACTCTAAGTTTGAACTTTCGTCTTTCTGTGATCCGCTCAATGTCCGAGGATTCCATGGGGAATATATGCAGTCTACATGTTGAAGCGCTTCTTAACGGGATATCTACCAACCGTCGGAGACACTTTAATACCAAGAGCATGAAATATTTGAGGTAAAAGCGAAGAGTAAGGATAATTCATTAATGCGTATCGTGCCATACAGAAATAAGAACAGAGTTCATCAAAATCGTGACCAAAATATCCAACAAACGAGAGCCATTATTACTTTTCCAACACCCGTCGTGTATGCTCATAAGGGGGACAAAAAAAAAAAGGCCAAATCCATACAGAAAGAGATAGGGGAACAGAAGAGGACGCCCGTTCTATGCCAAAAGACAGAAAGAGGAAAGGAAGAAAGGACAAATCTATAGTACAAGTTAAATCAATTGATCGAGAAACCAAAAAAAGAGAACTTTGAAGTGGGTATGTGTAGCTTTTTTGTTTTTGAAAATCGTCGCTCCCTCGTTGCTGAACCGAAAAAGTCGAACCAGATAATAAATGTGATGTAAGATGAATATATACGGTTGAGAAGAGAATAACCTTTTACTTTTTGTTGAGTCGATCTGGTTCAAAGTTTTGCGTGATCTATGATCTCTTGGAATAGGCTTTCGGAGAGCTGTGGCATCAACTTCATGACGGAGCTGATGACTTCACGCGCTTTGAGTGGTGGGAAGTGGCGAAGATGCTTCATAGGACTGTAAGAAAACTTGTTAGTTTCGGCCTTTCTTTTCTTTCTTAAAACCTAGTGGGAAGCTAAGCATGGTAGGGTGATATTACCTTTGCATCTCCATCAATTCATCCTTCATCATCAACACCTGCGCGACCACGCAGATGATATTCAAGTATGGTCCATACGCGATCAAGAAGTCCCACAGGACGCAGACTTCGGGTAGCGGAGGCGTGCATGCTGAGAATGTCATTACCGCTAAATTGATGTTGTTAGCATTCTAGTATATATTTCTATTTTTGGCGAAATGTGCCACGTACAAGGGAAAGCGTATAGTTTCGCCAACAGTCCTTTCCCTTCCAAATAGCTAAAGAGCTCCTCATCCACAGCCTCCAACACCGAATCAACAAGTTTCAGACCCCTATGCACACCGTCAAGAGTCGGCCGGGTATAGGCCGGGCATTCCTGCACCAAAAACGTCTGGAAAAGCGCAAAGGCCTCGTGTTCGCTTCTGGCAGCGTACATGAAGGGCGCAGCGATTACGTTCATGCCCTGCACATAGTGACTTGTGTCTCTGTTCCTCGTCGCAGATTCACGGGAAAGGACATAACAGTTCAAGAGCCGGGTGAGAGATGCTTCCGAAACCTTTCGATGGAACAGAGGGTCGGTCGCTAGGGTTCTGAAAGTATCATCGCGGATTTTGGAATATGACTGAGATGGGCCCTTGTGGACGAGTCGGAGGTAGTGTGAGGCTGAGAGAGGTTCGACACCCAGAAGGATAGACCAGATGTATATACGGAATGCAGACTATTTTATATTTATCAAAATATCAGTGATATGAGTCTCACAGCAGCGGAACAAAAACCACCGGTTGACATACCATTCCATCCGTATCGGCCGGTATACCCTCCGTTAAAATGAGATATCGTAGTTCCTTCAGCGCCTGAGAGATATTCGTCGGCTCCCGGCCCAAGAGCAGAGCAATGGGGTGATTTGAGCCATGATGCAGGCGACTGGGAGTCCCAGGATTCGTCAGAGGAGTCGTGATCGTCGTTCGGCTGCTGATGGAGGTTTGGGAAGACAGCCGGTCCACCCCAGGCCTGGAAGAACCGTTACTTTCTCTGGATTTCGTTGAAGAGTAGCCGCTGGATAACTGTGATGGTCGGTTTCTGGGCAATGGAGAACTCGAAGGCATTTTGAGCGGCAGTCGGGAGATTGCCAGACCAGCTGGCTTTTGGTGATGTCGGAGGATACCAGGAACAAATCCCTTCCTTCCTTCTTGCTCTTCCGGCGAGGCCCTTGCACTACAACCAAAGAAAGAATCCACCAACACAACCTTCGAAACTTTTTTTTTTTTGGTTTAACTTCCCGGTGGCTCAGCGATTGAGAAAACCACGGTGTCGGGACCGGATAGGAATCGTGATGACGTCTGGGTAAAGCAGGTACAGGGAAAGGAGAGGTTGAAAAGGAATGTGGATGTGGCCTGGGAACTTGAACTCGAACTGGGCCTTGCAGGCGGGCAGGTAGGCAGGATTTTTGTTTGTTCCAGAAGGTTTCCTCTTCGCTTGCAACTGCTGCTTTCCGACCTCACTCTCGTTTCCAACCTCCAAAACCTTTCCTGCCATCGCGTCGACATCACCGACCAATCAGCCAGCCACAACCATCACGCTTGTGAGATTCGAAATTCCGACGCTGCTGTCTATCACTGCTGCCGCTGCCGCTTCTCCTTCGATGGTCGACTGTCAACGGTGAACTATGCCAGCCGCACCCATCCGAATATCCACAGCCAACATCTCCAACCACCCGGGTCAAACCATGGGCCCCGTTGGTGCTCCATCTGCCGCCGGCCCGGTAGCCTCAGCAGCTTCCAGGGACCAGTACGAAACCCTCCGAAAGCAGCTGCGTGATCTTATTGCCAAGAAGAAACACTCCGACAAGCTTCTGGAGACCCTTGAAGACCACATCTACAAGTACGAAACAACATATCTGGAGGAGACGCAGAATGGAAACATCGTCCGTGGATTCGATAACTACATCAAAGGCACCGTCGCCCGCCGACGAGCCAACATCACGGATCAAGACCGAATCTTCTCGAGCAGCAGCTACAGCTACATGAAGAGCCGTGAGGAGGGAAGTAACGGTGGAACACCCTCTGGCAGCGTCCCGCCGGAGTCGGCTACGTCGTCGTCAACACCGAACTTCTCCAAGGGTGGGAGCAACAGTGCTCTGCTGAAGAAATCGGCCAGTGCACTGAAGAAGAAGCGTAAGGGTGGTGCTGCTGCCGACGACGAATCGGAAAGCCATTCGGAAATCGAGACACCGGGGCCGAAGCGGGTCAGGATATCATTTTCTGGTCAGAACAGCGACAAATAGATACATCTATCTTTTTCACTCGATTGTGGGTAGGGGGGAAGAATTCTGGAGCACCTTTAGATCTACACATATATCGGTCCAATATAAACCCTAGTCTATAGTTGGTTTGATATAGGACGGCTGATTTCACCATTATCGGATACCATGTATACTTAACAATCATCCTCTAAACTTGAAATTCTGGGCAGCGTGTGCGAAATAGGAGGTAGGTATCGGCGTTATACGGTTTGGAGGCTATCCTCTTTGTTTTTCTTCCTTTCTACTTCTTCTTCACTCACAGCATTTATAGTGAAGCTCTTTATTTAATCTTGTAGCTAGATTCCAAGCTTACATATAATCTAGTTGTGAATATCGACAATCGCCCTTTTTGATATGATTTGTGAATCTGCAGGTTATTATTTATGGATGAACCAAAAACACCAAACGCCATATGCCGCGTTGATAATGCCGATCTCATATCCAGCCTGGTCTTGTGATAGCATGCGTCTCTCCATTTACTTCTTCGTCGCATTGACGGCATGACAAAGCTCAGTCTCCACCCCCGCGCCCGTCAGCACATCAATCCAAACCCTCTGGGTGTCACTCAATCGGTCATTCTCACTCTTGACCTCCACAAACTTCGCCTTCTTTTTAGCATAATCCCAAAGGAACAGATCCGGCATCCCGCTACTCCTCTGCTGATACTCTTGGCAGAGGACTTTGCAAATTACACTTAATGTCTCTCCTCCCAAGCACTCCACAACTTCACAGATCTCGTCGATTTCAAATTTCCAGTCCAGGCCGATAACACAGGTTTGTCTTTCTACCTCTTGCTTCCACACCCGTCTCACGATCTTGGCCCCTTCTCCGTTTGATATTTCCATCAACCGGTGATTGATCTCGCTCATCCGACAGACGTAGAAGGAATCCGTGTGTAAATCCAATGGACAGGTCTGAAACTCCGTCTGGAAGATATTCGGCAGGGGCAGGAACAAAATCTCGTACATCAAATACGCAAATATCGTCTTGATGATCCCACCTTCGCAATGAAACCCCTTCCAACCTTCAGATCGGTACCTTTCGAGGCACATCTCTTCCACACTCCCTTCTTCCCCGGAATCCAACTTCCACACTGTTTTCTGTCCTGGTTTAGGCGGCGATCCGTTTTCGTTTTGTATCCGCTGTCCGGTGATGCTCCTCGTCGTCGGCTTTCTCAACGTCCACACCCAGACATGCTGTAGTCGCATGGCGACATTCAATTTCTTCTCCAGCTTTGTGATACGCTTTTGAAGGTCATAGTGGTATATGACATGTGTATCTGGATCCTCCAGCCCCTTCTCGCAGGTATTCAATGCCGTTCTCAGCCAGAGCCGTTTACTCGTCGCCGAGGAGGTATCGTGAAAGTAATGCTCCTCAATCAATGCTAGTCGCTGATACCATGCCCCGCGTCTGGACGGATGATATATCTTCTGTGACAGAAGCGCTAGCAATATCGTTCGTTCCCGTTCGTAATCCTTGTGTCTTGAAATCGCATAAACACCTTTATGAACGATCCTGGTATAAACCCACCCGGCCGAGAACCGTCTGAGGTATATTTCTTCAAAGTCGTCCTTCTTCTTTCCTTCTTCGCAGTACTGTTCCCATCGACCGTATACCGACTCCATTATCGTTACAATCCTGAGTAGATCATCCTTCGTCGGCACTCCGTTTTCGAGGATGTTGTCGACCTCGCTTTGGAGCTTGATAGCGTGCTCAAAGTCGACGAGGGCTTCCCGGGTTGGAAATATATTGGACGTCCGACACACAATGTACGATGGGAAATTACGCTTCATGATCCGCGCCAGGATCAATGTCGTCAATGACTTTTCGGTCCATTCCGTCGAACGGTAGAACACCAGGTGCACGCGGCTGAATAACGTAGCCACGGAATCCGTAAGTCGGATGCAGGGTCCCGTGATCGCTAGCATTTTATCGATGACCGCTTTTGTCCTGATGCTTCCGTAGCGACTTTGTCCGTTATTGCTGACACTCAATTGACCTTGAATATTCAGACTCCCCTGGTTGGCGCAGCTCCGCCGAAGCGCTGCTATCAATTGTGTTTTGTTCCCTCCAGCGATTTTGGCCTCCTTGGTTATCGTCTTGAGTTCTTCGACGGTAAGCATGGATGCGGCATCGTCGATATTTGTGATTTCCGATTCATCCTCCGCGAATCCTACATCCTGGGATTGTAGCGCAGCACAGGCCGAGGGCATATCTTTGATATCGTAGAAATACCCCAGCTTCGCGACTCGGAACCAGGCGCTTGTCTTGCGTAGGAAAAGCCGAACGTATCTGAGAATAAATTAGACCAGATCCCCATGGTATCGAGCGTTTTGCGAAAAGGGGTAAATAGAAGTAGTAAAATATGAAATATGATAATAACATACAGGTATTGCGCCTCGTAATCCAGCTCTCTATATTTCTTAAACACTTCATGCTCCTCATCATCGAACAGATACCCTTCCTCCCCCAGCACGGTGTCCAAAGCTAGATTGAACGCATCGACATAGATACTCGACTTCCTCGGCCCGGAATTCTCTTCACGGGCGATAGCCTCATAATCCGTCAGCTGGGGCAACGAAGATTCCAACCCCGAAAACTCGTCGTCCTGGTCCAACTGCGACGGCGGGGGCTCGTCGTTTGAACCCGAGGATTCAACGAGACCGGGCATATGGGGCGGTGAAAATCGACCGTAAGAACGGCCTTCTTCTTCTTCCTGTGGCCGAGCATCGACGAGGAACACCCGTGCACGTTTGGAATTCCGTTTTGAGGGCGAAGCCGGCGGGCTCGATACGCCGGTTGGGTTCGTTTTGCGGACGGACATGTTTATGATCTTCTTCTGACTGGGCCAGTCTTATCACAGCTCGGGACGAGGGTCCGATTGCCGTCCCTCTTAAGGATCCTTCGGGGTAAAGGAGGAAGCTGCCATTTTGGTAGCCAGGACAGGACGTGCAACCCTGCTAGTTTGTATATATTTTTTTTCCTTTTCGATGCGAGCGAGGCGCGTTAAGTGGTAGCCAAAGCAACCTTAAACAGCAGAAACCAATCCGTCGAGTTAACGTTAAGTCTTCGAACAGGGATGTATGTAAAGCGCGACAACGCACAAAATGCAACGTTTTTCCAAACTACGAGCAACTCTGGTGGAGTGAATCTATGAACCGACACAACTGAGTTATGTGGAGATAGATTATTACATTATGCACCCCGGTAATATATGATTATTTACGAATCGAGAAGCCACTGGCATATTAACTATAAAAAATCTTACCCAATAGTTGGGTGTTCTAGTTGTTCGCTCCATGTGGAATCTCGCTGCTGCATGGAAACCGCCATGTGAGTTTGAGATCATCTAATTGCCCAGAGCCAAAGCCATGTTGCGACAACGTGGATACGTAGATCTGTAGATAATTGCAGCTCCTGGAACACTCACTGTCGCTTCAACAATGGGAAAAAAGACTTGATCCTTCAAGATGTTAACTTGGCCATCTCCAACTTCATCAATCTGATATCACACCACCTAACACCACATGCCCCCTTTTAGTATCGATCAGAATCCAGTATACATCACAATGACTGCAGCTCCCAGAGCCCCCACAGTCCCAACTACCCCCACATATCCTCCCAAAATCACCATCTCCCATATCTTCGGCTCTTCTCCAAGTACCTCTCCACTCAAGCGTTCCCCCTCAATCATCTCCTCGCCGACTCTCGTCCCTCTAAAGCTTTCCCCGAACAGTCAATTCCCACCTTTATCTAGTCGTAAACCCCTCCCATCATCGACAGCAATAACCAACCGAGACATCACATCCTTCCAAAATGCCCTCGCAGCAGCCTACTCATCCGCAAAACCAGGCTTATCAGGCTACCTCTGGTGCCCGGTCTTCAAGCAATACCTTCCAACTTCTCTGATGAAACACTTTCACATCATCACACCGAATCCGTATTACTCGCAAGCAGTCGGGTATCTCTTCGGAAACATGAACGATGGAGAATCCCATTTCAACTCTCTGTCCAACGGGATGATCATGGCGAAGTGTATCGCAGATCTAGTTATTTCCGGCGACTTTGCAATCATCCCCGTTGACGGCGGCGAGAATGATTTAACACACACCGCGTTCGGGGGCGGGGCTACCGTCGAAGTTGGTAGCGAAGCATGGGAGGAACTGAGTTTGGAGGAACAGACCTCACTGCTTGATATCCAAGATATGAAACAGTTGATAAAGAACGAGGGGGATCCCGCACCTACACCCCGATCAAGAAGCAACTCCACAGACGCTCCTATCATAGCTCCAAGCATCGTTTCTTCGAACCCCGGCGTGAAACTGAAACTTGTCTTAACAAAACCCTACAACTCCCGCTGCAGAGTCGAATACATGGATCTCCACTACGCGGACATCCACAATACGATCTTGGAATTCAAATCTCCCTTCCGCCCGGATCTTCGATACTGCTATTTTCGCTACATAAGCAGCATCTTGATCTGGTTGAACCCGGAGGAAGCGAAAGTTTTCAAAGACGCTTGGAACCCCAGAGGGGAAAAATGGCTACGGGAGAGTTTAGTTGTCGAGATGGCCAGACCGGAGAGACTGGCGAATTGGGAAGTCTATGAAGAGATCGTGGCGGGGCATGGCTTGTTCGATGATGATGCCGAGGACGACGAGAGGGTTGTCAAGATGGAGAATGGGTGGCAAACGACAAAGTCTGGCGATATGGCAGCGCAGCTGGAGTGGGGGTTGCTCACTGCTCCGGATTACATGTTTCCGCCGCATGGGCACGAATTGAGGGTTTAGTAGTATACATGGTGAAGATTTGTTTTCGATTTTAGTTTCATGTATATACTGGAATGACGGATGCATGGGCGTTTAGTGATGAGAAGAAGAGATATCCCGTCTGATCATGATCCTGTCCATTAATCGGGTTACTCAATTATGATCCTGGCCTCTATTGATAAAATATACATTTCCAGAAGGCGCCCTGAAAAAGGAACAATCGCACTCATGAACCGTAAAGGAGCCCAAATACCCAATACCCATAACACCGTACGAAATAAAAGATACCCACTAGCTCCGTCCAACACCTTTCATATAATGGGAAAAAGGAAACAAATTTTACAAACGAACATCCTCAAGCGGCTTTCCACGAGTTATGGGGTGATACAAATACAGTAACCATTAATCATTCTCTGCTCCTGGGCCGAGAGCCCGAACTAGGCGGGCGACCACCATTAGCACGGACCCTAGCTGCATATCCTGGAAGGGGTACATCGGGCGTACAAGCCCCGCTCGATGCATCGTCTGCCCTATTCCTTGTATACACCGGTAAAGGCTCTGATGCCACACTGGCAGCATCGTAATCCGTCGCCCGCTGTATATTAAACTCCTGCAATGGGATATCATTGAGCGCGTACCCCGGCGGTTGCGTGTTAACGTTCGCAGCGGCAACTACTTTATAAAAAATTTGTCAGAAAGAACATGAACATCCATATGATGAACTCGTGTTGATACACAAATCCGGAGGGGGGGGGGGATCCTATACGCTGTTGATTGAAAGCACTAGCCCGTTGTCTGTCCCTCTCCGCCCTGCGACTTTGCCATGTTATAACAAAGTACACAGAGCCCGCAAAGGTCAACACCGAACAAACCACCACAAGGCCAGATATCAATCCTTGTGGTGACCGATCCTTTTTTGCTGTTGCACCCGTCGAACTCGTCGGGTGCGGTGCTGCAAGTGAATCCGTCGCCCGTGGTTGTACACGCAGACGCATATCTGACGTTGCGATGATGTATATCGGTGTCGCGACGACGACGTGCCAGGTCTCGGTGTTTTTTGGACGCTGCGCAGCATTGTTGTATTCGGTCGAAGTGGAGACACAGATTATGCGACTGGCGGATCGATAATATGAAGAGGTCAAGGAGCTAGGTCATATTGATATAAATCAATGTTCTTTCATCATGGTATAATATATACTATGCATATATAAAAATGCATCATCAGGTATGGAAACTCTCGAGCATTCGAACATACCTCGGACAGCAATACTGAATCCTGTCCTCATTCACCCCCGCAAAAGGCGCATCCAGCATTCGTCCCATGTACCCGGCCGGACAAACTCCAGGAGCATAAACCAGTTCCGGGGCAGGTCTATCGGACGATGCATAATAATACCGTTCAGGACAACATTTCAAATCCGCAAAGCAATGTGCCTTATACAGCAAGACATCAGCGTACAGTGAGTTATCCACCGGTTGCGGCGTCACAGCTGCCTCTGCAGATACCCAGAGCGTAGAGGAGGTACATGCTGCCGGTGGGGTAAATGGGGTCGTTTGTGCGACGGTGATGGTGGACCAGCGAACTGCGATGATGTTTTTGAGGGGGACGACGACGGCTTGGCAGGTTGCACAAAGCAAGGCGAACGCAAATGCAATCGCTAACCGAGGACGATACATTGTGCGAAGGAAAGCTTGAATGGTGGAGCTTCCTTCAAAGGCGACGGTGATAAAGGCCAGACGGTGAGGAAGAGGAAGGGCGAGGGTGTACATAGCCACAGGCCCTTAGGAGAGGGGCTATTTAATTTCTACATTTTATTCCCCGGGTTTATTGAGAAAATAGAGGCAGGGAAAATCAAATGAAGGGTCCGAATTCTTTTCTCTTTTCTGCATCATAGCAGATGTGGGAAACCGAGTCTCGAACCCGCCAGTCGAAAAAGTAGCGTGGAGGTTTGGTGCCCAGAGCCCAGAGGCGGCCTTGGCCAACCAGTAGAAGCGCGATTCGCAGATGGCGACATCGATTCCTCTCCGGCGGCTGGATGTTGGGTATTGAGAAATGCACGTTGGAAGCAGGGAAAAGGTAGCACGTGGGAGATAAACATGCACTGGTATCAGGCATGTAAATGTCACACCCAAGCTTTTCGGGACTATTGGGGCGGTAGAGAAGATAGAGGTATCATAAGTGTTATTGTATTGATTATAAAAGTATATTTGTTTGGTTTGCTCACGCAGCACTGAGACTTGAAAAATGCATGTATGGAAAGTACTAATCTTAAACTTTTACAAACTGTTAGCAAGTTCCGTTCCAAAATCCCTTGGAGGTGAAAGGTAGAAGAGGATATTGGGAGATGAAAGTGTAAATATCAGAAGTCCAGTTCGCTCATATAACTGAAGGAATATTTGACCGGATGAACGTCTCCGAAGAGGTGTAAAGCCCGGACTTTCCAGCAGTTATCCCGCAAGAGGTGCCACAAATGTGCTGTATCATCATATATATATATAGAGAGAAAGAAGGGTATGAGAGTGGATAGGAGAGTAAGAGAATGGTTAGTACCTAATATATTGACATGACGATGAGATCAATCGCAATGGTGGTTCAGTTATCTGTATATTGAATGGTACAGGCGACTTGCTGTTGAAGCCATGCCCCATACATTCATTCGAGATTGTCAGATCGATATAGAGCCTCGGGATTGTTCGTTGAAGTTGGCGATGCATAAATAGTAGTCTCGAGGCAAGACGCCAGCATAAATAGTACGATGATGGCGATGGATGGCGAGGAATGGCAGACAACCGCGCTAGAAAGTTTTGTTTGTCCCTGTCGCTCTTTTTTTCAGCCACAGACGAGCCCTAATCTGCAAACCCTCCAGCATTAGCCACATTACTTAGCCACAACACAACCGCCTTTCCTCCCCACACCAAAAATTTCTGTCCGTCCTTTCGGAATCTCGAATAGCTCAACCTCACGATTAACGATACCGACAGCCATCGACCATCGACAACCTCGATAACCTCCTCCTCTTCCGACCACCGAAACTCTCCGCCGTCAATCGACAAATCTTCACACAAATACATTCAAAATGGGTCGTCTCCACTCCAAAGGAAAGGGTATCTCTTCGTCCGCGATCCCATACTCGCGCACTCCTCCAACATGGTTCAAGACCCAGCCCGATCAAATCGTCGACCAGATTTGCAAGCTCGCCCGTAAGGGTGCCACTCCATCTCAGATAGGTGTTGTCCTCCGTGACAGCCACGGTGTCGCTCAGGTTAAGGTTGTTACTGGTAAGAATTCGTTCCAGGTGGATATATACATGTCGAGATGTGTGGGGACCGATGCTGACGGGTTCTTTGTGATACAGGTAACAAGATTCTCCGAATCTTGAAGTCGAACGGTACATACACCATTCCATGAAGTTGTCTCACTGCCGAGTGAAACTTCACAAGAAAAAAATGCATTCAGCAAAGCCTTTGTATGGTCTTTCAGACTGACAGAGTGATTTTATCTTCAATATCCAGGCCTCGCCCCAGAAATCCCAGAGGACCTGCACATGTTGATCCGAAAGGTAAAAAGACATATCGGCCCATTACTCCAATTTCTTCATGCTGCATCTTTCTACCTTTGATGCGACTTTGTCCAATGATGTGCTAATATTCTACCTAGGCTGTCGCCGTCCGCAAGCATCTCGAGCGCAACCGCAAGGATAAGGACGGAAAGTTCCGCCTCATTCTCATCGAGTCCAGAATCCACCGTCTCAGCAGATACTACAAGACCGTCGGTGTCATGCCACCAACATGGAAATAGTACGTCACCTACAATCCCCAACCTCTTACCGTTCTAAATGCATACTAACATATGCCGTCTTCTCCTTCTTCAGCGAATCCGCCACCGCCAGTGCCATGTTGGGCGCTTAAGCGTTTTGTCTCCCGTGTTTCTCTGTTGGTTGTTTTTTAAATCTTCGACTGTGTCATATATACTTACTACACACCAGCCCGATCATCGCGCTGGTGTATGACCTCTTTTTTCGGCGCCTTTTATTGACGAATTAAGATTAATCATTTTTTTACTATCACATACCTTTCCTGGTTTACTCGGATACGGGGCGTTAAGAGAGGGCATGTATCTTTATCAACAATGGCCACCCATCGCGCTATCAATGATCAATGATTGATATCATGAATCCACGAGTCTCCAAGTAGATGATCAATTCTCCTAGTTCGACTATACGGTAGTAGACTGTCGTCTGGGAACTAAACCTACTTAAGCTCAAACACCAATAGAATGGCCTTTTCAAATCAATTTTGTACAGAGTTATATTGTCAATAGTGGCAGGGGCTTTTTTTTCGAGTGGTTCAGCTAGCAGTTATCAATACAACCGAGAAAAAAAAAAAATTAAAGGTTTAAAAACGTCTCATGCTATCGTCACGGTACGAGGCCAAGGAACGCTGAAAGAGGGAAAAAAAAGCGTCTACCAAGCACCGACATCGTAGTTTTCTTCGCTAAAGTAACTAACGATGACGGTTCGATCGGCAAACTTCCTCCCAGCGAGCGCCCTCAACGCCTTCTCAGCGGATTCATGTTCCTCGAACCGCACATAAATCTTACCAACGCCTGCAGCGGCCCGTTGGTTCCCGCTTGGGCGTGGGATCTTGATATCAATGATCGGACCGAATTTGTTGCATTCGTCTGTGACATCCTCCAAGATTTCTATTTTATTTTGAAAAAAAAAAAAAAGTTAGCAGTCACTCTTCGAGGGTTAAAGTAATCGGTCGTACCTTCGTATTCCTCTTGATCCAACAGCTCGTCCGCCGTAACCATGTTCAACAACTGCAAGACTCTTCCACCTTCCATCTCCGCACTCGTAGTAGCGGCGATCACGGTCATAGCTGGAATACCAGCCTCGGCACCGGCAGATTGTTTAACACCGATGGATGCCCTCTTGACATTCAGCAATTGATTGCTAATATCGAGTCCGTTCAGGCCTTCAATCGCGATCTCGGCTATAGTAGGGTCGAGGTACTCGCAGAAAGCGACACCCTTGGACTCATCCATCTCCCTGTCTTTCACAAGGAAGAAAGACTTGAGCGGTCCGAAGGTCTGGAGTAGCTCCATGACATGTTGGTCTGAAAGATGAGTGGGAATTCTAGAGACGCAGATCTTGTTGATTGAGTCAGGGACATTTGGAGAGATATCACCATTGTGGGATTCGCTGCTTTCGGAGTATTGTGGGATAATGTAGTCCTTCGGACGGGATAATTTGATCTCGGAATCCGTGTCGTCAAATTTCATCCCATCAAAGGCCAGGCAGAGAGTTGCATAGGCGGTGGTGCGGAATTCGAGCATAGCCATGGTGCCGGTTGGATTAAGATAGACAGTTATCAGAGGTTCACTTTCGGCCTCGACGGCATTGAGCGACTTGAGGAAGCCGGAGAAAAATGAGAAGATGGTTTCTTCGGTGCACATCGGCGGAAGGTTCTGGCAGAGAAGACGCTTGGCTTGACGGGAGTTAGATGGCTTGAGAGCGGTAGGTTGTGGAGCGCTGCCCTCTTTTGGTGGGTGATTGACAAAGGCGGCCATACGCGAGGGATCGAGGGCGGTTTGGCGGGGAGCACCCGGCAGTGGGAACATGCCGGAGAGCTTGGCTTGCTCCGCAGTGACACTTTCATAACCAGGAGGTTTGATATCCCACATCGTCAAGCGTCGTTTTCGCTCATTGATCGGGATAATATCAGTCAGATCTGGAGTTGGCTCTTTAACCTTGGGGGGACTTGGGCTTCGGCGCGGCTGCCTCGCCTCGTCCATTCCACCCATATTGGTGTCCTCCCGACGTTCCCTACGGTCCCCTCGACCACCGCCATCCCTGTCTCTGCCACCTCTTCGCCTGTCGTCGTCGCGACGATCCCCTCGATCCCGCCTATCGCGGCCAAAATCTCTTTCACCCCGAGCATGTTCCCGCTCTCTTTCCCGGTCACGTTGGTCTCGGCTGCTGTAATAGTCGTCACCTGCAGTGGCGGCAGCGGCACCTCGCGCGCCTCTTCCCCCGGCCTCTCTGGAAACGTATGGCGAGCGAGAACGGCGTCTCTCGCGGTGTTCGCGGTCCCCACGCTCTCTCCTGTCTCCACGATCGCCTCGTTCGCCTCGTTCTCCTCGTTCTCGGCCTTCGCCTCTCTCTCCGTGCCTAGAGGACTAGATTATGCTAGATTAGCCACCCTTCTATTTTCTTGTAAAACTTGAGCCAACGTACGTGGTACTCGGTTCCATCCCCATGCCTGTCCGCTCGCTCTCGGTCTCTTTCGCGGTGTCCATCACGGTCTCGATCTCTACGAGAAGACGAGTAGCCGTGGCGTGAATCTAGATAGAAGGGAACCGAGGGACGGTGAGGTAAGTATTTGGACTTGCTTGGTTGCACAGCGGCATAGCGTTAGTATGTTAGTAGTTTTGTGGATGTTTGCACCATCTTCCTCCACATATCCTTTCTTTCTTTTTCTCGTTTCATCTTCCAAGTGGGCCGCCTCCGTTTCCTACTCGAGTAACCCTAAACCCCATCGTCTGTGAATGTTATCGGCACGCAAGACCACCAAACCGCACGGAGGGTGCAGATTCCAGAATAGGAGCTGAAGACATGGATACCAAACTCCATGGCGACTAAGTGCATGGTCGCGACGAATGGATAGTAGTAGTAGCCACAATAAAAAGTCCGCTTCGAGGAATTCTAGCCAGCGAGTGATAGAATGCGATGCCAGTACTTTTCAGGGTATGTGTATGACGATGATGATGATGATGATGGGTAGCAGTTATTGTAGTATCTAAGGAAGAAGAGTATCTTTGCTTGCTTGGATGTCCTTACAAATCAGACGCCAAAAGGAAGGATAAAAGACGGCCCTCCGTCTCATTGAGAAGAAGGGGGTATCAAGAGCTTACCTCGATAACTATCGCTGCCGTTCATCTTGATCACGAGGTGTCCGGGGTTCGATTTGAACGCGTGGATGTAATAGACGTCTTTCTGAGACTTCTAGCAAGATCCAATGGAAAATATAGAAGCTTATGATAGAGGACTCGGTAGTATTTGGTCCTGGATCTATGTGAAGGGAGGACGGAGTGTTGGAGATGGCGGAAGGATGCTGGTGTTTTGATGGAGTGAAGGTTGAAGTTTGCGCCAGAAGTGGTTGGCAATTTCGCGAAGAAATTGAAAGGCAGTGCGTTGCCACCGGCCACAGTACCAGCCACGCCGATGCCCAGCGCCGAGTCTACATTAGCCTCATGAGCCTGGCCGTGCCCCACGCTCGAATGTGATAGATACCACCCATTTACATCTATTCCTGCATCGTCAACTTCAAAGTTCCCACAACGGATACTCCATTTGTAGCACTGAAGTATAGCCAGTTCGAAAGAGATATCAGCTTCTATCTCTCATATTACGGTTCATAATAGTTGTCGTCCACGATGGCGACCCCGGAAATGCCCCCCACCATGAAGGGTTTCGCCCCGTTCATTACGAAAGCAAAGCAGATGGAGAAAGCCGACCCTGTCATATCCTACTACTGCTACGTCTACATCGTTCAGCAGGCACTAGCGAAGGGACTTACTAAGGGTGCAGAGGGTGCATATACAGGTCACATCATGGACATTCTTGAACAGGTCCGTGTTCTCTCACTGGCGAGCCTTTTGCGCCGGCGCAAACGATATATAGGAATGAAATCTTGCTGAAACAGTTATGCAAGTCGGTGTAGCGGAAAATGGAATTAGCCGATAACGAAGCCGTCGGCGACGATCTAGTTGGGAAGGTCTACGTGGAGCAGTTTGCGAATAAGATCTTTGGCAATGCGGAAAATACACAGAACGCGCGGAAATGTACAAAGTCGGTATTTTCTACTGCGCACTACCGGTTAGATATTAGTATGCTAATGTCTGTTTCAGAGTGACTGCGGAAACCTTTTTAGCAGCATCGGTTTTCTTCGAGATGCTTCGAGTCTTTGGGGATCTCGATCCTGAGATTTTAAAGAAAATTACTTTCGCTAAATACAGCGCTGCTCGTATATTAAAGTCCCTCAAAGCCGGGGAGGACCCGAATCCACCGGTAGAAGAGTTACCAGAGGATGATATCCCGCCGGTGTTCACGGATACGGCTCCTCAGAAACACTATGAGGTATCACCGGTGTCTCCTGTGTCACCTCACCCGCAGCCTGCAAGGGTGGAGGATGCTGTAGATGAGTCGGAAAGCTTAGAAAGATCAATGGCTCGAATATCAATGGCAGACCAATCTTTACATCCAAGCCGGATGATGACACCAAATAATGCACCACCGGGCTTCCCGCCAACGCCAGAGAATCACCTGGCTTCACATTTCTCGGGCAGGACCGAGACCATGTCCACCGCTGAGACTTTCTCGAATACTTCTCAGCCTCCTTCAGCCGGATATTTTCCTCCGGCCCCATACACTTCCCATGAGACATCTGTCGCATCGCCTACTATCGACCTTCCATCTGCCCCTCCTACGATTCCGTCAGCCCCTTCAGGCTTTCCCTCTGCACCTCCAGCTTTCCCCTCACCCCCTCCCTCCCTCCCTTCTGCCCCCCCCAACCTCTCTTCACTACCTCCAAAATCGCCACCTGCAGCACCTGATAATTTCTTTGCAGGAACCGCAGGTACCGGGGTTGGGGTTGGCTTGCCCTCCCAATCAGAACCAGGCGTACCGCCCTCAGGGCCTCACTGGATCGGTCAAGTCTCATCGCCCCCTATAAATTCTCAAGCCCCTACAAACCAATCTTATTACTATTCTAATCCTCCGGTAACGAATCCATACATCCAGCCTCAGCAGCCTCAACAGCCTCAGCAACAACTATACGCACAACCGCAAGCATACCAGAGACCGCAGCCGCGGGCTCAGTTGGTGGATCCGGACGAAAATCCAGCAGCCATTAAGGAAGCGCACAAATGTATCCGGTGGGCTGATTCAGCCTTGAATTTTGACGATGTCCCGACTGCAGTGCAACAGTTGAGATTAGCGTTGAAGGCACTTGGGGCGGAGTAGATCGGACTAGCCCTCGCAGGTTTGTTTTCGGCCACGGATTCTGTTCTAATAGCCTTTGCATTTGAGCGATGCGGTCTACCATGGTGTTTTATAATTTAATTCCATTTTGCGCAAGCCAAAAAGATGCCACGAGCATAGTTACAATTTCTCAGTTATCTGAAAAAGACTTACGCTCTATTTTGTGCGAAGGGTAGTAACCTGTGATCATGTAAATTTCGTGGAATGGGGCATTCATGGAACCTGATATGGTCCCCGGCCCTCATAAAAAGAAGTACATATAAACTTGCTATGGTGACTTGGTATAGCATGCAATATATTGGTCGATAGGGAAACTAATACACAGCTATATGCAGGTCCAGCTGATCGACAATGGGGGTGATTAAAGTACTTGAGCACCTGGCACGACGGTCACCTTGAATAGCATCTAAATTTAAGGCTGGCAATGATCTGATTTTGGGGACATCGACCTGTAGACTTGCACCCTCTTTGAAGACTTCCTTTCGCACTATTGACGCGCGCAGACCTAGTGAGTCAGCATGCATTTTCTCAATTACCATGCATGTGGTGTTACACAGACGATGTACCCTGGCCTGCCAAATCGGGGCAAGTTCACACGATCTTCAGCACCCAACACAAAAAAAGCGACACGACTTCTGGTCAAGATGCTGGATGGAACGCGCAGCGTACTAGGTTCCTGATCATAAGTGTATATGATATATAATCCGGTTACAGGTGTAGATTACAAAACAATTCTGCACATAGTCTCGTGTTATTTATGCGATTTCTTTCAATACACAGGGCCTTTGACGCCCACTGCGGAGGAGGTTCTGGAGCCCTGCTAGGGGCATGTTATATGTGGGTTATAACTTGGGTTGTTGCAACCTGATCGTTTTAATTGTTTTAATGCTCCGGCCGTGCCGTTCAAACAATTATTTGTGGACAAAGGGTAGTCAGAATGCTAACTAGGACATGACATAAAGTGGCCATTTCTTTCATTTTATTACGGTAGTCTGGTTCCGGTTAATTAGTTGCGGGCACGGGCATGGTTCTGTCTGGGGCTCAAATATACGGCTCCAGAGGTTGATACCATCCGGAAAGCGATTGCAGTTCGATGTCACGAGGCATATCAAAACGAACTTCTATCCGCCTTCAGGGATCCAGACCCGAGACATGGAACAGCTCTTTCCGTTAGAATGGTATCCTACATACCCATGTTAGCTCACATCGTTTCCGGAAAATGCATATTTTAAGTTGGTTTGTCTGTTACACAAAAGGTTGAAGCGACCATGCAAGGTGGGTACCAACAAGCAACATTCTCACAGGTATGTGTGGCATGGTACGCCCGGCCTCGCAGCTTATATCAAAGAAGCACCTCTGCAGAGGTCAAAGAAACCCCAATGCTTCAAAGCACGGCATATGGTGACTTGCATGAGATCGTGTGCTCGCAACTAAGTTGGCTTATAGGTGGCTTTACCATGGACCCTGTCCTGCTAACGGCTAGCTACATGCATAGCTCTCGGCCTTTGTCCCCACTCATAGCCATGATGTTGTGCACTGTCCCTGCCGTGCGTGCCCACATCGATCAAAAATTCGTTTCTGGGTGGAAAACTCTTTAACTACGGCGATACAATATTCCCTCCTGTGGTCATAAAGAACATGCATACTAATTTGTTTGAATGATCGGTGTAAAGCCATGATGAGCTTGAAGGCTTCCGGGAATTTCTTCTATGGTGAGGTTTTTTGGAAGAAGATGGTAGCATAAAAATAGCATAACTATTAAATTTATAAATCTTCCAACTTCTAGCTCTTTCGCAACAACGATCTTCGACCTTCCGGAATTTGACCAAGACAAGTTTCGAAAGTGAGAGAAAGAACGAAAACCGAACACTGGAAAAATACTCCTTGTGCTCATCCGCTTGAAAATCAATCATAAAACGATAGGCATCGATATCAGGTCTACAATAGATACTACATTGAGATTTTTAAGATTCATATTGAGTAATACTAAGCTTCAGACCGTTAGGCTCATGCTATGGCCCAGAGCTTCTGCTAATCTTGTTTTGAATATCTGTAGTCCAGATCACGGTTCTTACTGCTCCAGATACACATATTTGGAACAATCCCTGACACGATGGGCTCGTCATGGAGACCTTCTGACTCCTATAGACGCTATGGTCCGCATATATTCCGTCGATTTGAACACCGTGCTGGCCAAACGCCGCCTCCATCTCGCGGACAATCGCGAGAGTCGTCGCTACCTTCACCAGTTTGCACAACTTCCAGAGTAGCGGACTGCTATCGGCCGGGAGAGGCTCTGTTCAGGTCTACTCCACCGACAAGTCCACGCCCTGGTCGCTATAGCCCACTGCACAGTCGAAGGACAGGAGTAACATCACCCGTGCATTCTGGATCGGAAGAAGGGCAGATCCGAGAAGGCTATGATGATGAAGATTCGGACGCTACGACGATCATCCAACGACAAGATAAGCCGCCTGAATCTATCGAGTTTGGAGCTCCGGCACAGATCAAAGTCTCGCCGGCGAAATCTCAAAGCGTCCCTCAAAGGGACAAGAAAAGCTCAGAGGCAATATCGAATAAACCCAAACACTTCGAAATGGATACACGAGACTTTCAAAAATCACCAGAGCAAATAATGACTTCGAAACTGACCCGTCAAATCCCGAGGGGACCTGCAGCGGATAGAAAGAAACCAACATTATCGTATGCTAACTCCAGCATCAAAAACCGTAAGCATCAACTGCCGCGCGGGGGATCGATAAACCATGGTTTAAAAAATTCTTCAACGTCAAAAGATATAGATAGCTTCGGCACCTACCCTAACAATTTAGCCGTTGCCCGGCCAAGAGCACGGTTTATATGTTCTGAGGATGGAGCCAATAACAAAGAGCAGGAAAGGGCTCTCCTGCGGGATACAGATAACAACATGAAAAAACCTTCAGCTGCTGATAGAGCAGACCTTTCCGAGCTTCTGAAGGATCAACTGGTAGTGCCGAAGAAGGTACGGGATAGCGGATGCCAGGCCGGACTATCGTCCCACTCGCCCAGCTATTTTACAAACAAAGGACTAGCTGGCCATGCAAAACCTCGGGACCAGGATGTAGAGATGCAAGATGTGAAAGAAACCGGCAGGTCTACCTGCATGATCTCGCTGACGCCCCCAAAGCCGCAGCCGAAACGTCTGCCATCCGAAGCAGCCCCATTATCTGCTTTGGAAGACGTCGATATTGAATTTCTTGTTTCCCGTATCGTTGGAGAGCTAGAGGGCAAGCTGTTCAACGTAAAATCAGAAGGTCCGAAGGTAAAGACTGAAAAGGTAGAAAAAAAGGAGAAGCCTCAAGACAAAAGAATGTCTGTGTCCGAGCCTCAGAGCTCCGGCAGGCAATTAGCAACAGATTTTAAAGAGAGGGCTATATCTCGTTCTACGAACAGGCAATCGATGGGAAGCACAACTCAGCCTACCCTAAAGCGATTGGTAAAACGTACCTCAAAGCCGGAAACCGGGTCAGACGATGGAGGTGAGGAAGATGAAGGGGCTTTCCAGAGAAGATGCAGACGCGTGTCGAATAATGGCCGTTCCTCTGCTTCAAAATCCCCACGAAAGCGGACGAGATCACAGAGCCCAGCCTTTGATAGCCATTCTGACAATGAATCAAGAAGTCCGAACTCAAAGACGCTAGAGGGTCTTCATTTCAAGAAGAGACAGCGAGTTGAGACTCCAGCGACTGAAGGGCAACGGAAGATCCGGTCACCGTCCACAGCCTTCTCTGCCGTCGAATCCCCGTGTCCCTTTGAGCGCAGGGCCGCTAAAAGGGGGCGGGAAACACCCCTAAAGTTCAAGAAGCAGCTGCCGATGCCAGTGCCGGCAGTAAGGCCTGCTAAAATATCGGCTCCGTCATACATTCCTGGTAGTAGAGCTGTAGCAAAAGCTGTGGCATCTCAGCGTCCCCGACAAAATTCGCTACCAGAAACCTATTGGTTCCAAAGATACTTCAATCACTTGACTTCTACAATACCCAAGATAGCTATTCCCACAAAGAGCGGAAAGTGCTTCAACAGATGTATGTTGTCACATTACCTGGGCGGAAATCCTCGAATGACTATCAGCTCCATCTCTGCTTCCGCCATGCTCTCATCAGTCCACAACGTGAGTTGCATCGTTGCCATAAAGAAGGAGTTCGTACCAAAGCCTACGAATGCCGGGGAAGTAATCATCGTCTCGTCCCCTCATAACTTTGAAAAACAGCTTCCTCCCGGGGTATCGACCTTCCCAGTATTTCTTGAACGTGGAACATCCAGATGGGAGTATATGGGAACTTATAAGTTCGACAAATGCAAGCTTTTCACTAACAGGGAAGCCACTGATCTACAAGAACAAAGCTTAGTCAATTTCTGGCTTCAGAGAATGTTTGAGATAAGACAAAAGGTCGACGGTACGCGTGATACCGTTCGGCGGCCGGCTGAGATTGAGAAGATTTTAAGCCTCAACATGAAAATGCGGTCTGATATGTCCAAGCCGTCTTTATGCGAAACCTCAGTGAAGTCGCTAGCTGCACAGCTTGTTCCGGCTCATGTCAAATCTAGGAAGCATGTAGCAATGCTGACAGTTGACCAAGTCAAGAAATATTTTCAGGATGGAACGTTAAGGTTCAATTGGAACTTTCTGAAGCCGGTAGGATATGATGTTGCGCTTTTTGAGAACCTCTGTAGTCGGAAGTGGCCCTTGCATAAGAAAGAGAAGCGAGAAGTCTGGAGCGGTTTAATTAATTCGAATTGAGAGAGATTAGAGATGGGATGGGATGAATTCATGTAGTACTTGCATCTAGGAGTTCTCTGCCTCTCTTTGTCTTGAACTATATCAGCTCTCTTGATTATATTATTCCTCTGAAATTTAGTAGCTAGCTAGCTAGCTAAACAAAAATGAAGCTGGTTTGAAGGATTCTGTTAGCCTACCATGTTGTGGTCTGTTTTATCTTATGCGTAATACTTTATATCCGAGATATCTCGTTTTCTTCTATTGAGCACCATGCATATGCGATATTATGATATTTATGACTTACCGACAACATATTGATAAAATGGAGGATCTAGTGATACGCGTATGCGTGAATTCCGGAATTTACACTCACTTGGCTAAGTCCAACATAGGCGCAGTATATAATCCTGGATTATCAACTCTGTTTTTCATAATATGCTATCATCCCCAAAACCATACACTTAGTAAAATTTAAAATCCACACATCTGGACAGAAGATATCAAAGCGCGATACAGACAAAAAGAAAGATCTTAAGACATGCTACTAGTCGAGCCCAAATCAAGCGGGAACAACGTTCTCAATCTTTCCAGACCCAACATCGTAAATCCACCCACTAATCTTCACACTGTCCGGTACAAACTTCGAATCCTTCAAAAACGCCACATCCTCCTTCACCGCTTGTTTCAACCTGTCATTGAAATCGTAGAATACCCCTGTTAGCCCACAATTCTCGATTACCCCAAAATTTGAATGGTATGTAAATAGATATATATACTTACTCCGGAAACGGCAAGAAGTCGATCCCCGATGCGTCTACCCCCAAATTCTTCTGCACAATCGCATGCGCATCTTCATTCGTGAACGTGAGCATTCCGCACCCGGTATGCTTTATCAACACGACCTCGTTCGTGCCGAGTAATTGCTGAGATATGATGACTGAGCGGAGGCCGTCGACCGCAGAGCCGCCGGCATTGCGGACCACTGAGGGCATAATTCATGGTTGGTAAGTTATGAATGTTTTTGATTGGGAGGATGGAGAGGATTATAGCTTGGGTATTTACCATGAGCATCACCAAGTTCGATACCGAGCGCAGCGGCGGGATCGATACGTGCGTCCATGCATGTTAGGACGAGATATTTCTTTGCAGGCGGAAGCGCTAGATCGCCTTTATCAAAAGTCCCGACATAGACTTCGTTGTTCGCAGATAAAGTATCAGTCAATCCAGTCATATTGTATATATGGGTCTCGAAGTAGATATAAAGATATTGTGTAGTTTTCTAATGTATATTGAATCGCGGCTTGTAGGGATACTGGTTTATGGATAGTGAAGTCATTGAAAGAGGAAAGCCGGTGGGCTTTTTATAAATCTATAAACTCCTAAGAGTTCAGGTTATAAGTTACCCCACGTCGCTACTGCACCTAACTTACCCCTCCCTCCTTGGAAGCATCCCGTTCCATCGAATCTACATCCCGATTTGGAAATAACTAACACCTGCATGCACCTGCACTGAAATCGTAACTTTGAGCAGGGATGTCGTGCTCGGATTTTATCTCTATACCCGAACTTCAAATACCGAAGAACAGAATAATTTAACATGTTAAAGCCTTGTAAGCCATTTAGTGAAACAACAAGAATCTCGGCTGCGGGGTTATAATTAGTCGATTTCAGAAGCAAGATCTTCGATCTACGCAGTCTTGTACCTCGACAGGGTTGTGTGGGCAATTCTCGATCTGCGTTTCCCGTGTCTTTGTGTCAACAACACGGCACGGGGTCATAATAAAACAGGAATACTATAGAAGTCCTTTGAAGAAAACGCGGGACGGCCTTTCCGCCTACTTGCTGATGAATTCTTGTGTTCCTGTTTGCTTTGAAGGAGGTGGGTGTGCCGATGGCGTGCTTATGTAGCCGCGGCCTTGCCGGTCGGCTTAGCATGTTGGATTTTAGTCGGACTTTGCGTTGGCTCCTGCCTCTCTCCAGCTCTCTCACTCGCGACAATGTTGAGTAATAAGAAGTACCATATTCAGTATTATGTGAGATTCAGATCAAAGGGGGAAATTTGACTGAATTACAGTACATTAAGGCTAGAAACTATCATGGGAAGTATACACATCATTAAAAGACGATTAGACTATCTTTTGCTCTGCTATTCTATATTCAAAGGTTTCATGCATGCGGACCGCAACTTAGAAAGATGGTACCGTGTGTACACATGAGTGAAGTCCAAGAGTTTTATTTCCGATGAGCATCCACCATGATCCTCGAAAGCTCCATAGCAATAATATCGCAGAGACCAAAGAACGGGTATATCTCACCGCTTGCGGACCTCACGATAGTCACGTTCATTCTGTCATACCTTGTTCGATCAAGGTGATCATACGCGGCAGAAGAGTTGCGAAGGAATGCTTCAAGTTCCTGCGTAATATCCCCCTTGGCGATGGTGCCAGCTTTGAGCTCAATATCCAGCAGTTTAGCTAAATCGGGTCCATCAAACATCATATCGTCCGAGTCATCTTCCTCTTCCTCTTCCTGCTCCTGCTCTCGAAATTGTTCCTTGATTGTGTGAATGCCGCCGATTATTACTCCGTACGCCTCAGTTTCGCCACGGCCGGTATCTATTAACACGGCGTTCTTTTTTTATGAGGCGTTTCATTAGTATAAAGTCTCCTTAAGCATGATGTGGAGCTTTACCTGTATCTCTAGAGAGTCGCCGTGAATGTCTCCAAACGTAGCGAGCGTAGGGCGATAAAGGCTATCTCTGATAACTCTTCCGAAGAGAAGTCTGCCCGAATTGAGTTGTTAGTTGCGGTCTCATTCAGACATGAAATCCAGGAATCTGCGTAGCAAGGGGGGAATGTTCATTACGCAGAAATGGTGATTTGTTTAGGAGGAGCGTCAGGTACTATCTCAAGGCTCCAAGAAGTCTCGCTAGCCACTTCTAATTGGACGGACGCCTTTTCAAGTCGTCCGTTCAACAGATCAATGACATCGCTCCAATTTTTACTTTCAGGCCAGTGTCTAATCGAATGCTCAGCGATTAAGTTAAGACTTTCTTGGTTGATGTCCTCAAATTTGCCCATATTAAGAAGTGTGTTTCCTACGAGATCTAGCATAGCATCCGGGACGATCTTGAAAACTGGTGAGCGAGAAACGGAACAGGCTTGCTGTTGCATGACGCCGAACCGGGAATTGGAGGTGAGAACACATCGGCGAGCCGTGAGAAATTCTTCGTCATCAATGATCGCAATGAAGGGCTTCTCTTGCTATAATTTGTTGAATCAAAGTGGAAGAAGAGCATGTCAATATCCGAGATTATACAATGGGTATGAAGTTTAGGATCAGATTTAAAAGGAGGTGGAGGGTTAAGCTCACCGGCATTCCCGGGGGTAGGGGTTTCCTACTCATAACTGCAGCAATGTTGACTAGACTGGAGAAACCAGCTGTAACAAACTCCACCATGCGAGATTTCGTAGCGAGATCTTCAATCACAGAGTCTTCGTACAACGGCTCGCCTTCTTGGCGTATTTGTGGAACATCAGAATCGTCAAGGGGAAACCCAGCGTCCTTCAAAGCGGATACAAAATTGCGTTTGATAGTCACGCCGGCGCCAGTCTCAATGGAGTCCATGGCATCTGGGTATAGAATCACCCATTTTATGACCGGTGAGTCGTTGACTATCAGTGCCCTATCGACGATTTCTCTAGATATGAAAGCTTCAATGTGTTGACGGATAGCACGAGCGTAATTCGTCATCATTTGTTTTTCGGTAAGGTTGAATGTCGGGGGTTTTGGTTTCTGGAAAGGTTCATCCTGTGCGAGAAAAAAATCGGAGAAATGAGTGCGGAAATCATGCCTCTCGGGGTCCCATAGTTTGTAGGACGTTCCCTCTTCCAAGCCAGCGCCAAGGGGTAGATGAGGAAATTTTGATGAATACGCCATCACCGCTTGTGTCTACAGAGATTTATATGTGAGTTGTGTAGGAATATAGTTGATCCACTCGGGAGGTATGTCTTACTACGTTATTCCCCTGCCTCGGATCCTGGCCATCCTTGACGACCCAATCATTGACTGCCATGATGGCAGGCGTTCTAAGCTTGTACTCTTCTGTTTCTGAGGTTAATTTGTAATCGGACAATATTTCCGCTCCTTTAGGATAGTATGCGACTAGGGCATGTAGATTTTGCATCTGCATGGAGACTCCAACGACAATGTCTGCCTGTGGTCTCTTTACGAATGTCGAGACAGCTGATTCGACCGTCCATGATGGAAGGGTATTCAAAAGCCTGTCTTTGATCTTCGATGTGTCTGGAATGGGTATCTGTGGCAGAAACAGAGAGGTGAAACCAGCGATTGACCTCAAGGAAGAGAAGAAGACGGGTGACCGTTCTCGTCTACGGTCTGATGGAAGAGCCAATGCTGCTACCAGGACGGGGAAGGCACGGTATAACCTCATCTCACGGGGAAGTCCCCTGCTGAACACCCGTGACATTTCTGTAGAGTTGGATTGGATATGGCCCCACAGTTAGGAAATCAGCTGCCAAAATATTTTTGCATGTCAGCAAAACCGAATGAAAATACAATATTTCCGGCTTCAGGATCCTCAAACAATAGGTTATGATATACTCACACATAAAAGAAGACGATTGAGTTAGAGATAGCGTGGTCTGACAAGGCTGATAAAGATTCGACAAGAGGAGGAAGCTGAAGGATTTGGGTAGTGACAATAAAGAAAGCTTGTTATCTTGTTGACGCCTTTGAATTTTATACATAGCTGAGGTCACTTTTTTTTTTTTTTACTTATGTCAGTGCCGGCGCAGTTGTGCGTGCGTGCGTGCAGCGAAGATATCAGAAAGAGGCACACATCTCCGTGACACGGGCGAAAACACCGTAGCCTCGAATACTCTACAAGATCTATAGGTCGGTCTAAGGATATGGTGGAATATAATGTCGGGCACTGATGATTCAAGATCAGGTCTCTACCCGGCCAGGCTAATTAAAAAGAGAGTAGATGAATGCGACAAAAGAAAGATAGAAAGCTAAGTGGTAGCAAAGGAGATACCGTGAAGCTCAGTCAGCAGCGATGCGCATTGCAGCATGCGGTACAAGCCTGTACGGTATTATCACAGGTACATGCAGATAAGTAGGGAAGTATATATAAGAGGTTCGTACAGCCGCGGTGGGGGTCAGACGAGTCCCGTTGTTGTTGAGTTGCAGGATCAGCATCGCGCGTGTTGTGGCGACGTTGGCGGGGCCACCAGAACGGGCGGTCCTTCGCTTATGTCTGTCCGGCGGGTGTTACTGGGCGAAGAACGGACAGGCATCGCAGCGGGATTGAGAAATGTGGCCTTTCTCGCGGATATCAACTTCACACACATGCCAGTTCTCAGCTGCACTGTCATCATCCCTCGACATCCCTCCTGGATACATTTGCCTTGGACCTCGAAGACGCTGTTCAAGAAAGCCTGCACTGCCTCCGATTCCCGTTGGTAGTTAGCCAATCGATCGTTTTTTGAAATACAACCTCGAGTTCCAAAGTTTTCCCGATCGAGTCGCTTGCCGTGGACCCTTTGCTGTTGGTCTCACGATGGGTCGAGCATCCCGGCTTATGAGGCTTGATGCCTTCACAAAAACCGTTGAAGATGCTAGGATACGTACAAGCTCTGGAGGGATTGTTACGATATTCAGCGTCTTGGTCATCCTCTTTTTGGTCGTTGGAGAATGGAATGACTACAGGAAGATCACTGTTATCTCGGAATTGATCGTGGATAAGACCAGAGGTATGTGCATATGAGATGATCTCGTACCGGTCCATGACACACTTTCTTTCTCGATTAAAGATCGCATCACTCGTCGGGCGCGGGTTTCAATGGCTTTATACGATGCTAACGAAAATTGTTCCGAGCCTGTAGGGGAGCAAATGGAAATCCATCTGAACATTACTTTCCCCAAGATTCCTTGCGAACTCCTCACCCTCGATGTCATGGACGTTTCCGGCGACCTTCAACCTTCAGTTAGCCACGGCATTGGAAAGCACCGTCTCAGCAAGTCCGGAGAAGTCATTGAATCCAAGTTCCTTGAGCTCCATCCCGAACACCCTAAGCACCTCGACCCCAATTATTGTGGTGAATGCTATGGCGCCATTGCTCCGGAAAGCTCCAAGAAGGCTGGGTGTTGCCAGACTTGCGACGATGTTCGTGAGGCTTATGCTTCCAAAGGCTGGGCTTTTGGTGACGGTACCGGTGTGCAACAGTGTGAGGAGGAAGGATACAAGGAAATGCTCAAGGATCAAGCCGACGAAGGCTGCCGTATCGACGGACATCTCTGGGTCAACAAGGTCGTCGGAAATTTCCACATTGCGCCTGGAAAGTCCTTTTCCAATGCCCAAATGCACGTCCACGACCTGGCCAACTACCTTCAGTCCGATGTCAGCCACGACTTCACACACACCATCAATGCTCTGTCCTTTGGTCCACCACTCCCAACTGACCTGCTGCACGAGAGACACCATCAACAAAATCCGTTGGACGGCACGGTGAAGCACACCAATGATAGAAATTACAACTATCTATACTTCTTAAAGATCGTATCCACCACCTACGAGCACCTAGATCACGGCTACCATATCAATACCCACCAGTACAGCGTTACCAGTCACGAGAGGAGCCTTGAGGGCGGAAAGGATGAGGTGCACCCAGGAACCGTCCATGCCCGCGGCGGAATCCCTGGGATTTTCTTCAGCTACGATATCTCTCGTAAGTCTGGCCGGAGTATACTCTAGTGAGATGGAAACTAACGTGGAATATACCTAAATATAGCTATGAAGGTTGTCAACCGGGAAGTTCGAAACAAGTCGTTCTCCGGATTTCTTACTAGCATCTGCGCCGTCATCGGTGGAACCCTAACAGTCGCCGCCGCGCTCGATCGAGGACTCTACGAAGGCGCTAGGAGGATTGGAAAGGTTCATCAGAGATAAAAGTAACATGTGCAAGATTACCCGACACTTTTTTACCTTAAACCTACTGCATTACAGACCTCATTCAGGCAACATAGATCATACATGGCGACTTGGACGTAGACCCTAGGGGAGCGTTTTAGTCCTTGGCCATGAATTCTGCGGGCTCCGTCGCTTGACGAGGGCTGGTGTAATATTAGCAGGTGTATTTGTGGTTTACAGTTTGACATGCTTCCATATTCTGCGGTTTCTTTGTTTCCCCTTGATCTTCTAATTCTTGTAAGTACTTATCTGGCCGGGTGGACTAGAGACGAATTCGAACCGTTCAAACATCATTTATTCTGTAGCGCATGTGATCCCGTATTTGAAGGTCTTATTCTTGTAGACATATGTATCAACAATTGCTACTTCGATGAAGCATTATTTGGTACGTCGTGACGATCAGTCTTCCCAGCAATTGAAGACCGAGCTGGTGCTATTCACGTTGCTTTGCGGTCTCCTGAGGGCGATTTAATTTGCGGGCGGTCGTTTCCTTGAAATCGCAGTTTTCGTGATTTCGGTGCCGTCCCAACACCAAGAAATCTGCTTAGCCGAGTGTCGCGGGACTTTTCCTCAACCTCGTTTCCAACCTTCCGCCCGCCATTCCTCATCCATATTCTACCCCTCCTCGTCAATTGACGCCCAAGTACCGGCCACATGGCTGCAGGAGGTAGTGGAGATGTAAGCCTTGTTCTCTAGATATTCTAAATTCACCAGCGACCGTATCTTACCCGATGCCCGATAGGTCTTTGACATCCTCAAGGATGCAAGCTCTCCTAACACTATTGCCGCCCAACAGGCTGCCCAGAAGGCCCGTGATGAAGCCATTTCTCTGAAAGCACAACGTCGGGCGGCCGAAACGATACAGGAACATTCGTCACAACCGGTCTATTTCGACTCCATCACCATTCAAGGTGCACCTAGGACCCGTCGGTCGTTCCTCGAGAAGCTTATAAAGCCGGCACTTGACAGAAGCGATCTGGGAGATTTTACACTCAAGGATGCCCTTCGAGAGCTGTCACAGGCTATTAATGGACTGCAGCATTTTGGTATATACTATGGCTTCATCGACAAGGGTTGGGACGAATCTAATATTCTTATCTTTATATAGAGATATTCCAACCAAATATCCCGTTCTACCTTGATACCCCAGCCGACTACTCTTTCGACCCAAAGGCACCCAACAACCCCATCCCCCTTTCAGCCATCATAAGAGTGAAAGAGAAGGGTCGGATTCTCTTCAAATCCGGTACAGATTTAGGCAACACCGAAGGCTCTGCTTATATCCAAGGATCCATCCGTAACGTCTTTGGTGGTGCCGAATTTCTGCATATCAGTGCTTCGAAGGGCACTCGCACCCGTTCAGCATACGACATAACTTTTACGACTCCCATAAATTCCAGCCCCCTTGCAGCTCTTGAACTCAAAGGTGTCTCAACAACACGGGATAACTCCCACTCGAGCCATAGAGAACTTTTAAACGGATTTATCGGTACTGTCCGCTGGGCTACCCCTGCGTATAAACTCAAACAATCGATAAGTTATGAAGGCCTCTGGCGCACTATCTCCTGGTTACATGAAGATGCTAGCGAGCCCGTACGTCAAAATGCCGGTGATAGTATAAAGTCTGCCCTTACACACATTCTTACCCGCGATACTCGCGATAATCCGAACCTACCCACCTCTGGGACTTTGCTACGATTACGAAACTCTATTGCTGGAATTGGACCTCTGAAGGGTACGGTGGCGCATTGGAAATCGGAGGCGGAGAGCGCACTGTCGTATCCGTTGTTCAAGGGTGTGACCGTTAGCACAGGTCTGAGGGGCGGTATTCTGTATCCCTTGACACTTTCTAGGGATGCAGGACCGAAACCAAGTAATATTGCAGACAGATTCCACGTCGGTGGCGCCAATGATGTCAGAGGTTTTCAGACTGGTGGATTGGGGCCGCATTCTGGAAAGGATTCGCTTGGTGGAGATGCATATGTCGCTGGAAGCCTGGGACTGCTGTTTCCGTTCCCTAGGGTAGGAGCCGATAGTGGATTGAGGCTTCA
Source organism: Arthrobotrys iridis (assembly GCA_036971165.1). Taxonomy (NCBI): domain Eukaryota; kingdom Fungi; phylum Ascomycota; class Orbiliomycetes; order Orbiliales; family Orbiliaceae; genus Arthrobotrys; species Arthrobotrys iridis. The sequence goes on from JAJTTS010000006.1 coordinate 1,998,364, forward strand.
AGCTTTCATCAACGGCGGCAGGCTATTGGCGTTGGAGATGCCGCCAGATGTGCAGGATATGAACATTGCACAGGGGATGAGGTATACTGTTTCAAGGCTGCTGAGCGAAGTACCAAGCCTGGCAGCCGGCGTGGGGATTGTATATGGCCACCCGGCCGCAAGATTCGAGCTCAACTTTTGCTTGCCTATCGGGGCGAGGGGTGCATATGGAGCGGAAGGCGCTGAGCGGACTCGAAAGGGGCTCCAGTTTGGGCTCGGAGTCGAATCCTCATAGATTTCATGTGCATCCATATAATATACATGCTTAGAGAATCGGGACCGGTGATTGTATATATAGTAGCGCTGGTCATGATAGGTAACATAAAAAGCATTGTACATTGAAGGGATTCGGAAACATGGTTGAAATCATTTTATCCGTCGACGTCCCATGGTTCTAGCAAGTACTTAGGTACCATACAATACAATTGGACAGCATCCCAAAACATCCAACCACCAACGTTAGCTGTGAAAGATAAACGAAATACCGGCATCTCGCATGCACGAGGGCATCAAAACGGCTACTCCATCCCGTCTATACTATAGTCCCCTAGGCACATGCAGGCATCGCCGTCGAATTAGAGCGCAGAACAGGGCTGCCAGTGGGGCCCGCCTCCCCGTCCAAAGAAACGCCTTCAGCTGGACCAACACCTTGTCAACTTCACCTCCAAACACACCGTCAACAGCTCCCGTCCGCCATCCTCCACCCCGCCTTGGAATCCCCTCAAACCGTGTCCCATTGGCTCCAAGACCGTGATCCAACATGACATAGTGTGGCTTGTTTTCATTCTCCTTCTGTCTTTTTGGTCTCGTCTATATACCTTTTTCCGTCGTTGCATTGCATCGTCCAGCGTTTGCGTCCAGCGTTTGCGTCCAGCGTTTGCGTCCAGCTACAACTCGAGTAACCCAGGAGCTGTTGAAGCTATCTAAATCGCGAGTCCGATAGCCAGTGAGGACCCACGGCTTAAGCGGCCTACTCTCGCGATCGGGCCGCTCGCTACCCCCTTCTTTCCTCCCGGCCTAGTCTAATCCATCCTCCCAAATCACATATCCTTTCTGTCCGTTTGTTATTCGACAGATACTTCTGCTATTCGACATATACTCTATTATGACCGACGACTCTCATCCTAACGGCGGCGTTCGAATTGACGACGCCGATTTCTCAGAACTCGAAACGGCCAACGGTGGACCTTCGACGAACATGTTACTCTCGCCGGGGACGGCCGGGCCAAACGGTGGCTTATCGCCGCCTGGTTCGATTGGCAGAAGCGCTGGCAAGAGTGGGAGGGTGATAGAGAAACTCATGGCCGAGAACGACAGGTTACGGAGGGAGTTGAAAAGTGAGACGGCGAAAGTATGCTCCTCGCGCTCCCTTTTCTTTCTATTTTGGTATTCTTATTCCTCTCGATTTCAGCCTTACCGGGGAGAATTTCTTTTCTTTCTCATTTTCGGTAAAAATCGATGGGGGAAGGGGACGAAATGGTTACATCTTGAATACACGTGCTGACCCGTGGCTACCATTGACGGTACACAGCGCGAGGAGGAGCAACGTAGAGCCGAAGCCGCCCGTTCATCGCGAGATTCGTTACAATCTATCAACGAGAATTTAGTCCATCAAACAAACATTGATAAGGTCGGTTCTACTCCATAACTAGCATTACCGTACGGGGGTACCTAGTAAACAAACCAGGCAAGGGAAAGTTTGGTGTAAGGTCTCGCTAACAAAACAAACCCTCCAATAGACATCTCTCAGTCGAAAGGATCGAAAAATCGAAGAGCTACGTTCCGAACGCGAAGAAAACCTCAGGAAACGTCAGGAAGCCGAATCCAATCTCCGAAAATACGTTGCTGAACAGGACGCCAGAGTCGCGAATTTGTCGAAGGATCTTTCGACCGAGGTCTCGGAGAGAGAACGGTATGCCCGCCAGTACGATGTTCTCTCTGCGTCATGGAAACATCTGGAGGACAGGTACCAGACGAGTCTGAACCGGCTTAAGAAGAGAATCGAAGAGATTGCGGCGGAAGAGAAGAAGAACAAGACGACAGTGGCGAAACTAGAGATAACGATTGAGCAGCAGAGACAGGAGATTGAGAAAATGGGAGCGGCGCGGAGAAAGATCGAACAGGCCTACAACGAGCGTATAGATCATACAGAAGAACAATTGAAAAAGGTGAAAAAACTGACAGATGGGGAATCCGGGGAGGTGGCCGAAAAACTCAAGGAGGCAATGGAGGCAGCTGCACAGTTACGGCATATATTAGCAGTACAAAAAGCGATACGAGGTATACCAGACGATGAGGTCTTCCCTTTAAAAACATGAAGGGCGCTCTCGCTTTTTGTTTTTTCCTTTTCGTCAACCTCCTTCATTCTGGTTGAGGTATTCCAGAAGCTAATCGACCCCACTCGCTCGGACACCCCTTCGATATCATGACACAGTTTTCTTACACCTATATTGTACCTGCTTTTAGTTTCCTTGGCTACTGCATTGGTTCGCTTTTCATGATTGCTTTAGCTCTTGTTCTTTTTTAATGTTAACAACAATTCTTGCGCTCCTTGCAATTCTTGCTTTTTCCACATGCACATCTGCTCTGTTTCATATCCTGGGTTCTACGGGAATACCGACTTCCGTGCTATATACCTATATACCACAGGCTCTACCTCTGGCTCTTTGTCCTTTGAATCCCCCAAGATCCTTTTCTTTTGCACAATTGGCGAATTCGAAGGCTTTTTTTTTTCCCGAATCACAAAAACAGCAGTTGGGTTTTCTTTCTCTCCTTCTTTTTGTATATATGTATATGGATGCACGACACACACATATGGCTATTTCGATACTAACAGGGAACGGTGGCAATGGCAGCCGGCTTTTCATGGGCGTTCTTTTTACCTAGATGTTTCCCTCCTACTTATCTCGGTTCTCTGAGCATGAGCTCATCGTTAAGGGGGTTTCTTTACAACTTATATACACGAATCTTGAGCTGGATACGATATGAAGATTACTGGGATTTTTTGTATCTCAAAAATGCCCACATATACGATTGAATGATCATGATATAAATATTTTGTTATGTACTGGACCTATATTGACTAAATTATATTATTGGAACGGATACATATGGCGTAGTCTCGTTACCAAATTGTAGGAAACGAGACTCTAGAACGTATCTAATGATTAGCTGCTTCTAACTTTCCAACCTACCTCTTACTTTTATCAACTGATATTAAAAGTCTACGTCTAAAACTTGGATAGCGATGGGTCCGAGACTCGCAAAATCACATACAATTTGATCCTCACGCCTTCTCATCATCAAAAGTGGATGGACGCTAAAAGAAGAAATAAAATGCTAGGAAAGAAAGGAAAGAAAGAAAATGCCCTTCCCCGGAACGCCTTACCTACTCGTGCGTACTGAGTACAATAACAACCCCGCTTCCATCTCATACATAAGAACATAATATTATATCCCGTTTTAAGGGGAAAGATTTTGTGAAGAGACCTACCTCGCTAGCGCAAACCTAAAAGTCTCCAGACCGTGCTCGAGCAACGCCCTTCTATCCTCCAAGAACTTCCTACGATCTCTAATATCCGGTGGTTCGGCGGCAAGGAACTCGATTTCCTCTTCCGTCATGAGGGCTATGTCCATCGGTGAAATGATTTGAGTCGGTAGGGTGATCATCAGGTGCCTTTCTATGACTTGCTTTGTGACGACATTGATGAAGTATTTCATTTCGTCCTGTATATTGGAAGACTATTAGTACATTTGAAACATGGTGGTTTAGTAGCGGATCAATTACTTACCCGATAATAAGCCCTCTCCGAATCGAACGCTTCTTCGGCAGCGGCCCTGTCCATATCTGCCGCAGGTGTGGGGAAGTCATCTTGAAACCCTTGCTTCATCCGCTGTTGTATTCTTATATTCCGATTCATCTGGACATTGGCAGCGTAAGTGTAACTATATGTGATCGGGTGTCGGTCTTTATCGTCTAGAATTTTCTGTAATTCCATCTTCGCGGCTGTAACGGCATCCTTGAGAGATCTTTCGACCTTGGATGCCCACAGGCGTTTCTTGAGATCTGGGGCCGTACAGCGGTCAAGAACCATGTCGACAAAGACACTGCATGTTGTGGCGATGTTGTCGAGATGCAGTAGCGCGATTAGTTTCCAGGGTTCTGACTGTTCTCGGAATAGCTGACCGATGACTTGAGGATTAAAACTCCCAGGTAGTTCTCTTCCTCGAGAAAGCTTCATGACTTGAACTGCATGGTCGATAGCTTGGTCCCTAGATATTTTCTTCGGGAGCATGGGCTCATGCCGGCGATTGTTGTCCGTGTTCTTATCTACCGCCTGAGCCCAAGCCATGAGCTCCTTCTCCACCCGTGGTTCCACCTCGAACTCCCCGGGATCCAGTTTTTGGTCTTCGACTATCATGGTTTTCCGACCATAGCGCTGCATGTTTCTTGAGAATTCTCCATTATAGTACTGCACGTTGGCTCTGAGCCTGGCGGTGTTGTTCTCCGGGGAGATTTCAGCGTCGTCAATGCTAAAGAAAGCATTGTCGTATCGGCCTTGAATCGCCGCTTCGGTGAGGGCTTGGACCGCCATAGACGTTTTCGTTAAGTAGGTTATCTGCTCTTGGAAGGTCCCCCGGCTCTCTCCTAGTTTCTCAAGATCCTCGTATGTAATGGCGAGAATCTCGCTTAGTTCCTGCTGGAGCCCGGGTAGTTCCTTTTTCAAGTGGTCTCTGAGTAGCCTACTAAGCCGGAGGCGGAGGGCTGCGACACCGAGCATTTCATGTGGAAGCTTTCGGTACGGCTCCTTGAAGAAGAAGGCTCTCTCAGAGGCATTCCGATGTTCGAATGAACTCGCAAGATCCCCGTCCTCCCGATTCTTAACGATATGCCACCCTAGATCCAGCTTGATGTCCTTATTACAAGCAAGATCCAGCCACGCACGCTCATTATCGGACCCCGGCCGAAGCATGTCGGGTTTCGTAATGATACCGAGCGTTCTACTCCCGTCAGGATCGACCTTTCGGCAATATTCGAGGATGATTTGGTTCGCATAGTCGTTTTTGGCGGAGATGACGGCGAGGATAATCGTTCGTTCGTTTTTTATGTATTCTTCGACGAGTTCGCGGATTAAGATTATGTCCTCTTCGGTTTGGGATTTGTTTTTGGCGTGAATGAGGCCCGGGAGGTCGACCAGGGTCCTGAGAAATCAAAGTGGCGGTTGTTAGTAGCTGTTTCGGTATAATTTCTTACCGATTCTGGGCTGAGGTGCGGCTGGGATTACAGATGTGACATACAATTGAGGTCTATTCGGTCCGCTGATCTCAATAATCAAGACGTCCCTGGAGAAAGCCCGACCCTTCTCAAGACCCATAAGGATAGTAGCCTGCTCGATCAGACTCGGTAGCTGGCGAAAATCCGAGATCGTCCTTGAAAACCTTCTGAGCGCGGCCTGCTCGCCTTCCGTTCTTTCGTGGTGAGGATTAATCGTCGTAGTAACTTTGAGCGTGTCACTCCGGCGTAGGATGATTTCAGTTGCAAACCGGGTACAGAGGTTTTCTTTCCGGGGGAAAGGAATCTCCGTTATTGCTTCTAAAACCGAAGATTTCCCTGAGGATTGGTCTCCGCAGACCACGAGCTGGGGGAGACTTAACACATTGCTCAATCCGATTCTTTTGAGGTTATCCACCACATCGAGGATTTTGCGTTGACCGTCGTCCTGAAGAGCCTCCAAAGATGCTGTATTCAAATCGTCTAGTGGGGGAGCAGGAGCGGAAGCTGTCGATATATTACGCTGATGGCCGAGCCTCGAGTCATCAGCATCTCCTGCTGGCCCGGCTGCCCCTGCTATAGAACTCGAACGCGAGGAACCGGCCCCATAGCTATGCCCGTTCGGCGTCTGTGCACTAGAAAAGAAGCCCATTGTTGCTCTTCTACGCGCTACGTTCTTGAGATTTGATAAAGAACTGGGGCTTATATTGTGTATTCCCTGTATCGAGGCGGAGGGTAGTTGGTACATCTCTCTTGTGCTCGTATATAATGCGCAAAATATATATAAAGAAAAGAAAAGGGGAGATGTAAAACAATAGAAAGATAAAGGGGATAAGTACGTTACTATGCTTCCAAGATACTGGAGGCGTCTATAGAGAAAGGAAAAGCCTTCTGTACTACAGAGCTGACCTCAAAAAGGGAGAACCGTTTTTTTTATACCACCTGGCAAGGTTAACAGTACCCCAGGATAAACAACCGTCCGAAGGCGGGTCGCTAAACCGAGCAGTGTGCTCCTGTATGTATCCAAGTCGACGGGGACGTAAAGGGACTGGCCGACCCGCAGGTTACAACCCGGGTGTTGATGCTTAACTTGATTTGTCGGAGACTTGCTTTTTGAGTGGAATCTGGTAGGTCCAGAATTTTTTTTCTGGCGATGTGCAGCTGGGCTTGGGGGGACGTGTGATAGTTTTGAGCTTGTGGAGCTAACCCAGCTAACCTTTGACCCCTGGCGTTATATCAACATGGAATTCGCTTGGGGCCTTATGTGGTACTGCTGCAGAAAGATGCCGGGATATTCCTGCCACCGGGGTGGTCGGGGAGAAATTTAGAATTTGGTTTTTTTTTTGCTTTCGTCCTGTTTTAGCGGGTAGACCCTTTAGACGCGGGTACGACGGGAACCCAACGTTGTGCAAACCTTAACTGCACCTGTCGACGTATAAGACGCTGATACGTACCAGAATTTCCAATTCCTGCTTGATAAGTTTTGTAAACAAAACAAAATATCGGAACAGGAGAGCCATTGGCAGTGCGCAAGTAAGGGCTGTAAGTTGTTTACGCCCAAATTGGCTATGCGGGGCGTGTTTACACCCCACAAGATCACCTGGTAACGAGTCTAAACTTGTTACGTTTTCTCAATCCATTGGAGGATTAGAAAATCTTGAGACGGGCTTGGTGGCATGACCGGACGGGTTTTTTCCTAAACTTGATTGGTTAATGAATGTGACGATGAGGTAAGGGAGTGATACATTAAGCCCAACAACTTCTCCACGGACGTCAGGATGTGAGTGAATGTGCCAACCTCTCAAGGTCCAGCCCCAAGGAGGGTGTGATGACGCGGGACAGCCCGGTTGTGCATGCAGAAAAGTATCATCACAGGTTTTCTCTTGGCCTTATTTCCACTCTCGTTATGTTATCACTATCACACAACGCGGTTTTTGCAACAAAATCCAACACGTTCGAGAATCCGCGTCGAAAAACCTTGTGTGACAGATGCGGACGACCTACGACCTCACGTGGTCATGCGCAGGTTGGAAAACGTGTCGAGACGGTGGAACTAGACACCAGTCAGTTTGTTTTGTACAAAGACCGCGCAGTTTCGGCTTCGGTATCCGGGTGCGTATATCAAGTCGGACATCTAGACCATGGCTTTTGTTCACACTAATAAGTTGGGATGTCGCTACATGCATCCGGACATTATGATCTCATATACAGATGAGAACATAAATAGTCGTCGAATCCGAATAATCCCCAAATTCCTGAGGGAAGTTTCAAGCATTGTGTACCGGATCCAGTCTATTCAGCAAGGTTTATTTCTTACCAAATTCCTAATTTGTTAACTCCACTAGGGTCCCGCTTAGCTTTTGGCGCTCTGTTAGAACGACTGGTTCAATGCGGTCCGATTAGTGAACATTCAACACATACGAGAGTCGCCTTTACGATTGACGGCCAAACTAGACCAGACTAGACCAATATATCCGTTTATATCTCCCAAAATTGGCTAAATGCACTTGTCACGAGTTGAAAATGAGGCTCAAGCTTATCTTTCGACGTTGTGCTTTTAAAAATTACGGAGCTCCCTCCTTCCGATCCGAATCGCGGGATTTCAATAGAATCCCTCAATAATGCCAAGAATATCTTGGCAGGATCTGAGCTCAAAGATATCTCGGATTTTCCGGACATTTTGATATCGAAAGTTCTCGACAAAGTTCGACAAAATTCGACATAATGCGGATTAATAATAATGATAAGACTACGAAATACCAGTTCTATACTAATTCCGTGCGGGGAGTCAAGTAACTGCAGCTAATTGCCGTTTTTCCCAAAGAAATTGACTCAACGGTCGAGATTCGACTGTCAAACCAACGATTCCGATAATACCATGTTTATATCTAATATCCGCTATCCGATATTAGGGATTGTAAAGGTGGCTTCAGCCGCATCCTCCAATGATACTGCATTATAGGAATGCCGGAGGCATTGCGCCCCTGATGCACCGCTAGTCATGGCGGACTATTTAAGCTTTCTCGTCGCCGTTGGCGCCCAGATCGCGCAGTCGGCACCGAAGACATTTCTCGCCCTTCCTTTGACATATCTATTACAATATAATATATTCAATTCTTCAATTTTTGTTCGACATTTACTCGGGAATATATTTTCAAAGTCCACCGTACTACATAATCCTTCAGACATCCAAGATGAAAGCCTCATTCATAATCTCGATTGTTTCGGCGTTGGCTACCACCACCGTAAGTACCTTTTCTCAATTTTCAATGTATTGGAGGCAGATATACTAGAAAGTTCGGATGAAAACTGGCTGCGAAGCTTTGAGGCTCTTCCGCTTTCTCAGGAGAGTTGTTATTTGGGAAAGCGCGATTGTCTCTCTGTCGGATGTTGCTAATCTTGAAGTTTGTTGCAGCTTGCGGCCTCCTGCGATGTCTCCAACGCCATCGACGTTACGCCCTACCTCGAAGAGCTTTCTAAAAGCAACGGTGGTGGTGGAAGCCTCATTGATGACGACTACTTCTATCGCATCATTGACAATGCGGTGAAACGCAGAGTAAAGCGTGCCACCCTGGATTGCATGTCAAGCGAGACTTGTGTGGCTCTCCAGGGCTTCCCTCTCTGCTTCGACGCTATGTAAGTTGACATCTTTTCTGGCTCCACGACCCCTGCTACTTTAGGGTAGACTATGTGTAACATGTGCGGATTATGATGGTTTTGGTGGTGTGGTTGGTTAGGAGAGTTTAAAAGCTCTTGAACTTCTGATGATATGGTTCATTTAGCAATATGAGACTAACTTTGTAATGTTGCAATCGATAGCGCCTATACTTGGAGAGATGCTGCTGGAGATAATGGAAATCTCAAGGACGGAAGCTATACTCTCGCTGACGGCCGAAAGGGAAACCTGTATACAGGCCCATATCCACTCCCCGACGGCTCAACTGCTACACCCACAGGAGCAACTCCAACCAATAATAACTCTGCCATGACCGAAACGCCTAATGTGTCGGCACCTACTACCTCCTCCGGAATGAACAATGCTCAGGATCCCGCTCCAACTACTGGAGGGTCGACCACCAGCCCTCCTTCGGCTTCTCAAACTCCAAACGGTGGTGTAAAGGCAGGACTTAGCATCGGTTTGGCCATCGCAGTATTCGGCGGCGCGCTCGCCGCGTTGGTGTAGATACTTTGATTTAGACTGGCTTGGAAGCTTTGAGATCAATGAAATTTTGTTATTTTATTTTGTTTTTGTTTTTGATTTGCCCAAAGTAGAAATATTCCAGCCTTTTGTAGATTCCTAATCTCGAGTAAATCCAAAAACACGGGACAAATCGTCTTCCAGCCGGTGCTAAAAAGCCATACATAGCTTACTCTATTGGATACTGATGCAGTGGAATCAAGCAAACAGGAAAAGGACATATTTTGCTGCAGCTGTGCCGTAAAGTCTCCAGAACATAGGCGCCAAAGAAATGAAGCCTACAATACTCAATCGAAATACCACACACCATTATTTTCTAGGCACCAGCCTGGGGAAGTAACAACACATGTTCGTGATACGATGCGATAAAAAATCACAGAATTCTAGTGTAGCCAATCCAAATGCAAACTCCTGGTCGAGCCGCCGAGGTGCCTGAGCTCATATTGGTCTGGTGGGTTTTCTGACCAAAAGGGCTTCTAGCACCCCAACTCTTTGTTTGTCTATTATCGCCTGTGGTAAAAGGGCGGCCGAAATCTTCGGAGCCTCATATGATTCTGGAACTTTCCGATCATCTTACTAGCCCAAACTGTTCCGGGGTCCCTTAAAGCCTGAAGAGGAAAGTTGTTTTGTATGCTGACGGATTGCAGAAACCATGAGCTATCCATTCGGTACCGAAAAGTGCGGTGCGGGAGAAATTTCGAAACCGCATGGCGCTATGAAATGATATTTACTGGGTTGACTTGGCTTGGAATTACTGGTTGGCCCCAGACCGAACTACAGGTTGCTTTCGGACATTTCATATATAACGATTTGGTTCAAACAAAGGCATACGACAAAGATCTTAAGATCTTGGTTTCAATTGCAATTCCCCAGGCCCCATGCACTGCCCCCTTCGAAACCGATCCTATATTTCACGGTCAGCGCTGCGTACATAACCTTCCTTTCCTTAGTCTATCTTCAAATCGCCTTCTGTCTCTTGTCAGACCAAAAAGGTTTCAAGAGCAACCCGTATTATATTTCCCGAAGATAGCTTCGAGGTAGCCTCACAGACCAAACAAGGTTGTTTTTTTTGGCAAAACCTCGTCGATGGATACGATGGATCATATTTCATCCGGTTTTGAGCCTAGACCAGGCCTCCTCCAGCCCGCAATACCAATCGCACCTGATATCGCAGAGCCATCCACCACTAAAACTCAAGCTCTGTTTCCTCAAACTGCGCTGGAAGATATAATTCGAGACTTTGACGATACCCAGCGGCAGCTCAACTCTCTTCGCGATTTTCTCGAACGGGCTGAGTTCTCAGCGGAATGCCGCTACCGATGCGATCTTGTTATTCGAGACCTTCATCTTAAGGCCAACAAAGTGATTAATAACATCGAATGCATTAAGAAGAACCTCAATGAAAAGGGCTTCTTTCGAAGATCGAAGTATCGACTCTCGCTCGCCAACAAGGACCTGGAGAATGTCCAAAGGGAGGTCTGGAGGATCAACAAAAGCATTGCGGTTACCCGACAAGAAATAATGCTGGAGATCTTTATCAACGACAGAAATGAAAGTCGGCGCCGGGACGAACTTATCGCTGGGGAAGTTCAAAAAGTCAACAAAAAACTTATTGGAACCGATGCGAAACAGATCCGTCGGATATATTCAAGGGTTGCTCTTGACCTTATGGATCCGTGGAACTTTATGGTGGTCAGTCCGGCTCCGGATTCACAGATGCAGCAAGACTTATCTGGGGTAACTAACGCGCTGCCTACGACTATGCTTCCCGGGACGACTGATCTTACTGATATTCTCTCGGATATCAGCAAAATTTTCGAAAACCCAGATTTCAGGCAATCTACACCACCCACACCACGAATGGCAGAGCTTGAAGCCTAAGATCGGACGAAATTTGCAAACATGTCGGAATTTAATGAAATTTCGAAGCTTTGCTTTTCTTGGTTTGAATACATCCATGCTGCCGTATACAGACCGGCCTTCTCATACTATATTTAATGCGACATTCAAGAGGCCATACGTTCTAGGAAGTTAGTCGTATGTGTGCTTCTATGTTCTGTTTCTCAAATTTCATTCGGTCATGCCTTTCATAATATAATTACTTGTATTTCGGATCTCAAGATTATATGGAACTGTGCGGTATTAAACGACCGCTGATTGTATACAGCTTGATCTTTACTTACAAGCTGTTTAAATTATATATCTTTGACCTGATGAAATCAATTTATAGCCGTAGGCTTCTGGTAACTACTACCGCATTAGAAATCAAGCTTATATCTTTGACTTCCGTGGCTGCAATTCCTTTTTTTAATAGTCAAGAATCCATACAACCCATCCGCACTTGGCTCTGCAGACGATCTTCTTGCGGCCGGTTTTACTGTCGATTCTGAATTTGACCCCGTCTCCGCACCAAGAGCATTTCGAGTAAATCGAGACATCGGAGAGGTCTGACCTGGAGTTCATTGTTTCCGTAGTCAAATAGTTGGCCTTGACCGACCTATATTCTTGTGTGTTGGGGTGTATTTTCTTAGTTATCGAACCTTGTGAGGTAACGAGGCTATAGATCTCTGTTAATCCAGACTGCCATATACTGAGCCCCGATATAGGCTGGTATTTGAATGGAGAGTTTTTGAAATTCTAAATCTGTGTCAGGTCGTCAAATATGCTGACATCGATCAAATTTTTCGAAGCTCAGCTAGCTTCTCTTGTTCGAGAGCATTGTATTCGAAACCAGTTGCCATAGGCGCAAACTCTGAAGTTATGTCAGCTTAGGCGGTATATACTATTGATTTTTTGACAGTATATGCTCCTTTGATTCTCGAGTTTGGGACTCGAATAATTCCTGGTGATACCAACGCCCTGACAGTCCCTTCCATTTCGTTGAGGACTTCAAGAGCGCTGCCATTGGCCCCATGTCTCCCCAATAATCTTATAGCCAAACAGTCACCCTCGAATCTTTCATCAGAATCTTTATTCCTAAAATCAAATTTGAAGATATCATTTTGAGAGCCCAACTGAATGGCCAAAAGGACGATGGATTCGGCAAGTTTCATCAGGCTCTGCTGGTGGAGTTCGTTGTTTTTGTGCTCCCGCGAGACGTGTACCTTGGTCTCCTTTTCGAGTATGTTGGCTATAATAACAGTACGTTTTCCTGCCTCTAGCCTCGACTTCCGCAGGTCGCGACAATATTTTCGGCGAATTGACCCTTCGGCTTTGCAGCAGCGAAATTAATATATGACAAGGCTCGGCAAGGGAAAATACCCGCCGTGGATCGATCAGGTAGCGTACCGTTTGTGGCTCTAGCTTGTTGCTCCGTCGTGAACACGCTCCAATCAGCGATACAAGTATACACATGGTATGCCAACAGCGCGCGAAACATGTGAACTCGTGCCCCAATATTGGTTAACAGTGGTCTACCATGATATAAAATCCGATCCCATGATGCCCTTGCAGTTGGCGACATTAAATATTCCTGGTAGCCGGCCGATGTGATTTCGTCGCAATACCAGTAGTTCCAAACATGGTCGATAATCTTGTTGTCCATATCTTTGAATAATTTTTCGATAGCTTGATCGTCGAGGGTAGGTTCTGATTTAAGGATTGGACTAGAAAGGAGAGCTATTTCGGACCACGCTGATTCTGACACATATAAATACCGTGATTTTAGTTTTCGCAACTACCTTTCAGACATTTGCAGAGATTGATTGTAGAGGGGGGGNTTACCTTGGTCGATGCTTTGGGGGGGTATTGATACCATTGGGATATTCCAAGAACCAGCCATACCGTTTTCTAAAGATCGCAACCGCATGCCTTCTCTATGTTTCTTGCGCCGATTGAAGATAATAACTCCAATCAAAATAAGAAAGATGATGGCTATGAAACCGAGGAATGATCCAATAATAACTGCTATGGGTTTGCCGGAGGTAATATTTGCATTTTCTGAGTGTTTTTCAGAGACTGTAGTAGCCGTTGATATTGTTGATGCTGGGGCGCTGCCATTCTCTTTTGTTTCTCGTAAAGATGTGGCTTTCGTTTGATTCTTGAGTATTACGGTCGACATGGAAATTCTGATAGTGCTAACGTATAATATATGTATGTAGCTTAACAATTAGTCTTTGATATATCAAATCTATATCTAAAAATATTGTTAATGTAGGTGAGCAAGTGGAAACCAAAGCTTATTATACAGAGTTAAGCCAGTAGGCATAGAAGAAACGGCTATAGATAGCAGCTTTAGTAAAAGGAACAAGATACTTCGATATGGCTAAATTGGTGGTTCTCAAGAGCGGCTGTGTGGTTCACGCTGGAATTATAATTTGGTATTTCTCAAGAAGCATCGCAAAATCGGAAACGAATGACCTAACACTTAGCTGTGGAGGGTCGCCGGGCCATGGACTCGTGTACTATTCATCCGATACACTCTAAAAAGCCCAAAAAAATAAAAAATTTAAAGCTATGAATTCGTTTATCTACATATGCACATGTGCAATATAGTAGTGTTTTTAACATTAACATTGTAAATTCTAATGTATACTGATTTGCCTGACTCCGGATCAGTTTGCCTGTTCATGAACTTGATCTGCTTGATATTAGACCAGCAGCAGCCAGACCGAGAACAGAGCCGCCTTGCTCTAGTGTGCCGCCCCGACAATTACTCTCAAATCAGGAGTTTTGTGTTCTTGATCCGGGGTTGATGCATGAAAATGTGTAACACAAAAGATGTGGCACAGAGCCAGGTTGTCTATTTTTATTGGCTGAGTGACATCGGAGCCACCCATCAAGCAGCTAATTTTTGCCTGAGCATGTTTGCTCAACTTTGAAATGGTAGGACGCGCATTAGTCTCGGTCCCACGCGCATAACGATTATCCAGTGAAACATTTCCCAAGGACTCCAAGTTTGGAATAGCCAGCGGCATTGATTGATTACAAAATTGGTGATACTATGATAGAACTGAGGGACGGTCCTCAGGACTCGGGACTAGCAAGTTTACAAGGCTATCGGTAACATAGTTTCTATTAATAGTTTCGTTTCAGAACAGCAGACTCATGATCAATATTCATTAGGAATGCGGTGTTGTTTCTCCTCGGATCTAAATATGTATTTGGCGACACTTACTGGTCGCTATCATGAATGCTCATCCTGGAAGCACTAATAAAGAACCTTTTATCTAAGAACCATGGGATTGGGTATCAGATCCTAATAACCCAATCTTAAAATTCAAAAGATAATACGATAATACCTGGTGTTATGGTAGCTATGTCAGACGTCGAGCGAAGAGCTATAAAAGCTTCAACCCTCCACTGGCCACCCGGCTTGTGAACTTCAGCTTGACAATAGAGTTATATGCACCCCAGTAAAGTAGTAGAGTTCCAGTAGCCTCTTCGAACTCAGAGTTTAGGCGCCGAGGCTACTACAACATTGCGAAACCAAGTCATCTCACGGAATGGATCTCTTTCCGGCCAAGAGTTCATAAGATATTTTCCTTCGCACATCTATATGAAACTTCCATCCCTCTTCCCTCTTGATATTTTCTCATCAAATTAGATTGCGAGTTTTAGTCCAAGAAGTCCAATATGGAAAAACAGATACTAGCCGTCGCTGTTGATTTTGGGACCACATTTTCCGGTATGTGAACTCTGAGGAAATATAATTTTAGCGCATGAATCAAATCGTAGCACAGTCGAAAATCGTAACCCAGCCTTCGTTGAATCAGTCCTAATCTTCTTTAATAGATTCTTCGTTACTAACTATATCTTCAATATGATATCCACGGAAGCCCAGGTGTCTCATATATGCCTGTCGGCCAGAATGAACAGTTTAGCCAGATGGATAACTGGCCCGGTGCAAACGGAAAACTTTACAAAGTTCCCACCATACTCAGCTACAGATACGATGAGGCCACGCGCAAATACATCCCCGACGCTTTCGGTTTTGCCGCGGAATCAGCACCTCCAGCCTACAGATGCTCGATGTTTAAGATGTTCCTCGACGTGAATGATGATCAAAGGAGACGTCAGTCGGTGATGTCAGCTGTTGCGTCAGCTCGGAAGCCAACTTGGGAAACTCTTGATAAAACGGTCGATGATGTGATTCGAGACTTTTTACAACTTCTCTATCATCATATGAAAGTGACTTTCATGGATGAAGGGCTCAGATCCGAGGATATGGAGTATAACATCTTGTTTACTGTTCCAGCCCAGTTTGAAGTTCTTGAAGTGGAAAAATTTCGATCATTGATCAAAGCCACCGGTTTTGGAGCACATAATATCTCTCTTTCTTTACGGGAACCAGAAGCTGCGATTTTATATACCCTCAATCATGGAGTGAAAAGCTTGATGCCAGTTGGAAAATGTATTGTCCTTTGCGATGCCGGTGGAGGTACGGTGGTAAGTAAACCGCAATTCTAATGCCTTGTTTCTTTCTGGTCTGACAGGTACAGGATATTGCCTCATACAAAGTAACCGCTCACGTACCCAAGATTCGAGTTGAACAAATCAATATTGTGACTGGTCGGCCATGCGGCTCCATGAACATCGACCTGGCTTTCAAGCGATTTTTGTTTGACGAGTGCCTTGACCAAAGATGGCGCAATTTTTTCCAAACCCCAGACGGGATGCTACACTTACACAGAATGTGCAGGGCATTTTCGGATCGGAAAGAGGCATTCGATAACAGCCCTTCAACACCTTACATTATGATTCAAGTCTCGCCGCCTAGTCTTTCGGGAGAAAATATATCGGCAGGCTATATTAAGATATCTAAGTATGATCCCACGGTTATTAGTATTTTTCGCATACTGATTTATTATCATGAATAGTCTGAAGATGTGTAACCTGTTTAGAGAGTCTGTGACCGGGACGATGCAATGCCTCCAGGAGCATGTTGATAAATGCATGCGCGAAGGGTATTCAATCAAGGTAAGAAACTCCGGTAAATTGAAATGCGGGTGAGAATATTGACCTAAAGTTCTCATTAACTAGTCTATATTCCTCGTCGGCGGGCTAGGTTCTTCCAAATATCTGCATCAGAAAGTAAGGCAGTACTGCGAAAGTCTCCCAGGTGATACTGAAGTAATCAAACCGAAAGATGCGTAAGAAACTATCGCTCAACCTTACATTCTCATTCAACAAGCCTGAATATTTTGATTTGGTAGAGAGTTTGCAGTCATTCGTGGAGCTATAGAGTCCCACCAAAAGGGACTTCTCGGAGGCGATGATCCAATTTCTGTCCGAATCTGCCCCATGAGCTATGGTATCCGTGTTAGTGAACCATGGGACCAGACGAAACACGACTTTCGTTATGACGAATACTTTGTGAACCCAAGAACAAAGTTAACTATGGCAAAAAATCGTGTGCATTGGCTAATCAAGAAGGTATGCTTTCATTACATTTCCATAAGATATGCTAGGTCTAACCATCAATTTATCGCACAGGGAGACCGCATCAATGGGAAACGGATGGCAGAGATCACACACTTCTTTCAGCGGAATTTCGACAAGTCCCCCGGCGTCTGGGAAGATAATGTCGTAATGTGTAAACTGGACACTCCACCACCGCGAATAACCAAAGGTGCGTCTCCTGCTTGATTGCTTAATGCTTTTTGCTCTTCTTCTTCTGCTTTTTTCCTCTTGATTTTCCTCTACCTTCATTCGTATGTGGTACAATGGTTCTAATTTATGTAATGAGCTCACGAGCTGTAGATGTGAAGCCCGCTTGCTGCTTGAAATCTGATATGACGGGTATTCCGATTGACATGTTCGAGAAGCAAAAGATGGCAGAAAAGACAGGACTATTGGGGCGGAGGAAAGTCTTTTTCAATTGTAACTTCAATATCGTGATGAAGATTGGACTGACGGATATCGAGTTTCAACTGTTCTTCAAACAAAAACTACGGAGTGAGTTGTTGAAGACGTCGTGGGACGAATTGATTTTATGAACTACGCTGCATTACACCTATATATCCTGGTTGATATTTCTGCTTTCAAGAGCTTACCTGTCTATTTTTTTGGTTCATGAAGCGCCTTTTCTATTGAATTCGGCAGCTATGTGTACATGTGTCCGTAATAAAATTGAGCCTCCGTAGTCGATAGTCCTCTGGTCCGGTTGAAGCACTTACAACGTGACTTCTGGACTGTGTTGTTGAGTTCTACCGAGACTGCGGGTGGGTAACATTGGAGTTCAAGGCAACAACCTCACAGCCTTGTAGGTACTAATTTGGTGCGCATCCATGAAGGATCAAATAACCGCTCCAAGGCCGTGAACAATATGCCATTGCTTCCCGTATCATGAGTTACTCTGACACTTGATCTTGAGAACCTCGGATTTTCCTGGCATCGTGTGCCACCCGACTCAACTAAAGATGCGTCTATCGATATCCCTCTTCTTCGCCCTGATCACGATACGTGGAGCCACGGCGCAGTCTGCCACTTCACTGACCGGACCTGCAAGCAGCCCGTCTTCAAGCGGATCTGCGCCCACAACAACTGGCGCAAACAGGATTACGTACGCGCATCTCCCTTCCTGCGCCTCCGAATGCATCGCTTCGGCGGTTCGATCCGTACCTTGCTCGCCGTTCGTCGCATCCTGTTTGTGCGCACTCCCAACCGGCCGACTTACGTACCAGCTGCCAGAAGAGTGTGTGAGAGAAAAATGTGGACAAGGCGATATTGACGCCGAAGAAAGCTGGCGCGAGAGTGTCTGTTCTGGGTTGACCTCAAGGACGAGCGTTGGTTTAGCGAGGGCTTCAGCTACCCGGACGGCTCCAACTAATCTCGCTGCGGAAGCCACCGAGATCTGTGAAACCGGCTGGAAAGGCTGCCCGAAGGGCTTGAACGGTGGCTGTTGCCCAAGGTAAGCGGACTGCGACCTCTCTAGATAATCGGAGCCGACAGAATTCCGCTAACTCTAGAATGCAGTGATGGCTTTTGTAACCTTCTTGACTGCCAACCTGCGCCGGTAGCTCCTTCAATCAGTGTTACGAAAGTGGAGTCGCCGACCGAGATACCAGTGATTGATATTGCCGCCGTTTTCCCACCATGTTCTTACAGATGCATCACTGAGTATCTTCCTACCACCCTATGCGGTCTTTCTCCATTGAACTCAACCTGTTTCTGTCAACTTCATGATCTATTCCCCTGCATATCGACTTGTAGCGAGGTAGATATCAACAAATTTGTTGCTACACATCTTGAAATATGCCGGCCGTTATGGTATTTTAAGCCGTACGACCCAAATTTTGAGAGATGGTGTGACCTAGTGGATGGCTCTGGGAAACGGGGAAGACCGTTAGGATATGACGAGAGAATGGGTAATCTTGAGTACAAGTGCCCAGATTGGTGGGAACAGAGGACTGCCGGGAAACGTTTTGGCATCGTTTTAGGTATTTGGATACTCAGTTTTTTGTTTATATATGGATGCTGTGGGTACTGGAGACATGTTGGAATAAGGGTGACCGAAATTGATCGGCGGAAAGCGGAGGAGAAGAGGAAACTCATGGGGCTGTAGAATCGGTAGCAGAAGCATTGTTAGATCTGTTTTTCGTTAAAGTGGGCAAGCAGAGTTTACAACCATTCATAATCAAGTATAATCATTATGACTTTAGATTGAGTACTGGTGAGCGTACTCGAAAACTCATCAGAAGTAAGGCAATTGTAGAGATGGAAGGAAATGGCTGCAGACTCGGATTCTGCTTCAGCGCCTCCCACGACCTGCAATGATAATTACCGTATACCATGAGTTTACTTCATGCGCTCTGCATCTTTGGTGATGGATGACTTTACGATATTGCAAGAACTATAAACAACGGGGTTTGTACCCGCCATGACCTTCACTAGTTTTGCATCCTATCCAGCATCACTAAATCCGGAATTATATCGTATTTAATCAACATCTGAACTAGGGCGCGTTATGGTCCTAAGATATATCTACATAAAGGGTACTGCCATTGGCATATATATAAGATCATTGATCCTAGGGAAGTAAATTAATACTTAGAGTTCTGGTAAGATCCAACAAGAAAGCAGCGAGTAGCATAAATTCGCTAATCAGCACGCAAAGTGTATGGAAGAAGTCATAACTTTATTCACAGAGCTTTTCTATTGTTGTTTAATCTCGCTCTAGAGCTCTATATATCCATGATACGCGACTACGGCCTCTTTAACCTGCGAGAAGATCAAATAATAGGGTTTGTTCTGCTTTTCTAATTATAACACACCACCGAAAATAATCATTTCCCAGACCCCATGAGATCGAATTGCTGAAAACCAGTTTAACTGGCATTTCTCGCATCAAGCCAAAAAATTCTTTAAGAATATATTAATTCTATTTAACATATATATAAACAGTGGGATCCCACCAACCAAAGTTGAATCGATGACCTTAAATGCGGTAGAGAAGGCGAGGCGATGTTTAAAACTATTCTACTACCAGAACAAATAAGAGTGAGGTAGAAGAGAGTAGCAAGTCTACTACGTCGTTTCTTCCTTTTTTTTTCTTATTCGATTCAGTTAATTCGAAGCTCATGGGCTGAGTTAGTTTTGGCTTAAGTGACATCAAATGCGCTCCTCAATTCTTTGCTTGCGTTGCATCACAAAATACTACACAGCTGGTCTCGTTGGCACACAGCTAGTATATCACATGATCGGGGACTTCCGATGGCAGTTCGCCTCTGCGGCAAACAACACCAGGAAGCTGGCGATACCCAATGAAATCTCCCCGAGACACCCCTTGTCGACAAGACTTCTGGGATAGCAATGGAAACCGAGCTTCCTTGATAGCGCGCTTTTATATGCACCATATCTCCCAAAAGCAGTTCGTTGGCTCCTATATTATTTCTAGCTTCTTCGGCATTCTGATCAGCCCAACCTCGAGTCCAGAATGCTCCAGGTGGCACTTCTTGGGAAATACTATCGCTTTGACTTAGCTGGCGGGTGACACGATACGGAGTTAGCTACGTGAGGATAGATTACAGCCTGAACCATATTTAATTATGTCCGAATACGCGGTACTAAGAGCTGGCTTGAAGAAGCAGTTGGAGGTGATCGAGAGATCGTGGCCTGGTGCATCCTATAACGCAAGAGTGGAAGAGTTTAGAGGGGAGGAGTATCCACAATTAAATGGTATGTACGATCGTCGTGCTCCTCATTGAAGCCTACGAACGACGAATAACATATGGTTTTTATTTAGGTATCACATACCTCGACCATGCTGCGACGACGTTGTACTCCTCTTCACTTATCGATGCGGTATCATTAGATCTAAAGGAGCATTTGTTCGGAAACCCGCACTCGTTATGCCCTTCATCGCTCGAGACGACAAGGCGGATACAAGATACTCGAGTACGGGTGCTACAACTTTTCAATGCAGATCCAGAACATTTCGACGTCGTGTTTTGTGGAAATACAACGGCTGCGATCAAGCTTGTCGCCGACGCATTCGTAGCCCATTCTGAGAAGATCGGTACTAGATTTGATTGCCGAATCCATGCAGATTCACATACGAGTTTAGTTGGGATTCGCCCAATGTCTGCCAACTCTTTAGCTTTAGATTCGGATCAAATGGATGAGTTTGTCAAATCAAAAGAGACGGATGGATTTGGTCTAATGGCATATCCAGCTCAGTCGAATATGACGGGCCAAAGACATTCACTCTCTTGGGCCGGCGAATTACGACGGAATCGACCGGGATGGTACACATTGCTCGATGCTGCCGGGCTAGTTACCACTTCGCCTCTCAACCTCGACGATGTCGCATCAGCTCCGGATTTTGTGGCTCTATCATTCTACAAGATGTTCGGATATCCCGACCTCGGTGGATTGATAGTGCGCAAAACAAGCTCGTCCATACTTCAAAGTAGAAGTTACTTTGGAGGCGGAACCGTGAGCTTTGTTATAAATCCTTCGGAACATGCATCTAATGATTTGCCTCATGCAATCAGGAAATCAGGGGACCCACATGACTACCTTGAAGATGGAACTGTTCCGTTTCATTCGATCATTGCTCTTGATCATGCTATCTCTGATCACAGCCGACTCTACGGTAGTTTCAAACGGATTTCGCAACATACTCAAGCGCTTGGTACTCTTCTTTTTGAGGCTCTCAAGGCTCGGGAACATGCCAATGGAACTCCTGTGGTTGATATATACACAGAATACCATCCGAGCAATCCGGCATCTCAAGGCACCACATTTGCTTTGAACCTTCGAAAGTCAGATGGTTCATTCGTTGGGTTTAATGATGTTCTCAAACTCGCATCTGTCCGCGATATACACCTTCGGACAGGCGGGCTTTGCAATCCAGGAGGTGTGATGAAGTGGATGAACATGTCAGAGCAGGAGATGCGCAAGAACTTTGCGGAAGGAAAGAGATGTGGCGACGAGTGGGACCTTATGAATGGCAAACCTACTGGTGCGATACGTATCAGTTTAGGTGCTATGAGTACAATTGATGATGTGGCAAGATTCGTATTTTTCATTGATGAGTTTTACGTTGAAAAATCGCCACAGCTCAATGGTACCGTGCTGTTTTCTCCTTCGTATAGCCCTGCAAAGATCAGCAAGATATCTATATATCCCATAAAATCATGTGCCGCATTCGACATTCCTTCAACGAAACGTTGGAAGATTACGGCTCAAGGTCTCGAATATGATCGCGAGTTCTGCTTGATACATCAAGGAACTGGCAAGGTAATGGATATGAAAATGTATCCTAAAATGGCGCTTATCAGACCCGTTATCAATCTGGAAACACAAACATTATCAATCTCCGATACACAAACCCCGACAGTTCTAAGAATACCCCTCAATGAAAGTCTTCCATCACAATCGCACCCGATAACAAAAAAATGTAACAGCAAGGTTTGCGGAGACAGTATTGTCGTCCAAGCATACACCGAAAAGCGGATATCCGAATGGTTCTCAAATAGTCTCGGGGTCCCATGCACGCTTGCTCGGTACCCTGCTGCACCCGACGGTGGTGGAAGATATGTGAAGAACCATCTCAGCTCAAAAAATGGCGAGATACCAATTGCGCTCAGAAACGAGAGTCCGATTTTGGTCGTCAATAGGCAAAGCCTTGATCCGATCAACAAAGCGATTTCCACAACAGGAGGGAAAATATCTGATATATCTGTATTCCGCTCCAATATCATCGTGGACGGTCCACAGCCATTCGATGAAGATAAATGGCTACAAATCGGTCTTCGAAATTCAGGTTCAAGCATCCAACTCATGGGCCCCTGCCGGAGATGCCATATGATATGTATCGATCAAAACACTTCGGAACGGTCCCCGGAACCTTTTGCAACACTGTCCAAGCTCAGAAAGGTCAACGGGAAAGTATACTTCGGGCAACATGCAACGTTTATCAGCGATCTTGGCACTAAGGAGGGTCTAATACAAGTCGGAGATGAGCTTGTTATCGATTATATCGACTCAGATACTTCAGATACTGATTCTGGTGAATCTTGCAGTTCTGGGAATACTTCTATTACCGCGGATACCACTCTTGACTTTGCGACGCCGGCCGCCAAGCAGGAAACCACCCAGGCAGCTTGTATTCTCCAATAGTATTCATATTAGTTGCAGTTCTGTTCGACTGGAACCGCCGGAGTTTATCTTTATATTAGTACTATCGTCTAACATGATTATCAGCTTTTCTGTATATACGTGGCGTTCCGGTTGATATGTCAGCACCAATTGTGATTTATCGTCATACTATGTACTGATCAATAATTTGAAAAAAACTCCTAATTTGAAAGTTCTTTCATAACAACAGAAGAAATGGCCTCTACGCTCCTGGTAAATCGATCCACAATGTGTTTTACTTCTTCCTCCCCAATTATATACATCGGGAGCAGCACTATGCTATCTCCGAACGCTTTACCATCTTTGTGCACACCTCCCATACCCAGCAGCACACTTAACTTTTCTCTCTCCCAAGCATACTCTATAAGACGTCCAGCAAACCTCGTACTTGGCGGCAGAGTCTCCTTTGTTGTTCTATCTTTCACAAATTCTACGCCAATCTGCAGCCCTCTTCCTCGGATGTCACCAACGTATGGGGCATACTTGAGCTTCTCTCTGAGGAGACCGAACAACAACAGCCCCATCCGCTTAACGTTGCCGAGCAGGTTGTCCCTCTTGACAATTCTTTGAACGGCTAGTGCCGCTGTACAGGCAAGCGTATGTGATTGGTAAGTAAACCCACCGTTATACCCTCCACTATCCATTAGTATCCTTGCAACCTCCGCTGTCATTAGAACCGCAGATATCGGAGCATATCCACCACCAAGTGCCTTTGCACAAGTCATAATATCCGGGCCAGCATCTTCTACGCTGCCGTCTTCCATCCAAGAGAATAGGTATCCCGTTCGGCCCATCCCGCACAAAATTTCGTCCATAACCAGTAATGCTCCATATTTCTTGCAAAGTTTCTTCACGCCCGGGATGTAGTCTTTCAAAGGCAGTGTGCAAGCTTGCGAGGTACCGGGTACCGGTTCCATCCAAAATGCGGCCACTTTCCCACCATGTTTCTGAAACTCGTCGTCCAGCTCCTGAAGGAGCCGTTGGCAAAGTTGCTCTTCTGTTTCGCCATCTCGCAGCTGGCGATATGGGTAGCACGTCGAGACAAAGGAGACTGGAATTGAGGATAGATAAGGTGTAAAAAACCTCTTCCTAAATGGATTGCCCGAGATGGCCAACGCACCAAGAGTATTTCCATGATATGACGGAAACCTGGAGATTATATGCTCTCTAGCCGCTGCCGGTGGGTTAGAGGCCAGGCTCTTAGCTAGTGAATATTGACGAACTATCTTGATTGCCGTTTCTGTAGCTTCAGAACCGCCGCTGTTTATAAGAACCTTTGCAAAGGCCCCTTGGGATTCTTGAATCAAAAATGCGGCGAGATCCTCTGCTGGCTGTGTTGTGTTGAAACCAAAATAGACAAAACTGATCTGTGTGAGTATGGAGTTTTAATTTTTGATATCGGTAAGTCTCCTCATTCTAGAAGCCTGGCATACCTCTTGCATTTGGTCAATTATTGCCTGGTGAACTTCTTTGTTTGAGTGACCGAGACAGGTAACCCCTGGACCTGCTGTTGCGTCCAGAATCTCCCCGTTGGATTTGGTGACAAGGTAGCAATCATGGCCTGCGACTGCGAGTTCAGGTGGCTTTGAAGATAGAGTACGATTTAGAATTGCAGAATCAAAGCAGCTTACCTTCCCACAGGTTGAGTCACAGTGAGCCGACATTGTGCTTCAGGTTTATATAATTCTACAAATTTATAAACCTGTGGACGGTTAAACATATTTATCCCAATAGAGGATTTAGCAAAGTTATAAACTCTCCGATTAAAAAAAGTTTAGATGAATCCTTGATAGAACCAAGCTCGATTTTGAGGTCTTTTTACAAATCTGTTCAGAAACCTTATACACTGGACGAATATGTATCAGTTTTGATCGATCATTGAACCCACCAATGTAAAGCCGATATCGACAATTGACGAGTGATATTTGATATTTCTCCAGCATGGTACCCTGCCCTGAGCCGCAACTCGTAGGCATAAGCAATCAGGAATCAGGAATCAGGAATATCAGAAAGAATCTTTCGAATTCAAGGAATGCTAAGTGAATTTTTGTGGAAGCAGAATATATTTGCGGCAGAACGAAGCAGTCAATGCTATATACATGAATTTTGTCAGGAATTTTGTATCTTTTGTGGTATTTTGCAAGCTCAACACAAAATATCTTTCCCTCGTTCAACAGAACAACAGACAGAAACACCCATGCTCCTGGTATTAATGCTGGACTGCGAGCCCGTTACGTAATAGCAAGAAAACCAATATAATAAAGAAACTGAAACATCAAACTCTGCAACTAATCGGTTTTTTGCTCAGGAGTTAATCAGCCAACCTGTACAGCGACTTGTAAATTTAGAAGAAGCTGACGTGGATGTGGTTGCTATATCGGCTGTTAGTTATATTCTGAAAATTCCATGATATTTATTGGGTAATATAATTTGATGCTTACCAGTGACGAGCATTGCAGCCAGTTCCGAGAGCCTTTGGTGGTGTGTACTTGCGCCACTTGGACCAGGCCTTTGGAGCCTCCTTGCGCTCGCGGCTCCAGATCTTTCCGTTCCAGATGATATACTTGACCTTGAGAGAACCATAATTGCGCATGATATACTCTGCCATCTTGGTGGCATTTGGATTGGGTGCGATTTTCTGTATTCAGTGGATTAGCTTTATTCGTAAAATGGAGGCGTTTATAATATATCTACCTTGAGCATGAAGTCCAAAGCCTTTCCGATAGTGTGGTCGCTCTTGTAGGGGCGAGAGCCCTTGCATCCAACGCTGGAAATTAGGGTCGGGAAAACCTTCATGATTTTGTAACCGTTGGTGTAGACGTATTTCTTGCAACCGCCAATTGGGATGCTTGGGAGCTTAGCACCTTTGACACAGCACTGGATGGAGGAGGAGCCAGGGCAGAAACCGGCATAGAATTTTCCGCCCTTGCAGGTGCCGGATTTATTGGCGCAGACACCAGATCCGGCGCCGTTGTTGCAGCTAGTAGCGCGGGCAACAAGCTCACCCTCATCCTCAAGGGAGCGGGCGTCGAGTTCGGCTTCTTCGATACCGTATTCATATTCCTCATCTCGAGCGACAAGAGCGTCAAAGTCTGGCTCAGCGGATCTTGGGGTGATCTCGACATCACGTTCGACAAGGTCTTCAATGTGGTCACCATGGTCTGGGCAAGCCAAAACCGAAGAGGCGAGGAGGAAGACTGGGAGGAAGGAAGAGAGCTTCATTGTGGCGGTTTAGATATTAGAGTATTAAAATTGAGATTGTGTGGAATAGCAAAAATTCTTGAAAATAATTTATTATTCAGAAGCTTTGAAGCCCGATTCCTTTTGAGTACGAAGAATCTGTTGATGGCTGATGCTGTGATGGTGAAGGAAAGGTTCAATCAGGGCGATACGCTCCCATTTTATAGACTCCGGAAGCCATATTGATGGCGACCTTCTGAAGCTCCATTCACTAGAAATCTGATAGTGCATAGAGGCTATACACCGACTTTGCGGTATCTGTTCCCAGATCCTCCACGGCCTGCCTAACCCCCAGATCATTCAAAACACCCATGGTTAACGTTACCTATGGATATATTACCATGGGTATTTACAACTTCCCCTGCCGCGATGTTGAGTATGCATATTTTAATTTTGGATCGCAATAAAAAGTGCAGTTTGAGCCTATCAACGGTCCTATACCCTTCCACCTTGTCGATATTGAACCTAACGTTGGTAGTCGGAATCATGTATAAGAGTTGCCATTTTTGTCAAAAGAAACTTTTTACTAGGGGATATGATCGAAGATTCCGCGTCAGGTCACCATGGTGTCTGTCAGCATTGATAGAACGGGAAGATATCGGGGTATCGGTGTTGCAGGTCAGTTAGGAAGCTCTCGCGACAAATACCATTCTACTTCGATATCTACGGGAGCGCCTTTCGCGTTCGGCTGCGATTGCTTCTCTCCTTTTGATTTCGGTCCCAAACGTGCATTAGCGACTCGCTACGGCCCTTGATCTAATTTTATTTTAAGTTTCAAGGTGTAGTCTTACAAATTTTCAGCCTCAGGGATACGCTTTTCTACAGGGTACATCACCGGCGGGTATCTATCAGCCCGATTGCAATAGTCTAGAATGTGTACTTGTAGAGCAGGTAAGATGCATCGTAGACCGGGATGTAGGTCTTGGAAGCAGACGGACTCCAGAAAACATAACGTTAGATAATCATAATTTTGGATGGAGGATCTAGTTGGATATTTAGCCGTATGCACCTTGTGATAGTCCAATAGGTTGCGTTCCTTTTTAAACGTTAAGCAGGTGGGTCCGACAAGGGGCAGCTAGGCATCATATTTATACTCATGCGCATATGCAGGAGATTTTTGCTCCGCGAAACCTGTCAACTAATGCACCTACCCCGCATGTGCAGTCGCCATCCGTCCACAGACATGAACGCGAAAGCAGATCTGCAGAGACGTCTATACTAACTAAATTGCGAATTCCGCTTAAGCGCGCTTTGCGATATCGAAAACACAAGCAAGAATAGCCCGATCTTGTTTGACAATTGTAGACTTATTTGGAACCACAGAATTTGTGTACAGCCCCAGATCCCAACATGGGGAACCTGGAAAAGTTGTTATTTGGTTCCTGTCGGTTGATTGTCGCGCTCGATCGATCGATAGTACTATAGTTCTTGCTATCGATCGATCTAAAAATCTTAAAGACCATCGCGGGAGAATTAGTGGAAGAGCAGGCTATTATTGGTAGCATGGTCTTTGAGAACCCGCGCTTACCCGAGACGATATACTTTGGTATGCATCCTTCTAATTTTATTCGAATCAAGAGAGTAGTAGTATTTCCAAGAATCCGATATTGATTCGTGGGCGACTTTTGATTTCGCTGTCCTGAAAGAGGCAACCGATCGATTCATTGGGATGTTCCACGGACTTGTGTAACCGATCAGCCAACGCCTCCAACGCTGCTCAACAACGCCATTCTGTTTCAAGCTTCACTTCCCCATATTAATCTGCAAGCATCTTCAGCCCTCAGCAGGGTGATTCGCAGAGATTAAGGATCGGAGTAATAAATCGGCGATGGATGATTCGATGCAATATATTCTACATCATATTAGGCTGCCCTTCGGAATGCGCCAATTCCAGGGTCGTTCGGCTGCTCGTAGCAACTGCTAGACGTAACGTGATATATAATCAGCCCTCAATTGATCAAAACATTTCATTTTATGTTTTACGATAAAATCTGCCCCCGCGAAAGCGAAAAAAAAAAAAACCTCCTTAACTTGCCTCACATGTCAGACTTTAGAGCCGCGGTTAAGCTATGTTTATCAAGTAATCCACTTCGATAACGTTAATATATCAAGGACCGCTTACCCTGGGAACTTCACAGCCAATTAGTGGCTAGAGAGTGCCGCAGCTGCTCGCACACACGGCGATAGAAGCCACGGCCTAGAACTCTGTTGTGAGAAGTTAATATATTTTAAGACTAGGTTCTCTGGTAATGATCTTACTTGATTGTCGACGCCTGGAGGTGGCTTTCCAGAGCTAATCAGTAGACAGTCGAGGTTTTTTTTTTTTTTTTTTTGCAATTGTGGATAAATTACGTAAGACCAGGGAGATAAAGCTTCACATCACAGGGTTTAGTGCACCACTGCTCACGGCCTGATAACGCCCGACGGCCAAACTAGACAACATGTTGAATATGGCCGGCTCTCCGGTACTCTGGTTTCTAAATCGAGTTTCGATGCGTCGACGGCATGCTTTTTGAGCTTGCTTTCGAAACTCTAGCAATCCCTTGAGTACTTGGCATTATTCTCGAAGTTGACTGTGCATATTTCTCTGCCTTGCCGATTGACAAATTTCCTAAACATGATAGACCTGTTGGATGGGAAGAATTTCAGTGGTATTTGGTCATCGCAGAAAGGTTGTCATGCCACTGCTAAGTTAGAGTTGGCGTGAAGTTTGTCTCCACGCTATGATTTTAATGCTTGGCTTCGAACTCTCGTATACCACTGACTTAACCGGCCGAGAGCATATGAGCATTAATAATCATCGGTATATTCAAGCTTCGATGGGCACCTTGAAAGAACGAAATTGGCCAATCTCATTGCGATTGAGCCGCACTCACTAAAAATTTGCATACATCCTCAAGACACTTTCCTCCAACAAAACTCCTAACAAAAAACCATCCTTTGCTCCGGATTGTTGTAATATATTAATATAATCAACACGAGGATTACGTATACTTTCAACAATGGGCCTCCCTACTCTTCCTTGGGACCTTACCTTTGAGGACCAATCCATCCTTATAACGGGAAGCAACACAGGGATTGGCCTCGAATTCGCCAGGGTCTTCCTCCGTCGCAAAGCCAAGTCCGTCTACCTCGTAGTTCGCTCGCTAGAGCGGGGAAACAATGCGGTTACTCAACTCCAGCAGGATCCTGTTATTTCAAAAGAAAATCCTACGGCACAAATTAAGGTTTATCAATGTGATCAGAGCTCCTTCGAGTCTACCCTTTCATTCGTGAAAACGTTTAAGGAAGAGGTGAAGTCGCTGAATACTGTGGTTCTAAATGCTGGCGTCAACAACATGAGCTTTCTGCCCACAGCAGATGGGTGGGAATCTAATTTCCAGATAAACTACTTTGGGGCGGCCCTTTTGGCGCTAGAGCTTCTTCCTTTGTTGAAAGAAGGACAAAAGGATGGGGCCAAACCACACTTGTTCCTTACATCGTCTCTGATGCACACTAAAGCCAGCATCTCTACTGATGCTTTATTAGCGGAAGATGTGAATGTTTTGGAATACTTCGCCGCTAAAGAAAATCGCCCTTGGGATCCGAGTCAGCCATACTCGATCTCCAAGCTATTAATGACGATGTTTACCGAGGAGTTAGCAAAGCATGAAACAAAGATAATTTGCACAAGTGGCTGCCCTGGTATCGTCTTGACAGAGTTGGATAGAAACCTCCCAATCTGGTTGAAGGGTCCGGTTTTATTGATGAAGAAGATTATTGGCAGAGAGATATTCGTAGCTGCGGAGAGCCTTATGCAGGCTATGGTCACCGACGAGACTGGAACATACTGGTCTGACGGTGTCATTAAACCGTAAGCTTACTATAATCTCAAGCATATGCAATTTAGTGCTGATTCAAAGTTTAAAGGCATGCTTCCGTGATGGACACGGAAGATGGAAAGAAAGTCCAAAGGAAATTATATGAGCAGACATTGCAGAAGTGCAAAGAGCTAGACCCCGATCTTTCTCTCCCTGCATAAATCCCAGGATCTTTGCATTTAGTATCTATGGCTGCCTACGATCCGGCTGCGATTTGGCTTGGGCTGATTGATACATAACGCTCAGTTCCGAGACTACATAACGCTATTGTGCTATGACACTTCCTTTCTTTCAAACACATATAATGCCTCATCCTTCCCTGGAAATGAAGGCAAAGGCACTTGAACAATTTTCTGGAAATTTGGCATCTCCTTTTCGAAGTATTCATTTACCGTCACATCTTTAAACGCCGTATAACCGTTCGAGTTTTGTGTGCCAGCAATGCAAATAATATCCCCCGCATACTCTGCTAGAATCTGCTTCGTGAAGTCGAGCGAGACTATTGGATATACGAGTAGTAATATGTCATCCCTCCCCGAGTTCTTATGCTTGAGGTATTTCATGCCGTCTTCAACGATAGTATCGTCGACCCACATCGTGCGCCAAAGAGATTGCATATTGTCAACCGCGGCGACCTCTAGACCCGCTCTACGGAGCATGTATGTCCAATACCCGTTACCGCTACCCATATCGATAACACCGCATTTACGAGCCCGAGATATAGCCTTCATGATCTCGATACTTTCATAACTTGGGCAAAGGCAGCCAAAGTGATGCATAAAGATTGGCAGAACATGATGGCTATTCTTGAGATCAGCTGTAGATTCATCCGGTCCGCACCATTCGAGGTTATGACATGACCATCGCCAAAAGTCCAGGTAAGGATTGACGTGCGCCTTGCTGCGAGGAATCGATATCGAGGATGGCGGAGGAAGCCGGAGTGAGGTTAGGTGCGCACCCACGCCAGCGCGGAGAGATTTTTTCTTTGCATTTGAGGTAAAGTTTGAGAATGCCTTGTTGGAAGCAGTAGCTGAGTTGAAGATGGAAGTATATGCTGTTATGTCAGTCTGTGGAGGTGGATCTAGCTAAATATCATTTCGAAGTTTCATGAGCTTAGTACATAAGGCAGCTGCGCAGACGTGTGAAGTTCAAGATACATAGTGCCAATTTGACATACCGGTTCGCCCTTTTCATCCCGATACCACGCATGTAAACCTTTACTTCCACCTTGCATAATGGCATTTTGGACTTGTTGTAAGGTTACACTAGCTATGGCATGATATACGTAATTATCCGTAGGCTTGAGGTTAAACGCCTGAACGATTGCAGATCGGAGATCATCGTTGGGGACAGGGTCTTTCTGTCTCTCTTCAGACCATGTCTCAAAAAATGAATCCGGTGTAAATGAAACTGACCCAGTGGTCACTGCCTTTGGTGCTGGCGGCATGGAGGATTGTGGATATAGGTTTAGCTACCTAGAAGCTTGAATCTAGCAGTCATAAGGTGAATCTTATGTCAGCAGCCAAAATACCACACAACCCACTCGCGTCTCTGGGCTAATTAGGCTTCGGAACTATGCGAGTATCTAACAAAACTTTCTTAAGCATTCGAAGCCCGTCAAAGATTGCCTTATGAAATAAGTAACCGTCTTGCAGGTATAATCGTAACCTAGTATTTTTATAAAAACGCATCGGCATAAATCCCGACCACCACGTACGTGTGACCATAAATCCTGCGATTAGTCCCACGCGACCGATGCCTTTCTTTCTCATTTCAATTTAAAATGATCCCAGGAGCCGTTGTGGGAGTTTCTGGACAATCACTAACAGATCTTTGTTCAAGAACTAGTCAGTTGATGTAACCACTGTGCACCATGGTTTTGCTATCATGTTCCTGATGCCTCTGAACAGCATACTAAAGATATTCAGGTTTGAAAAATCACTGGGTTTCCGAAATCGGATTTGAGAGCTTATGTGCTCCAGCTCGTGAACCAAACTCCTCCAGTTATATATCCTCGTTAATTAGCTAAAATTATACTGTAATTTCAACTCATTAAACAAAGGCTAGATCTATAGAGAATGGCGAGACGACTTCATCAACTAGATTTGAGTGAATCCACGTCAATCGCAACAATCTGAGACACAATACATTCTCATTTGTCTCAATATTTTTCTAAGAAAAATAGTGATCATCGGTTTTCAATATACCATTGTGATTAGAAGACGGTATAAATGGTAGTAATGACAGCTCCCTATACAAGATTCAGAATTCCCGCCATTATTCTATGCACACAATCATATCTGACAGCAGAGATAACGACATTGAAATTGATATTGCGATCTCATCTCAGGATAATGCATCGTGCTCGTCCTGAGTATCTCTTTCTTTCTTTCTTTCTTTTTTTTGAAAAATAAATTTCAGGGAGATTTTAAAAAAGAAATTTGAAAACAAAAAAAGAAATACCCACAAGAGAAATGGAATCAATCGTTATGCGTACTTCGTACAAAGCTTTTCGTGAATTTCGTTTCCACTATATTCTGTATAGTCATAAAGTCGGGGGCATGCGCAAAAGCACTGGTTGATCCAAGCTTGCGGGATCGAATTCTCTACTGCCACTTTTAGGTAGTACATAATCTCAATTGGGTACTAGTGACGAAGCTAGCTGGCGAAGACAATACAGGCACACGAGCCTCGGAGGATCTCATGCCTTACAAAGTGCGAGATTCTAAATCGCCAATTGAGTGGCAATGTAACAAGGTTAACAAGAAATAGTTACACAAGCCACCGAACGGGTCTTTTCAGTCGAAAATGCCAATGGTAAGAACGCGCTAATTTCAATGGGTGCTAGTTATCAAGAAAACAAATTTAAAGAAAAGAGCCCTTGGCAAGAGCAGACTAACGAGTCAGGAGAAACATTCGAAAAAGTTATATTCCATAGTAGAGGATTAGAGCTTATGTCTCTTCGCACCGGATGCAAT
This sequence comes from Arthrobotrys iridis, assembly GCA_036971165.1. Lineage (NCBI taxonomy): Eukaryota > Fungi > Ascomycota > Orbiliomycetes > Orbiliales > Orbiliaceae > Arthrobotrys > Arthrobotrys iridis. The sequence goes on from JAJTTS010000006.1 coordinate 2,031,535, forward strand.
CTTTCCGAATTCCTGCTGAGGAACACCTTTCATGAAGCGCTCGACTCCGCCAGCGATCTCTACAACGTTTGCCTCCTCGAAACCCTTCAAATACGCATCTTTCATCAATTTCTTGATAAGCAAGATGCTTTCTTGGTTAAGATGATCTCCGAGCTCTTCCTTGACATGCTTCAGAACAGCTTCATTGAACTTATCAGCGTCCTGCTCCTCAAATATCTTGTTGACAAACCCAGCAGCCAATAGTCTGTCGGCTGTTATCTTCTTTGAAGCTAATAAAGCTTCACTAGCAAGCCCATAGCCCATTCGACGGCTAAAAGTGAACGAGGCACCGCCTTCCGCAACCAGTCCGAGCGAGGAAAACGGGGTAAGCAGGAAAGTTTTTGGAACACAGTAAACTAGGTCACACATTCCAACAATCGCAGCGCTCAGGCCTACTGCGGGCCCGTTTAGTGCAGCCACCAGAACCTTAGGGTGCTCTGAGAATGCACGGGTGAGCTCGAGATTTTGCGCACCGACTGGATGGCAAAACGTGTCAGCTAGTCCTAAAAAAAGATCAATTTCCGCGAGACAATAGACCTACAAGTGCCACCATAGTAAAATCTCGGTGAAACATCAGATGCAGCTATTGATTTACCAGCATTGACATCGGCACCGCTATGATTGGAGCGCCCATATTAGCATATACCTTTTACCGACTCGTAAGCTCGAATTTTTATACAGCAACGTACGCGGAAAAGAACCTCCCGGTTCCCATCAACACAGTGATGGTGACGTCTTTCATTTCTGCAATCTCACGGAGGAGGTTGCCAATTCTTTGATAGTTCGATCCATTCAAGGCATTAAGCTTCTTCGGCTTGTTCAGAATAATTTTTGCCACCTTCCCTTCGACCTTGAGCAAAACTTCCTCATCGGATGCCGACATGTTGACTAATATCTATATCCCGTTTGGTGATGTTTAATTTGAAATGTCGAAGTGTTGAACGCGTTGGAGGGGTTGATGATATGTTGAAGAAAGTCTGGGGTATCTTAAATACAACGAACGACAACAGCTGAGCCGAGATATCTACGGGAACTGATGGATACTAATGATTCAACCGTCGCTTTCAGGAAGTAGTAGTTATCGATATCCGACTTCAGACAGCATTGCGATGCCGTGAGCGAGATCTCGCGTAGCCGAGCTGCTAACAACCAGGTTGCGGCGAGCCGAGGCTTAAAACCCAGCTGCCGAACCAGTGTATTGGAATCTCGTACATAGTCATGGCTAGCTTTCCACTCCCTTCAAAAAAATTCCATTCCAAACCCCGATGCCTCTTGCCGTTTGACTTCTGGGCAAGCAACCTAATTAGTTCGGTCTCTCGGTTCATATGGCTTTTCACGTTCGTGCGAGGAGTCGCAGCCACCGTATGAAGTTTGTTTGGTCTCCGCAGTGGTAGCGAACCCTTATTCTCGCATGAAAACTTCACCCTAACGCTTGAAACGATTTAACCGGTGGTGTTCCAGGCCGGAAAAAAATTCCATTCGTTGCACCACCTAAGAGCGAATGGTGTTTCGAACGCGAGCCGTCTGTTCATGCACAGTGGCGACCGCCGACATGAGGGAAATTTAAGAGCTTGGTCCTCTACAAAAGGTTTTGGCGTTCTGGTCGCATGATGGGACGCTGTCGCGTACGTATGTGCGAGATAGAGCTGAACGTGATCGATTGCAGACTTGCCGAAACAATCTAAAAGTATATTCAGAAACTTTCATTCCGATACCAATTGGTTGTTTTTATTTTTATTTTATTTTTTGTGACGTGGAAAGTTTGCAATCTATTTCGATTTTCCCCATTCGATTGATATGTCAAAGCTGACGATGTGTATGATGCCAATTATCAGCCCTGCAATGGTTATTATTCCACTGAGGTCAAGGCAGTCTGGAACGATGGCTTCCAAAGTGTTCGCCCCTCATCTCGCTATATCGATCGCATTTTGCTTATCCAAAACGTGGAAGAATTCAAATGTACCAGGGTAGCCCAACAAAAGAGTTTGATCTGCCCCACTTGGTGTCTGCATTCTGCCGACTGAGGTACCTTCGAATATTCTGAACCCGGACGTTTACGTAGGACACCCTCATGTGTTTTCGCGCCACTGGACATTATCCAACACAGCGATTGTGACGGACCATGGAACATCTGCAGGAGTGGAACTCTAGAAAGTCCGTGCGTCATTGCTACATCCGCACGCAAACTAGCTTCAAAGCTTGCCACGAGTTAAAGAAGCCCCCAATTATATGTGGTTTTGGAGGCCATGGAGGCCCTGTCACAGTGCGGTCCTAAGGGATCGCATGAGGCCGGCCGGACCATGATAGCTATGCATACAGTTCACAAACCTTCCATGAGGGAAACTTGCAACATTACGAACATCAAATAAAAATATCGATATCGGGACGGCCTAGGCCGCATGTGGAATTTTGCCTTCAGGGTAATGGAAGAATAATACCAGAGATGCAGGAACAGATATTGATAAAGACCTATATTATACCCTGGCCGTACCCCATGCCTGAGACTGTCAGATTTCCGTTGAGATTTTCCTTTTCATTTTCTGTGCAGGTGGTGGAGCAATTTTCCGGTGCCGATATACCTCCATTTATATTCCTAAGTTCCCGATATCTCTTTGGAAAGGTTTTTGTCTTTTGGAAAGATTTTTTTTTTTTTTCGAATTCTTGTTACATTCGACGCAGGTGGATTATTGAGATATGTCGGCGACGACAACGAGTGTATCACCATGGTCGACACTTCCAGATCATTTAAGACCGATGCTTGACCCGCCGGACGGTGTCATCCCAAACTTCGAAAACCCGCATGACATCGGATGGCAAATTATCGTTGGGACGGCAGTCACTCTCCCTTTGGCGATAATTGCATGCGGACTGAGATTTTACACCCGCCTGGCGTTAATACGAAACTTCAGGATAGATGATTGTGAGTCTAGACCACTCTATGTAGCCAAGCATGCAAAATAATTCTTGAAATAACGTTAACCCATGGAAGATTTATTATTATTCACCCTAGTATGTAACCCTGACGATAGCCCGACGACTCGTTGTGGAAAAGAGCCTCATGACTTTTAATCTGCAGATATCAGCTTTGGTATTCCAAGCATGCAATCTATACAGTGTCCATCTCGGATTGGGAAAGAATATGTGGGATGTGCCATGGACGTTGATGTCACCAGTCCTCAAGGTTAGTCCACACTGACCACCTGTTCGTTGGATATTGAACTCACGGCCAGTTACGGGTTATTATAGTGGTTTCTAGCTACTGAACTCACATACTTCGTCTCGATATGTGGCTGCAAGCTTACAATCCTCGCCTTCTACTTGCGGTTTATCATGAATAGGACACAGAAGTACATCATATGGGGATTCCTAGCTGCGATCATCATCTATAATGTCCTCACTATCTTGATCCTCGTATTTGCCTGCAGGCCGGTTTCGACATTGTGGAATTGGAATCTGGATCAATCAAAATGTATTGATGTCGATCCACTCTATTTCATCAATGCTGCGTTAAACACCATAACGGACATTGCGATCTTGGTGTTGCCTCTAAGGACGCTGTGGAAACTAAAGATGCCGGCAAGCCAGAAAATTGGTCTCATCATGCTTTTTACAACTGGTGGATTGTAAGTTCGAAATGCTAAAAGCCGGTCGATGGATACCACGTGACTAACTTATAAAAAGTATTATCATTATCACAATAGTCCGGATGGTCCAATTGACTGGTATACCAAACGGCGGCCAAAACATCACTAGTAAGTCGCCTACGCTGCCGTTACGATCATAGAAAGATATCTCACAATAGCTTCCTCTATAGGGGGGTTTGTTGGTCCGTCCCTTTGGTCCGCCGTCGAAGTAAACCTCAGTATGGTCTGCGCCTCCATCCCGGCTTTGAAGCCTTTCATTGTCCGCCACCTGGGCAAGTACTTCAGCAAGTGGGCCTCCGGGAATGGATATTTCAATCGCAGTCGTGGAATGGGTGACTCCGCTGGGATACAACTCTCAGGCGCGAAGCGTACGAATAACAACAGCCAACTCAAGAAAAACAGTCTATTCTACAAAGGCAGCGTTGTGACTACGACAGAGATTACAGCCACGCAAAGCGATGAGAACAGACTGTTTGATAACGAAGCGAACGATATCAACTTCACCGACGTCGAGTTGGGCGAAAGCCAATCATCATTGCCTGATCAAGGAAGACGAATGTTCAACAATTATGACTTGAGGATAATGAAGACAAGCAACGTCGTTATCGACTCAAGGCGCATCAGTGCTGAAACCACTCTGCGGTAGTATAGGTTTCTACAAACCCATAGAGGGAACTCTCACGGTCAGACGAAAACAATTTTGCTCGCTTTTGTTTCTATTTGTTTACTTCTTGAGGATTGGCAATTTCTTCACGGTTTGGCGTCTGGTAGAGAAAGCGAAAAGTCTTTCTGGTTGTTCGGTTATATTTGTTTCATATCGGTATATTTTAATCTGGAATGTTTATGAGGTCAGGATACGTAATAAAATGTCATCTTATAGGCTGTCGAGCGACCCGAACTGACAGGGATGCTCTCCAGCGGATTCTCTATGCCAATGAGGCCGAAAATAGCCTGATCCATCAGTCCGAAATATTTGTTCCGCGTTATCTTGGGTTGGGCCGGCAAAGTTTTCGGCAGGGAAATCCCATCATTGATGAAACGAATGATCCCTTTTTTGTATGACCTGATTATCAGGCAATAGATAATATGAAACGAGGCTTCAGTCTTATTTGATGAATGATACTTCCATCAGATCGAAGAGTGGTTCATAAAAGATCTGAATTAGATTCAAGCTTGCGGGGTATCGTGTATAACAATCAACAGAAACTTTGGATCTGTAACGACGCCGGTATTAGTAAATGTCCGAAATAAATGAAGTCTTTTGGCAGCCTCCATACCAGGGACTATACAAAGCTCGTGCATCTTAGTTCGGACTCGTAACAATTTGAGTGCATCCTAAGGAGAGGTCGCGTAAGTATGATGTCGGCCGGCATCTTAGGGCGGCGTATCTCTCCTTACATCTTCGTTCATCCCATTGACGAGGTCCTCTGCCGACTTGAGAAAATTCCATATCATTCCAGCATATTCAGTAACTAAGTCTTCATTCGATCTGGAGGCAATGTTGCCGGAGGAGCGGATTATAGAGCCAGTCTGCCGTTCGAGGACTAGGACGGACTGGACACTCTGTTTCGTCTGCAGCCGAGATAGTAAAGACTCGATTTCCTCATTCTAGATATCAATGTTAGCTATCGAATCACGGTTTGGATGGGGAGTAGTACGTAGGCGTGGAGCTTACCGCGATGGAAGTCGCCTGGGTCATCTTGCGAGCTTGGTGATGTTAAGATGAAGTAGCTGTGAAGCTTGTCGCGTTATTGGTGAACGAATGTGGATGCAACTTTGAGTTGGTGGAAGCCAAGCATCCTCGCTTCCAAACAGCCGGGCAGGATTTTTTCTATTCTGCGACACCAACCTAACCACATCACTAACCAGTCACGATGGGATCCAGCAGCAAAAGAAAGAAGGAGAAACAGAAGGATTTTGTCGTATGAGGCCCTGTTATCAAGAATTTACGACTACCGCTGACAAAGTGGCTCCATAAATACAGAAGCCGAAACTGAAGGTCGGGAAGACCAAGCCAAAGGCAGATAACCACACTTCAACATCCTTCAAAGCTAAGGGTACAGTGTGAAATGATCGATATGGAAGTCGATACGAATACATGCTAATTCGCTCTGCTGGATAGCTATTGTCGTCGGCCATCAGTCGCTGAACGCCGCTGCCCCAACCGTCCAAACACAGCTGAAGCACAACCTCACACTTCTCAATCATCATGCTTACACCACCCGTCGCGACTCACTGGCTCATATAGCATCGGTATTGTCATTGTCTTCAGCATCAAATCCTCCAATATCCTACGCTATACTACTCCCTGCCCTGGCGCCGCTAATCCTCGACCCAACTGGACCGGTCCGCACACAACTCCTCACACTCTTAAACAATCTCACGAAATCGAAGGACTTACGGCAGGATGTTATAATTCCGGTCGATGCGATACGAATGCATACGCCACGGTTTCTATTATATATTCATAGTGCGATGACCCACATTAGCGCCGATATTCGGGCTGATTCTACGAAATTTTTGGCATGGCTGTTAGATGTTGTCGGTGAAGAGGCTGTGCGAGGAGCCAAAGGATGGGGCAAGACACTGAAATGCTGGGTTGTGCTTTTGGGATGGGAGGGTGCAAAGTCCGGCCAGGGTGTGCACGGTAGTACGATCGAATTTTCTGATCCTGGAAAGAACAAAAAAGCGAATTTGCAGCATTTGGCGGTGTTGAAGCAGTTCCTATCCACTGGAATACTTGAAGATGAGGTGCAAAGTTCCCACTTTGATATCAGGATGATGGATTTGCTACGGCCACACCAGCATACTGAATTTCATATGATGCCGAAGACGTCGAACGTATTTGCGCATTTATCCCTCTTTGCAACTAGCGGGCTTGTTGAGAATGTCAACGAGGAAGACGCTGAAGGATCGGCTGAAGATTGTGACAGTCGTCGCCGCATCATAAAAAATGTATTCGAAGGGAATATACGGACTGGCCTCCAAGCTAAACTCCAGGAGGGGGGAGAAGTTGGTAGAGCAGCCGGGGCTGTGCTCAAGGTTCTTGACAAGGCTTTGGAAACGGGTAACCTTGAAAACATCTGATGCTAATATCAGTTCTGTGGAGGATTGGATTGATACACGAACACCACAGATCACATTCTGGGCCGGATTGCCGCATAATCGGTTGCGATTGGTTTAAACGAGGCCGAAAAAATGGCTTAAAACCATGATACCAGTTGTGTGGAGAGAGATGAGACACCCTCAGCCTTTGACCGCAGAATTTTCAATCTTCAGGCTTCATAAAGCGTTTTTACGTTACTAGAGTATGCCTGGAGGACTGCTACTCTCATGAAGCGCCTGCAGATAGCCGCGTAATGCAAACCCCTGTTTGTGCATATGCCAAGCACCTATCGCGATGGAGGCTTCAACTACATCACGTGGCGGCTAGGACGGTCCACAAGGCTGTGCGAGATTCCATGTTGGAAATGGCCGTAGTGATAAAAGGCGGGGATCCTGTGAGAAGTTGTGAACATCCAAACTTGTATAGATTTAGCGCCGGGAACTAAGAGTTAGATTCCGATATGTCGATAAGGTTAGCTAGAATCCATCACGATCTCCTCCCAACCATAACTAACAATCCGGAAGTACTGGCGGCCTCAGCCGTCTTGAGAAGTCCGTTGAAGAGTTCAAGGCGACTTTAAAACCTGAAGATCACAATGCCCTGAGGAACTATTCAGATCCAAACGCCGAAGATGTCGCAAGTTTTGTCAAAGATCTGGATTCGAGGCTGCAACAAAAACAGAAGCGGAGGAAGACACTCCAATCATCCTCGTTTGCGACATTTGTTCGATCAATGCAACAGTTCGCTGGTATCGTAGATACATGTGTCCAGTCAAATCCTGAGATCGCTGCTCTTGTATGGGGTGGAATGAAGTTTGTACTTCTTGTAAGGAGCTATAGAATCTCTTCCATCCACCTTTGTATAGATATCTGAATTTGATCGAATGGGTACACAGGCATTCTCGAATTATCTAAGCTATTTAGAAGAAATAGTCGACATGTGCGATAAAATGGGCCGAATATGCCCTCAGTTTGAAAGATTCAGCAAAATTTTTCCTAATCATAAAGAACTCCAGGCCGCGATTTGTGATTTTTATGCAATCGTGGTAGATTTCTTTAGGGAAGCATTGATTTTTCTCTATAGCTCAGGTGTGCTAGGACTTAAATTACCTTCTGATAACTACTCATGATATCTCGAGCGCAGGCTAAATTGATTCTTCTGTATTATTTCAGTTTTGAGACAACTTGCAATCTCAACTTTCCGACCATTCGAAGAAAAGTTTGGCGGTATTCTCAAATCTCTCGACCTAGCAAAGGAGACAATCGACAAAGAAATTACTCTATCTTCTGAACAGGAGCTACATATCGAAAGAATAAATAATGCGCAGCTGCGGACAGATGTACGAGACTTGTGTCAATTCACCCGAATGAATTATCAGTACTTCCGGGACGATCGGATTACACAAAGCGACGAGGCAAAACGGACCAAACGTGACCGAGTTTTACAGAACATTTCGAGGTACCCTTATTATTCTGATTTTACAAACAATCTTCAGAAACGCCTTGAAAATAGCGGCCTCTGGATATACAAAACTCCCGAATACAAGTCGTGGCTTGCTTCTTCGAATTCGTCCGGGTTGTGGTACCATGCTATTCCAGGGTTCGGGAAGTCTGTGCTTACTTCTGGCATCATTGATAGCCTACTAGAGTTGTCGAAGACACCGAGCTTGAAAAAGAATTATGTCGCATACTTTTTTTGCACCTATACAACACCTTCAAGCCTGCTTGCTCATACAATTTTATCGAGCCTTCTCCACCAATTGCTTTACTATTCGCGAGATCTTCCTCAAAACCTTATAAGAGAGTTAGAATCAAGGTTCGAAGATAAAACTACTTCAAGCCGTGTGGTTCTATCAGATATCCAGCGGTATTTGACACAAGTTATTGCTGGCAACAAGGCCAATAATTATATAGTGATGGATGGCCTTGATGAATGCAATGATAAAGAACGTGGAATAGTCGTTAGAACTTTGAAAAGGTTAATAGACGATGTATCTCATGATTTGAGAATTCTTATCTCCAGCCGCGGCTCCCAGGATATGATCCGATCATTGAAAAACTTCCAACAATTAGATCTTGGTGCATCTAATCAACAAGATATCGAAGCATTCATATCTCGGACGCTTCAAGATAAAGAGCTCGAAGGACAGCTACCTGAGCTCTCTGCAAGTCTTCTCGGAAAAGTTAAGTCATTCTTAGCTGACAACGCCAAAGGACTTTTCATCTGGGTCGATCTCCAAATCGAAGAGATCTGCAAAGAGGCCAGACCAGAGGATATCGAGGCGGTTCTCCCAACATTACCCAAAGATCTTGACGAGCTGTATGATCGAGTAGTAGCTCGTATCGTCCGACTTCGACACCCAAAAGTGGCACAAGAGATTTTTAAGTGGGTAGCGTATGCAATACGCCCATTGACCCTGAAGGAACTCAAGGAGGCTACATGTCTCAAAGACCCCCAGGTATCTTCATGGGCAGTGTTGCAGAAGGTTTCTGATGTGGACGAGTCCAAGTGGCTACAGAACTGCGAAAATCTTGTCGTAGTGAGCAAATCGAATGGAACTGTTCAATTTGCACATTCAACGATTAAAGAGTTTCTGGTATCTCAGAAATGCAGCGAAATTACCTTTCACATTGGAGAAACGTGCCACCTCCAACTCGCGGAGGCCTGCGTGGAATATTACAAGTTTCCGGAGATCGTCGGACCTAATGTTCGACCTCAACAAACTACGGTTTCGAAAAAAAACTTTGATGCTCTCGCTATGCTCGCTAATAATTCTGTACAGAGTAGCTTGCCTTGGGCGAGCTGGATATCTCAGAAGCTTCAGACATACAACTTAAATATTTTAACTACAACTACATCTTCATCAATTTCCAACGCCCTAGTCCGAAGAGATGATTCTACTATTATTGCATCACATACTCAAACCTTCAAATATTGCCTCAGGAAATACCCATTCCTAGAATACGCCACCAGCAGTTGGCTTATACATCATGTAAGCAGCGTCAATGGGAGATGGTTTGGCCATTCCCCTGAAACTAGCAGGATCTGTCGGCAACTCTTACAAAGGTTCGATTCGATCAGATTTCCGTGGCAGAGCTATTTCACTCCAGAGTCTGTGACTTTCGAAGAAAGCTTGTACGAGCTATTTGACTGGGCCCTCGAGAACAGGATCTTTTACGTATTCGAATCATTTTGGGAGGCTCTCATGCAAAAATCCATTTTCCAAGATGAATTATCAGTCAGCGTGTTTGTCAAATACTGGTTACCAATCAGTCCCAACCCGGGTGAATTGCGATTTGAGAAGCTTTGTTTTGGGAAGGACTTTGCTGGCGAGAAAATATGGAGTTACATCAATTCAATGATAAGAAGCGACCTTAGTGCATCTTCTCGGGCGTTTCCTGGATACCCTGGAGGCAGATTATCTAAACAGCCAGACTACCTTCTTTATCTCCTAGGCTGTGCATGCGAGCGGGCAAACAAACCTCTCTTTGACGAGCTTATCAAAATATATACTTTGTTGCCGGGCGTTCGAATTCGGGACCGGTTCTGCTCCTCTAAGTATCTTGCGCTAGGCGGCTACGAAGACATGATCAGAAAATCAATCGCTGGTGACTCCTTTGATATTCTAATCGCCCTTCAAGGCGACGAGTATCTGGACTTCATTCAAGAGTTCTCCATTGAAACAAAATTTGACCTGCTCCATTCCGTAGCAGATGTCGGGAAAGCCAAATACTTTGCTCTCTTAATGGAACGGCATAGCGGCGGACTTAACGGAACGGCTCCAGATCGTTCAAGTCTTATTCAAAAGGCATGCGAGATTGGAGAGGCTGATATAGTTACAATGTGCCTGCGACGCGAATCTGATCTAAAACTCCGCTCACGGGCCAATCCACTCTACCCTATCCAACTTGCTGCAAAAAATGACCATTTAGAAGTCGTCAAGATATTGATGCGCTTCTCAGATAAAATATATGTCGATCTCACTGCACGAGAAACGCCGTCGGCTCTCGCTTACGCAATTATGAATCACAATGTTGAAATGGTCGAGATCCTTCTTGACTATGGGGCGATTCTAGAATCCACGGCTTTATCACCATCCGACGTCGACCGCGAGCTATTCAAACTCTCGCTTAGTCCTGACAGCAGTATTTCTAATATTTTACTAGCGAAAAGAAGGGAAGAATATCTTGGTTGCATAAAGCGTGCCAAAATTGACAGTATATAGACGAGTAAAGGTTCTATCTCTGTTAGATCCTATCTAGCTGACTACGAAGGGTCAGGGACATGAGATTGTGCTATTTAGTCGTTTAGTTGTTTTTTTGGTTTTAACGTTCCTATCATCCTGAATACTGGCTTCACTAAATTATAGAATTACTTATTTTAGTTTTAGAAAAGCATTGATCCCGACTTCTAAATTTGCTTAGCGATGGCGAGAGGATTTTGCACCATATTGAGACCCCGTAGACTGCTTTCACTAGAATTTTACTCTCTGATGCAGAGACACCCAAAATTTCCGGGTTTATTCGCGAGTCCGCTTTAATTTTGTATGTATACTCGTGCAACCCGTACAACATCCTCTCGATTGCCCCAGCACAACATTTGTCTGGTCATGAGACTGGGTTTCCACAACTTTTTTCGATAGTCTGGCACTGCGAGATCAGATTTCACCATATATAGAGAGGCACTAATAGCTGTCAATTAACTCATAACGCTATATTTAATTATTTCCCTGGTAATATTCTTTTGATTGAGTCTTCGAATCTTCATTTACTTTAGAGGGATGGACATCCGATATTTATCCTGACTATGCCAAATGCAGATGAAATAGAAAAGACTTCAGTTGGCCAGCTTTTTAATTTACGAAACAATGAACCTTGAAAATTGGACAATTTACTACTAATATGGCTGGGTACTGCGAATAAGCCTTTAATTACTAACGTGGAACACATTAGATGACAAAAAACCCCCCCCTAACCAGGTAGATCCGAGCCGGAAAAAGAGGCGAAACTGAGTATTAGGGCTTACTCCGAAGGATTTACGAAACATTCTCTCTACTTTGGCGATAGCTGGCCTGGGGTCATTCGATCATAATTAGCACTAGTCACTAGCAGAGCAACTTGCGAAATTGTTTCATACCTCCTGCTCCCTTTGAAGGTCACTGATAGATTCAGCAACATCATGGAGCGCATCGGCTGCGGCTTGATGATACTCGAGCTGGGCGTGGACCATAGCAGACAATCCCCTCAACGGCTCTGGTGTGTTCAACAACTCGCTCATTGCTTTGACCGCTTCTTCCATTGCAACAATAAATTTGTCCTCCAAAGCCTCAATCTCCTGCCTCAGCTGCTCGTCGGCGGCGGCCTCATCAGCAGGATTCTTCTTAAAGATACTGCCGATGCCCGGCGCACCCCCTCCTTGCTCCCGCTGTCTCTGCCTAGCCTTAGCAGCGTCAAGCAATAGCCTTGAATTTTCGACTTCTTGGCGATATTTTGCGACATGTTTAAAGGGTAGGTTGAGATTGGTAGTCCATGGCTTGACTAGCTGGTCAACAATGACCCTGTCCATAGTCAAACGGGCTTGACCGATCTGACGAGAAGCAGTCGAAAGCTTTTCAAGCCCCGATGAAAGTGGATCTGAAGCTGGGAGGAGTTGGGAGGAGGCACCGGCGGCGCGTGAAATGGCATGGGCGAATGTCTTGGGTTCGGTAGGAGCTTGTGTCGGCGATACGAGAGCCTGTTGGGCTTCGGCCGGTGTAGCAGCATTGGAAAGAGCCTGTATCCTGCCAGTGACGTTGCGGGAGAGGTCGGTAATCGATTCGCGCTTTGGGCCGAGTCAGCCAAAGATCTAAACCTGGATTCGTATTTTGGGCCCAAGCACTACATACCAAATTAGGTGGATAATCGTATGGCTTTAGATAATAATCATTCGTTAAACCCGGATTCCTTGACTAATAGCTGCTGGACATTACCGGCTTACCTCGTTCCCGAATTGCGTCCTACACAAGGTGTTGTAGATGTTAAAACACCTGTATCACGAGCCTTCTATATAATAGAATGGAGAAAATACTCACGTCACACTAAGCATCCTCTGGTGCACCTTATGGAGTGCATCGACACGGGCCTCCAATTCGCGATAGTCTGCCGGAAGCTGGGTCTTTTCGACCGAATCCCCGTTCCATTTGAGGAAGATGTCAGCTTCGGCCAGTCGAATCTTGATAACCACAGCACCACGCCCACACCAGGGCAGATTACTTTCAACATTCAATTAATTCTCCTCAAAAGCTTTGAATCATCGAAATGACTTGAAAGCAATGGAAAGCATCTGCGGCACATGAAAAAGCAAGCTAACAACGCAAAAATGAGAGCGGAAAAACGCCTGGAAGTTTGTGGGAAGTTTTTCTTTACACATGCACGATAACAGGACCAAGAATGGTATATGTTTTTGGAATTAACTATTGCTACGAACCTCTGCAAGTAGAAACTTGGGAGCGTAGAGATGGGAGAGGCGCTGTATCTGACTGGAGACGACGAGGGATGTTTGACTGACCTTATCATCTGCTTGTCCGAGCTGTTCCTTCACGAACTGCGAAGTTCGGGCCGCGAAAGGGGTGAAGCTAGTCGTGAACGTGGTGCTAACGCTCTTGCCGAAGCCTTGAATGGCGTCCATCTTGATTACGGTAAGGTCCTAGGTAATAAGAGTAATTGGAGGAGCTGCTCGGGGGGGAGATGGATTTCAAGAGATAGTATGGAATATCGCAACCAGGCAGTTAGTCGATGGACGAGAGGAAATACCAAAGGTGGTGTGGTCGTTAGTGGGGCTGATGCTCCTGCAAGCTGTGACCTTGCCCGCCAACGTTACAGTGACCCAACTTTACACGCAAGCCCATGTCAGCGCCTCGAAAACTCGGGCTTATTGGGGTTGGGAAGCTGCGGAATCATAAGGCGGATGGACATACCTGAGTTCGATATTCTACACTAAGGACTTCTCCAAGCTTTCCCAATGACGTTAATTTTTCAGGAAATCGATCACCTTTACTTTGTATACCTGAGCAAGCTTCTGATATAAGCTCAAATCTTATCTTTTTGATAGATCTGATAAGATAAGAATGATACAACATTTTCAACACATAGTGTAGACATCACGGCATGTTTTGGTATGGGATGGTCCCCTTGTATGGGGGCTTAAAGAAAGGCTTAAAGCATTAAAACATACATCAATGGCTATCTAATACATTTGTAAACTTCGAAGTTGAGGCATTTTAGTGATTATCAATGTCGTCAATATCTTTCTTGTATATCTCTTCAAGCAACCGGAACGAGAACCATACAAACTCCGGGGTACTTCGATCAATCTCAACACCCGAGACCTCAGATGGAGCCCGTTTACCTTATCGGGCATATGCAAGAAACCACATGGAATTCTTCATAAGAATCACTATTTGCCCCGTTCTTAAACTTTTTTAATTTTGTTATTTGTTTGTTGATCTGGAAGGACCTGATTACGCGCAATATTCAATTGAGCTTATAAATTTAGCATTATTGGTGACCTTCTGATGATCCGCAGATCCAGATGTTAATATAAGGGAGCCATTTATTTTCTAACATTTATAAGTAATCTTCGTCTGATTCCCAACCTTCGGAGTTCCGCTCGATCACAGATTCACCTCCGAGATATATTAATATCAACTATGGCTATGGCGACTACATCAACTCTTCGAAGAGCTATCCCATGGGCCGTCTCCAAAACGGGACGACCCCCAGTATACAATCAAACTTTCTGCCTTCGCCAAAATGTTCCCTACACCTCATCTGCGAAACCTCCGAATGTAGTCAACAAACTTAGTCGGACTGAAAACCCTCACAATCTCTCATGGGATCCATTCCAACATGCGCAGTCAAAATTGGAGAGCGGCGCACAGATCCATGATATAATCCCGCCTGATAACAGACAGGCGGCATCTGGGGTGCGCGCGTACGAGGGCCTCCGAACACCTCCTCCCGTAAGTTCAGAACTCCGATTTCTATATGTTTATAGAGGTCTCAAACTGATCTAAAGTGTTGAAATCCAGTCCAACATGTCTGAAATTGAATCCTTAACATGGTGGCTCACTAAACGCGCAGGCGAAACCGACATCTGGCGTTCAAAGTCTACTGAGCGATTAGATAGACTTGATAGAGTACGATAAGCACTATATAAGTTTCCTGCTGCTTTGTCGTGAATACATTGATATTGAAACTTACTCCGGTGTAGGATATCCAATCGAAAATTGGGGAAATACAGGAATCCCTATCAGATACCAACAATGTTCTCTACGAGACTAAACAACAAGTCATAGACGAGATCAATAAGGTAGACTCGCGCTTGGTTGAAGAGGTCCAAGCCTTCGCCGATATAAACCGTGCCGAAATAGAAGAGAACCGGAAGAAATTTGATGATCAGTTGACCGCGCTACAGAATACTCAACTCGAAATCGAACAATTACTGAAACAGACTACATCCTTAGTGCCTGATATGAAAGCCCAGTTGGAAGATATTGGAAGCAGAATTCACTACAATAAGACTGAGTTTGATTCGCGTCTTGGGACTCTTGGCACAAACCTAGAATCCATTCTCGAACGCCATTATGCAAGGATTGAATCGAGGCTTTCCGTAAAACAGGCAAAGTTTCCGGCCCTCACACCATCTCAGGTGAATAAACTTGGGAATTTGTGCCTAATAATGATTTATGCCGTCGCCTCCTACTGTTTGTTTTGGAGATGATTGCCCCTATTCTTGATGGATTGAGCACCGTAAACTATTTGAACAATAGAATAGATTTCCAACAGTACTATGCAGGCTTCTAGCAATCTGGCACTATTAGACTATTTAAGAAGAACGAATTACTATAATAATTCCAAAGAACCTGGATTTATCCTTCGGAATTATACGCGTCTGCTCGTATTACGCATAATCCTCAAGCCTTCGAGCCCATCGACAAGCATCCGTCGCTCCTCCACCTTGCAATTATCCCGGTAGCATATTCACCCGAGCTGGTAACTGACGGCCCAGCAACAACAATCTCGCCCATCGGGCCATCTGCGTGGGCTGCCGTATAATCACCGGCGTCCCTTAGCTTCACCTCAATACAGCTCAGTGGAGCACCCAAATGTGATTCCTTAAATGTCTTAGTATCCTCACCAGGTCGGTAATCGAATGATGCAGTCTGTGTGATAGCTCCTGCAGCCGCCGGCGGGTATGTGAGTGCATACACAACCTTGCTATAAAATATAGCCCTAAGGTCATTAAGCATATTACATGTGATCGGTTGAGTTCCTTCAGCTGGGTTCTCGGCTACGTAGATCAGTCTCAGGTTCTTGCCCAGGTTTGGCCGGTCGTAGTCGTTAAATCTTGTAAAGCCCGATTGTTGGGGGACCTGACCATAGCGGGTGAGTCTGCGAAGTTGGTAGATATGCATCCATTCATGAAATAGTTCAACTTGGGCCGCTTTGGAGGAACGCGCAATCGAGGAGAGTGTATCTGCTGGAACGACGATGATGGATGGGATAGCGTTTGCACAGGAGGACTGCAGGCTGCCTGATGGTGGAGTTACAGCGTTGACAATAATAGTACATCCTGAAAGCATAGCCGTGTAAGTGATGATCCTGGTAAACTGATCCGCGAGAGTAGACGCCGGAGTGAAGACGTCAGTGGGCTTGAATTGATCCTTGGGTATCGGGGCAGTGGCTTGCGCAGAGACAGCAGAAACAATGTTGACGTGGGTATAAGGAACCGCCACAACTTTCTGGAGCTTGAGGTCTTTGGAGAACACAATCATATGAGGCTGCGACTCGTCAATCTTTTCAGGCCGTACACCCTTCTGCTCGTTTGCAGCAATATCATGCCATTCCTTCAGGGTCACCTTGGCATCCGGGTCAGCGGCGAAGTCTAGATGCCTGCTCCCTTCTTCGACGACAAGAATAACATGTTTAAGCTGAGTGGCTCCATTCATATCGTTGAGGTCGAGAGATGCGGCTGGCATGAGCAAAATCTCAGCATTGGACATTCGGAGCTTCTCCGCGATGACATCAGGCTCAGCTGGATATTCGATTGGAACGAATGTAAAATCATAGAAGGCGCAAACTTCGCGGGAGTTAGCCTTAGGTCTCATCAATAGCGGGTACTGCCATATTCTCTGGACAGCTTACCGAAGCCAGCGATTAGATTTTCAGCTGAGTTTGGTAGATACGCAGCGACAACCTTCCTCTTCTCAGTGGTTGGCAACCCCGAGATGTAATGTCCCAAGGTATCAATTTCAGCGTCCAATGTGTCTATACCACGAAGTCAATTCAAGAGTCCTAAAATGAGGCGGCAATTCTGACGGGTATATCAATTACCAATGCTATGGACCACTTTATCATTGCCCAAAATCGTGTGCAATTGACCTATTTTTTGCACGAAGACTCGCCATATATCCCTTACATCACCATTCCTCTTGGAGTAACCTTCTTGGATGCCTAATCCTAGACGAAGTGGAAACCCAACTGGCGTCTCACGCGAACGGTATATGGCAGATTCATTCTTCTTTCGAGTAGGGCCTACTGAAGATTGAAGGGCTAGTGCCATAGCAGGTCCATCGGGCTCGCCGTCAAGGAAAACGGGGACGAAAATGAGACCAGCCACAATGGCCAGAAGCGTGTACGTAATGTAACTGATGTCGGAAGACATGGCGGAGATGGGCTAGAAGCTCTAGTTTATCGGTATCTGCCGTGGAATATGTTGGTATAGCAATATAACGGCGTTCCGTTAGGGCTTGTTGAGGATCAGTGGGAGGCCCACATTTATCTCCTACTGTGGTTTCGTGATAGAAGTCTATGCGAATGAGAGAGTCGTTCGCTATGACACCAACCTGGGAACTCGTTCGTGAGCAATGTGGGGATTCATGCGGTCTCGCCGGGGCCGAGAAGCCTACCGGGGTCCCGGGTCGATCCAACGCCACAACGCAAAACCCCCTTTTAAACTTTAAAATCGCTGGGAACACTTTTTTGTTAGTCTGTCATGGCAATGTGAGACCAGGACTTCTCAAGACCAAAGAACTGATCCACAATACCACTAGTTTAGCCACCGCTATCTAGTCGGTCTCTAAATCGGTGGAAAAGTAGTAATCCCGCTTGTTAAATGACCGGAATCGATCGGTTACCGATCAAAGCTTCACTCGACAGGTCTCCTATCGGAAAATTTCCATTGTTATTTCGGAAGGCGAGTCAACTAACACTCGAGCAGCCCACTAGTTCTACTAAAGGCACCCTCTGGGTCAATCTCAAAAAGGGATTCAGGCATAGATCACTCGCATCTGTTTCCAAGTAGCCTCCTCTATCAGTGAGTGGTATGTCTATAAGTAATTTTAGGTTAAAATTCTTTTTCACCCTTTCAAATTTCAGAAGATACGCTATCTTAGGTGGACATCTAGACCCTGTATATTTTCCTCTTGCTCCGATATTTTAAACGCTACTCCCCATCGAGATAAACTAAAGTAAGGCTGTGACTTACCATATACAGACAAGCAGTGGCAATAGTATGCAAACAAGGAGCGAAAGAGTTCATTAGAACTAGGCAAGCAAAATCGAAAACGCCCACTGTAACTCCGAAATTTCAATTCCAAATATGCCAACTAACCAAACAAAAAGGTATGGTGTAAATGCATCTCGTGGAGCAAAGAAAGACGTGAAATATATTACAATCATGAGGTATTAAATAAGAAAACGCGCCAATTCGGGCGAAACATGAACAAATGGAAATATCGAACGTCATACACTCGTTTGACTGCGATTGGCACTATGACTTGTTTTACTTTGGTCGTCCTTGTCGTCTTCTTCGTGCATTTGCAGAATAAGCTCTGTGTCGTCTTCTTCTCTGTGAATTTCGATTGTTTGCGAAACAGCGTGAGAGACTTTGATTCCCTTCATCTTTATGGACTCTGAATGGTTTCCAGGCCCACCTGCGATATGGGTAGTTGTCGAGTGGAGCTGAGACTTCCCGCCGCTCGTTATCTGTCTAATGGTAGAGCTAGTATTCCTATAGACGGATTTGAGCATTGGGAGGAGTGCGGGTACGCAAGCGGCGACAATTGCGCTAGTATATTCTAAAGCCTCTGCAACAACAGCGCCAAATACGTTCCCTACACAGAATAAATAGTGGTTAGCCTGGATCCCAACAGGATTGTATGCAGAATACTTGAAAGTCGCTTACTTGTAAGGTCTCCGTGTAGGAGTTGGTGGTACAGCGCTAATTTGAGAATAGACGCAGCGCAGGCAACAAGACCAAGTGTAAAGATACCGGTGATTGCGACCTTTTTTCTTGTTGAGAAATTCTTGATGTCCCAGATATGTTTCAAGGGAAGTGCAAAAATAATGACGTCTAGGAGGGTTCGGATTGCACCAACTGCATAGCTGCCGGCAGCACCGGTAGCGCATTTGGTATTTGGATCCGCTCTTGTCTCGAGACTCCAGTAAGCTTTGAAGGGCTTGCAGACAACAGCTTGCGCTGCTAGAGATATCGGGCAAAATACTATAACTATTGCTATTAGGAAGTATACCACCCGCCTCATTTTTGTCTGCATCGAGTCGAATATCCTGCGGTATAAGACCAAGATGGAAACTTTCACAGCAGTATTCGCTATGGCAAAGAAGGTGAAGTTGACTATGATTAGTTTTAAACATCCCTCGAATTGTTGAACCGTTAGGTCGTATGTATATCGCCCGAATCCCGCATATAAGAAGGCATAAAGGTTGACACATGTATAAGCAATGCAGGATAACTAGAGTAGTAGTAACTTATTAGAATCTGCGTTGCATTTTTCAAAGACAATCAAGGTTATGATTTCATACTGTTGCTACCAGTACCAGCCAGTCATCAAGAAGTGGCCCACTCTGTGCACCATATTTGAACCGCGAGTAGAATCTGAGAACTATCGACGCTATCAACCAGAAGAGAACCACAGCGGTCAATGTGATGGCCTCCTGATCCATATTTGGAGGTTCGTATTCAGGTGAAAAGAGCACCGCAATCTGCTCCTCCGTCATAGTTGAACCACTTGCACCTGTCTTGTTCGCCAGCCGTCCCAGCAATTCGAACATGATTTCCCGCTCCTCGGGCGTTGGTTTCGGGACATGGCTCGGAAACTGCCCCATTGCAACGGCTACTTATCTAGCTCTGATCTGGAACGATTATATAGATTGAAAAAGAGAAAAACGGACAACAAAAGGTAAAAAATTATATCAACGCCCACAGGGAGGGAGCACTTCGTATAATGATATGGGGGTTTTCTGATTCAGTTGATTAACTGTGTTGTCAAAGGTTGTAATCTCAGGCGAGGACCCGCATGTGTAACCAAGGATCTGGATCTGGATATCGTCTGAATGTATAATTGTGGAGAACTATAACCATCCCTTGAACGACCTGCGGACACATCGCGAAGATATAGAGAGACCAGGAAAGTAACTATAACTATGAAGACCAAAAAAAAAAAAAAAAAAAAAAACTCAAGAGGGTTTCGCTAGCGCTTCTACCAAGTAAAGCCACAATGTTTTTTTCACCACCCTACGGTTCTGTGCACAGTTCGCTAAATCATCAGCTCTGTTTCCAATTTGGCGTTTTCATTTCTACTACCAAATGCTTCTAGATAGCACTACTCCTGACAAAGCCTAGAAACAACAGATGCACGTATGCACCGTGGTGCTCAGTTCGCATTTGCGAAGACACAGGGGTGTCACGAACCTGGATATCCAGTCTCACGATCTCAGCAATCCCCAGCTTCGGTAGCGATCATTGGGCCTGAACTCATGGGCGGGGGCTGTTCAAGGAATAGGTCAATGAGTGGGTCAGAATCAAGATGTTGTGGAGAAAATGAGGGCAATTCGGTGCTGCCACCCACGCTTGGACGGCAAAATCCGAGATGTTGCGCCCGCTGTGCATCCTTCCAAGCCACTGGCCACCGTACAAGCTATTGTCTAGATGGCCGATGCACAAAGCCCTTGTCTACCATCGAGGTATTTCCTGACAAATCCTCATTTCCTCCAGATTGGTGAACTAAAATCGTCGATGCCAGGACGATGGCAAATTTCCACGACTCCAATCCTGATATCTACGAAAGTAGTCCTTTCAAATAAACATAAGAAAAACCTGTAGTTTAGCGCTGAGATAGCGGCTGATTGCAAGTATGCACTGTGTCGTTAAAATCATCGTTAATCACTTGCCGTTGCATGATGCTGCATATAATTTCTCGAGACGACAAGCCGTTTCGCACATAAGTTATTCCGTTGGTGCATCATGACCTCTCTGCTGCTGCAGGTTTCAAGGAATTTTTCGTCCGAGAAAATTGTTCTAATCTGTTGTGATTTGATGGGTTTTGCTGGGATGTGCCCAGTGAGATCTTGATGACAAAGGGATCTGAGACCCAATGCAAAGCGAGAACTAGTCGGCTTTCCAGGGAGCCACGAGAGATTTCATGCGCCTAAGCCCATGTGCTAGTTGGGGTCAAAGAGGTTGGTGATAGCTTAAGCATCTAGCGTGATAGCGTTTCTTCATCTAGCGTGAAAGACTGAGTTCTCAGCATCCCGCGACGTTGGAACTGTCAAATGTCAATCGATGTTCGAGATGTGGCCGGCAAGGCCCTCCACGTATAGGGTCCAGGCCTGATAAAATATCAAGTACTTGATATGAAATTTCCAGGTTGATGGACAGTGCTGGATATAGGAAGGAAACAGAGAGAATGGGGCGAATTCGAGATGTGCGAGTCCAGGGAATTTTTACAAGGGTTAATCCCGCGTCCTGCAGTTAAGTTTCAAATGCGAAGGGGTGTCAGGTTAGAGGACACCAATACCGCGTTGATACAGGACACACTACTCCGTCAAATGGCTAGCTCTACACAAAATCTTCGGCCATAGAAGGGGCCTTTCCTTCTTAAGACAATATACCGCTAATTGGGCGTCGTGCGTCTCAACGAATGCACGGTGACGGAGAAAGACTAGAATTCTTACACCCAAAAGAACCAAGAGCGAGCTAAAATTCCATGGCAGGGAGGGCACGGGAACTGTGGTTGTACAAGAACCAATGGGACCGGTACCCCGCCGTTGGCCATCGGAAAATCTTCGACTGAAATATTGATGCAGGTGTTCCATTTATAAATCTTGATGCTAACGTTGATGCATCTCTGCCAATCATTTTCGCTTCTGAAATTCTTCAAATTTCCTTGCCCCTGCATATGTAGTTTCCAAAAGACAATATATATCAAATGACACCAAGGTCATCCTTTGGTGGTATGCTTCTGGCATGTAGACCTAGTTACAGATAGATCTCGGGGTTCGTCCATAATCCAGAAGTTGCCAAATCGATAGCCCCCACAGGATTGTGCATATGCGCTGAGGCATTGCGCGGCATATCCGCTTTGCCAGGCACCCGCATCTCGAACCCAGTTTATCGATAGATATATCCTTATCGAAACTCAAATCAACAAAAGAGCAAAACATCTTAAACTAGGCATACATAGGTACCCCCGCAGAATCTGGAAATATCTCAGACGTCTTCATAAAATCTCTGTAACATGCAGCTGAAGCGCTCGAAATTGTAACCAGCCACTTTATAGATGAATTAGTGTGGCCCGTCTGCCGAATATCGGACAAACCGGCTGGTCCAAGTCTAAGGCGACGTGCATATTTTCAAACCGAAGAGCTCTCAAGATTCTGTAACGGAAGAAGATATTGATGCAGAGGCGGTCAGCGAGTCCCGTGATCATTCAGCTGATCAGGGCTGTCCCGGTAGACTTTTCGCCTGATTCTTAATATCTATACATATACCCCGTAACCCCCCACATACATGAGAAATCAAAGGATTGGGCTCACTCATGTATGCACGCATACGTCTTCTACCTTGAATATTCCGTGCCTCGATGAATAATTCTCAAGGGTTAGGTTCGATGTGGTACCGCTTGCAATGAGCAATCCATCATATTCTCGACCAGGAGCTGATCAGTGATAGGTAACGCCCGAGCACTATATCCAGTCATTTCTTACTAACTAACTTGATATTCGATTTTTCTCCCCATCCGGTTTCAAGCGGTCACAAGCTGCTGTATCTGCCGTCTTCCAAGCACGTCGTTCTTTTTTAAACTACACGGACCTGAGGCAGAATTATCAGGAACGAATTAATTAATATACAACGTGATAATATTGGCGGAAGCTGTGCCGTAGACGCGGGAAGCTGTGTCACTATTAACCAACCATATCCTTTAATAGGCTTAGTTTATATTATGAAGCCATTATTGAGCAGGTATCGTATGATTCTGATTCCCTGACGCTCCAGATATGGTGAAGATACCTCTGGGACTCGCAGAAGCCTCACACTCAGCCGCATGGCCTTTGCAATCTTTAATTACGCCTTTTATCGCCGTGACCCGATTTGTTGCGGGAAATCACGCGCGGGTTTATGTGAAATAGTAACTAATACCTATTTCTCAAAGTTCTTTTTATCTCTCTCAGTTGTTAAATGGTTTGAAAGGGAGGATCTGATGCGCAATGTTTGGTGGATATCATTCCAGGAATATCTAAGTCGTTCTGAGCTTCGAATCAAGAAGGAGCAGAATAAGCTTAAGAAGAAGCTTAAGAAGAAGAAGAAGAAGAAAACCCAATAACTGGTTTCGGAACACGGCTGTCGGTTGCTATGGCCGTAACCTAATGTTAAAATCAAATTTGAAATATTAGTCTGAAGGTTATTAAAAACATGTATGAAAAGACACGCTTCTAACGGACTCAGTTCAACACCACATGCACCAGCCCAAGCTAACGCTTGACCGGACTCGTGCGAACTTGTTTCAAAACTTCAGCTCTCAATACCGTTTTATTGGCATGTCGAGAAGATTTTGGTCAGTGCCTCAAGCTAACCAGATCGTGTCAAAAAGGGAGTCCTATTGTCTGTTCACACATCCGTGCACCATTCCAGCAGTCACGCACACTTGACTCTATCTGCACCTCAGTTTCACTTTCCTCTTATATAATCAGACCCGAAAATCGATAGCACGGCCTACACCGTGATGATGGCTTGCTTATACAAGAGGCGGAACATAATAGGATTTTCTCCTGATCATGAGCCGGGACCCAAGCGTGCACAAGGATTTTCGATATCATAGCGCAACAATTCCACATTTCGACAGTGACCTAAGCGAAATCGAAAGAAATCGGTGGCGCCGATTTGGCAAGATTCGAGAATTTCCCCAGGTGTTCCGATCGAGCCAATAAAAATGATAGTAGCATCGCGAGTTTTTACCACGGTATCTCCGAAAAGGGGGTTACATAATCTTGCAAGTTCATGATCTCATAAGCTGAGTCTGTTGAGATCTTGTTGGATAATGGAATGTAAATGTGTTGACAATAAAGACCTCGTTTAACTGGAGATACGATTCGTGAGATCCGCTGCACTAACTCCGTTTAGATGTGGAAACTTCGTCTTGCAAGTATACGGCACGACACAAAAGGTCAAGATCAAAGTGAGCATAGGATTGATACGTATCGGGATATTGACTTTAAGTAAATGCATAGGCACATCTCCTTAGTATTCCCAAAATTGCAATACGGCGTAGACCAAAGGCATATTAATTACCAATATCAACTAGTGTGCGGTAATATCCTAGAAAGGGGTGTCAAAATATTTACATCTAGAATAAAGATTGATGGTCATCGAACATTAGAAATTAATATACAGGCGCAAATGTAGTAAGGGTCTTTGAACCAATGCATAGCCGTAAAGCGTACTAGAATCTTAACTTTTTGAATAAGATGCTTCCTGAAAAATCCATATATATTACCCCACAGCAGCGTTTTGTGCGATTTCTGCTATTAATCCCGCTGCCTCAATTATTGCGTGTCTTTTTTCCTGTTCCCCATTAGCCATAGCTACACAGGTGACAACCGTTAATTCCTTCAGTCTCTTTCTTTCGAAAACGTCGACCGGGATAGGTGAATCTAGGGGTTTTGGGGTGGGGAAAACGTGGGCGTGACGGCACTTAGTTGGAGGGGAGAAAGAATCTGGTGAGAGATAATGATCTCTGGAGCCTGAGAATGATGACGAACGTCGTCTAGGAAGCGGCGAGACTGGAGCAGGTGATGCTTGAGCAATAATTTGCACAAGCCTTTCGATAGCGGTATTGTCGATGTGTAGTCTACCTGCTTTTCGTTTGCCCCAGGTGGATGTATATGTCGCTACTACGAGTTCTTTCTTGGGGGGTGTTGATTTGCTTGAGAAAATGCTGGAGATACTGGAGATACTGGATCTTCGACGAACGAAGAATCCTGGTTTTTCTGCATCTTCCGGACTTAAGCAAGGGGATCTCGGTGATTTGGGAGTCGCCGGGGCTTCCTCTGTATCATCGGGCAAATCGACCACAAGTTTCAAGTGGCTGAAGCGATTTAACGCCCCCCATTTTTTGTTATGGTCATCTTTTAGTGTTGACGTTCCCTTCCAGGAGAATTTGATTCCCCTGTAGTTGAAAGAGTATTGTCGTCCCATTTTATTTTCCCAAGTCATTTCTATTTTATCTGGGCAGTTGGGGGTCGATGGGCTGACTGGAGGTGTCATTTTGGAGGCTTTAGAGGTATCTATAGCAAGTACAGGCGTAGTTCTGGCTGTGGCTGGCTTCGACGCTGGATCTGGCGTTTCCCCCCTAGGGGGCAGCGTTGCTTCCTCTGTCTTTATCAATGGATCACCATTGACCGCTGGCACCGGGCGAATCGGCATTGGGGCGATTATTTCTTTGGATGCCTTAGGGTCTGCCTTTGGTTTCTCAGGTTCGTCGCCCTTCTTTTTTTCTGTCTCTCTTTCAGCCATCTTCCTCGTTACGACTTTGATAACAGGACTCCACGGTCGCAAAGCCTTCTTAGATGGGCCTCTTTGGAACTTATCCTGTTGCGCATCGGTTTCAGCCTCAGCTTCCTCGGATTCTTTACCGAGATCTGAGGCTTTTTTCCATCCAGGTCGATAGATTTTTCTTGGATAGTCCTCAGCAATGACCCCTCTTTCGTCAACCACTCCCTCCCCATTAATATCTTCAAAGTCGAACACCCATTTGCGCCACGCAAATGAGCCATCGAATCTGCAGGAAATGGGAGAATGTCTATTAGGGCCAACCCGCAGAGTTTGTGGGAGTGATTTCCAGCAAACCGGCAAGTGCGGCTTGTGGATAAAGTATGCTGCCATTCGAGGGTCGAACTTTGGGTTGTCAGGTCGTCTAGCTGTCTTGACGTTCACACCGGTGAAGGTGCGTGCCCACCAACCCGGCGTTGGCCTTTGGGATCCATCCGCAAAGGTAGCCCGAGGAAGAGATCCCAATGATTTATCTGCAACCTCGTGGATCGATATACTGCCTCCTTTGGAGCTATTAGCGCCAATTCTATACAGGTGGTATATTGTCGAGTCGTGATCCTCTGGGATTGTACGGTATGACGGTGCCTCTGAATTCATGGAGGGCGTCACAGAGTTACTCCGTTTCCGGCTACCGAATGGCCTTGTAGGGCTACCGGGGCCGGTGTAAGTGGGCAATGTCTCCATTGTGGAGATTGAGGACGAGCGTTGATGCCGCCGACCTCCAGGAAAGCCGTCGACTTTCAGGGAATCCGTACGCTGGGTTGTAGGCGAAGTCGGTGCCGATGATTCGGCATCCGACATGGAAACTGGAGTTTGCGGTCGTGAGGAATCCACATCTGTGACCGCAAGTTGTGGAATTTGGATTGTAATCATTGGTGCGACCGCTGCAGCCATCTTTGCGGCTTCAATGCGATGCAATATGCTATAAATTTCGAAATTTCTCCGCTTTAACTCTCCTTAATAACGTATATAACGTTATAGCTCAACTCAGCGAATTGAACCCGCCAAATACAGAACTCAGGACGAGAATAAAAAGCGCAGCAGAGCCCAGATCGGAGGCACGGCGACAAATTTCTCAGTTTCTTTCAGAATCGTTACCGGAGCTATTCAGAAAGAGGAGAGGCTTAGAAATCATCGAGGGTTCGGGATCTTTAAGTATCCATTGAGGCACCACTATCTTGTCCTTGACGTTCATTTCGTTAACGTTGGGGCCAAGGCTTTAGGCGACCATCCGAGATGTGGGTTTGGGAGGCAGTGTCAGCATTAGCGGGGGCTCTGGCTGCAGGACCAACCAGGATAATGTCACAAGCATGTTCGAAGGCTTCGACGAAACGTTCCAAAACCAACCAAGCAAATGCTTCAAAAGTCTCATGTGGGTTTCTGCAATACTTACTTAAGCAGCCACTAGTACTTTAGCCTGGCGACGCGTTGGTAGGCCTACATCTGGAGGAAATTTGGTTCCAGAAACTTGCGTTTTTCTTGTTAAAAATCACTCGCGGCCTACTATGTACTCGAACAAGACGTACCTCACAGCCCGATTTGCGGGTTCTGAAAAATCATTTCTTATCAACTTTTCTTTCATGGGTTCCGGGTACAAGTTCCCGGGAAAGCCCAATCACACGAGCTCCCACTGCAAGAGCGGGGCGGCGACCGCAGATGTTATGACGATCAGATGATATCGACACTGATAATTCTTCTTTGGTGAAATACACACTCTCGCCATCGCTGCCTAGACGTCTACTCTTTGCTTATCCACCAATAATGCTGGAGAGTAGAAAGTGCTAGCGATAGTATAAGCCTTTTCGCTTGACGCTCTGGGAGTTCCCAGGTTACACGGGGAAGCCTTTTTATGTGGCTTGGTATATATAACGTTAAGCCTCGTCACCAGTAGGCTGTATCAGGTTCGTTTGAACAATTGAGAAATTCTCCATTTACGGATGGCAAGGCCGATTTTTAAATTTTGCTAACTTAACGTTCGAATAAGTGGATAAACCGTTCCTTGCCCCTCGGGACGAGCCGAATGGGTACATAGCCACTCCTTATTTGCACTGTTATCGCGATGTGTGAGCAGTTTCGCATTGTTAATCGGGCTGTAGCCCTCTGCTGCTCATAAAGCGCAATCCTTTCGCTCTCGCCCAACTTCTCGACCGTCTCGTCGTCGGCATCCTCGTCAACCGCAAGTTCAACACTGTAGGTCTTAAATATCATGGCGAGGAGTATCATGATCTCTACTTGTGCAAATCTCTTTCCAAGGCAGGATCTCGGGCCGTCCGAAAAGGGTATATAAGAGCCTTTTAGTGGATGAAAGAGGTGACCAGTGTCCTTGCCCGCCGACGCATTAATTCCAACATCCTCTGCCGCGTCCTCCTGTGGGACGCCATTAACGTTATTCTTAATGAACCACCTCTCCGGAACAAAATCAGCAAGGTCATTGTCACTATCCGTAACTTTCGACGGGCCAGTCGACGGCCAGTATTTCGGATTTCGGTGTAGCGCTAGTGCGCTCAGACTAAGTACTGCCCCCTTCGGCCATACAGTTTGCTTTCCTTTATACATGACCACTTGATCCCTATCGTCGGTGACTTGTTTCGGGATATTGACGACAGGCGGTACAACCCTCAATTCTTCATGCATAACGGCGTTGAGCATACTGTTTTGCATTGCGGTTATGTCTCTATTGTAGTCCCACTCGTCAACTGATCTGTCACCGAAAATCCTGTCAATGTCCTCCTGCATGTGCCTTTGCGAATCCGGATGGAGCGCTAGAAGTATCAATACATAGTGTAAAGCACCAGCTGAAGTTTCGTGACCAGCTAGAAGGAATACAAAGGCATTTCCCAAGATCTCGGAGTCCGTGAGAGTCTGCCTTTCCATGTCACCGTTCGCAGTTGCCTGTCTCTTCTTCTCACTGAGCCTGGTTTCAGGACCGTAAGAGTTTTTGACCAATGCTCCCATGATGTCCATGCCGTCAGCCTTCTCACCGGCGATTGCTTCTTTTCGTTTTTCGACGAACAGTTCGTTCATGTAAGTCTGGTATTCTAGCGATGCCTCTGCTGCTTTCCTTGCCCATTCGAACGGTGCATTGGCTGCGTTGGTAAAAAAAACTCATACGTTAGTCCCTCCACTGCATGCAGAACCCGCAAGCCACAATCAGGCTACACAGTAGCCTTGAAGAACCAGCTACAGGACCACGTCCCGCATCGATTCTCATCTCACTGTGTAATCGCCTGTGTAACCTCGTGTAACGTAACGACAGGGAAAATATCCAACTTACCCAAAAACCACCTGGGTAACACCAACACAACCAGCAAATTATGCAACAACCCGGCCAGAGCATCCTTGAAACTCAAGGTATGCTGATGCGTCGACTCGCTGCTTAACGGTCTGATCATATCCCCATCATGCGTCGTCCCAGGCCATTGCAATGATACTCCGAATCCGGCTCCACTGATCACGTGCAAACTCAACCTCATCGTATCCTCCAGCACATCCTTGATTGTAATTCCACCTTTCCCATCCTCGCCGGTCCATTTCTTCAACATCATTTTACCCTGTCGGATAGTTTCGCCGAATACCAAGATGTTGTTCTTCTCGCCGAAGGACGGGGATGTGACCTTCCGGTGAAACTTCCATTCGGCGCCTTCGGTTGTAACGACGTTTCGGCCGAACATGTTGACGGTGCGGTACATCCATGCGGGTTTCGGGAAGTCGTCTCGGCGGGCGGTGATTTGGGAGATCACATCGCGATCTGCGATATAGATGTGACAGTTGACGGGGCTGACAGTCATAAAGACGTCGCCGTACCGAGAAAATGGTTCGAAACCGTATCGCCAGGTCCATTCTGGGAGCATGAGTCTGCGGGAGGTATTCGTAAGTCAAGCACGAATTTCAACAAACGCACTAACAAGCAAGTTGCTAAGGATGCCTTACAAAAGATATTTCGATATCCATAAGTTTGGATATGTCGTAACAACCCAGCTGCCGAACTTTCTACCGGTGAGGAGCCATACCGGATTAAAGGCATAGACCGCTACGAATCCATACATGAGTATTTAGTTTACCCAATCGTAATAGCCACGAACTATCAATTCAGGTATGTACTCACGTATGACCCTATACGGCAGACCCGACCTCTTCGCTGTTTGAATGTTCTTCCAAAGTCCAACCGCGGTCGACACAATATAGTAAGCTGGCAGGGATAGAAAGAACACCGCCACGACGGATACCATTGTTGCTATGCTGCGGATTTCGGGCCTGAGGCACCCCCTTCTAAACAGAGTGATACTTCGATTCTCTGACCCAGGATATTTCGATAGGTAAAACAAGCTTCAAAGCGTTCAAAGAAAAGAAGTTCATCCCTGATTGTGGAAGTGGGGGGTTTTCGCTTTCTCTATATACCCATCGAACGATACGGTCGCCCACATTCGCAATTACCTAGTACCACATACGGACACACCAGAGAACCTCTCTACAGTACCGGATCCACTTCCGTCCGGTAGAAACGGAACCACCCATGCAGATGCACACGGTCTGTGTGTCAAGAACACTTAATCATTTAAAGGGCGAAAAGGGTGCTGAGCCCTTCTGTGGCTCCTCAGTATAACCACCAACGAAGCGTTCTCTGTGCCTCCATCCAGGCACTTCGCTGTTGGGCTCGCTTCGAATTCGCAGTAAGCGACTCGGAATCTGCGCCAACGGCACAGGGAACAATTGTAATTCCTCCCGTGCTTTCTTATCCGTGATATCTTGTGGTGTGTTTACAGAATATTCCATCCGGATTAACTTTCTGAGCCTGCGGTAGGCGCTATGATTAGTAACAGCTCTCTTTGTCCCCACAGCTAGAAAGCTTGACGGGTTTTCTCGTATGCAGGTGCACTCTTTGGGATATATTGGAACGGGCGAGACTGAAACTCTCGGTCTTTCTTGCGAATTTCAGCCACGGCTCAAGCTAAAGTCTCCAAAATGGAATCGTAAAAAAAAAGCCCACTTTCGAAAAGCACAGACCAATTGGAACGCTTGATTTCTTTTCAATCTTCTTGGGGGGATGGGGTGGTGATTCCTTTTCCCTTCTGACGGGCAGCAGGTATGGCGTATGGCTATATTACCCGTCGCATATAGATGGGTCATAGCAGTGAAACAGCTCTGCAATAACCTTAATCGGACGCTGATACGAACCGGCCGGATTTTTTTTCCTCGTTAGGGTTTCTTTCTCTCTTCTGTCTGGCGGAATTTATCCACCAAAGCTTATCTGACCATCCGGTGGTATAAGACAAAGAGAAAATCTCTGTTGCTTTGTTAGGCTGGTTGATACGAGAATTTGCAACTTTCCGGTTAGTTCAGTAAGTAAGTACTCAAGTGGTTGCTTAGTACCACTATCAGTTGGTATTCTAGAATATCTTGCGGTTTACCTAATCGCCAGAAGTACTCGTGCCCAAGGTCTCAGAGAGATTTATGGGTCAATCCCGAGTTTCTTCCCCTGCAATTGATACCATTATACTTCACAGCGCCGAAATTCCGCCTCTTAATACACATATCGGGAGACCGGCACCGTCATTCAAGGTGTCGACGCAGGGCAATATCGCTGGGGTCGAGGATAATCGCATTTAACCAATTCAAGCATGGGGAATACTGATTAAGATTAATATCAACAACGTTGGAAGGGAAAAAAGGGAAATACCCACAATAGCTGGGTATCTCATGCTCACGGTGCAGCTGTGATTATGTAACTACGGGGTTTCGTGTTACTCTGCCCGTTTGGGAAACCCGTCGGCTCTTCGTTAAACTCGGATCCTGGACCTTTTTGGGTAAAACGTGGCTAGACAAATCTCGTATTTCGATATCCGGATTTGAAGAAATTGCTACTTCGTAGTCAATAATTGTCGACGTTGAATCGGGGCTCTTAGTTTGTAAGCGTGGGAGTTGTCATGGATCAAGGATCAGTGGCCGAGCATGGGTCCCGCGATTCTCTGCATGCGAACAAGGGAAAAAAAAAAAAAAAAAAAAAGTTTGTCACGAAAAACCTCACTGTGGATGTTCAACTGACCACACAAAATGGACAACTTCAAATCCCATTCGATACCCTTCCAATCGCCCGTCTTCACGCTAGCGGCTCACCCTTCGGAGCCGCTATTCACCGCCGGCCTCCTTTCAGGTCACGTATACACGTACACATGGCCCAAAGAAGCCCCATCCGACAATGAAGACGGATCCGAAAATGGCCTTCCTGGTGGATACAAAGTCGCCTGGAAAACCCGACGACATAAGGGCAGCTGTCGAAGCGCAGCGTATAGCAATGACGGCCAAGGTACGCTCTGATATATTTATATATATATAGCTTTTCATTGATGCCATATTCTGTTGAAAGATGTCAATGCCCGCCAGGAAGATGGTATTTGAATCGCAAATGCTAAGATTAAATCCCGACTAGTACTCTACACCGTCGGTACGGACTCCCTGATAAAATGCGCTTCAACTAGCACCGGACAGGTCATCTCGAAGGCTCTAGTCCCGTCCTCCGACTCATCGGATTCTCCGACTCACATCTACCCATTAAACCCTCACCACTTGCTGCTGGGTACAGACTCCGGCACAATCCACCTCTACGACACTAGAACCTCTCTCACTACAAAGCCACTGATAACGTGGGAATCAATCCACGATGATTACATATCTTCCATCTCCGCTCTCCCACCAACCACCGAAAGCACTTCAAACATGCCAAAGCAGTTTGTTGCAACCGGAGACTCAACGTTATCCTACCTCGACGTGAGGAAGGGCTTGGTTCAGAAGTCAGATGATCAAGAAAACGAAACATTATCGTCGTGCGTCGTCTCCGGTGTCGGGAAAGGGGGTAGATCTACACGTGCATACGTGGGAATGGGCGATGGTATAATCCACGCCTTCGAACGTGGGGTTTGGGGTGATATGTGTGAGAGAGTAAAGATCGGAGGGAAGGGAGATGATGTCGATTGTATTCAAGAGTACGTTCAAGAAGGGGATCCAGAAGTTTCCAAGGGAAGGTGCATCGTCGCTGGATGTGGAGATGGAACAGTCAAAGTCGTGAGACTGGGCGGGAATAGAGTGGTTAGGGTATTTGAACACGGTGTAGGAGAGGCCGCCGAGGAAGAAGGGGTCACGACAATCAAGTTTGACTGCGACGGAGCAATGATGACTGCCGGTGGAAGTGTCGTGAAAATCTGGTATCAGGACGATGGGGGCACCCAAGACAACGAGGAAGAGGGAAGTGATAGCGATAGCGATAAGCAAGAGAAAGAGGATGATTCAGAGGATGGTTCAGATAGTGACTCGAATGACTCGGACAAGCCTCTTCCAAAGGTCAAGGGCAGGAGGTTTGAAGCAGATTCCGACGACAGCGACGAACCTGGTAGCTCGAAGAGCAGCCAACGCCGAAAGAAAAAGAGAAAGAATAAGCATCAAGAAGCTGGTCTTAAAAAGTCGTTGTTTAGCGGGCTCGATTGATTTTCATTCAGTGTACGATATTAAGGAGCAATGCAGAATTGGCGACCGTGGATCTTAAACGCTATCATATCTTTGCCCCTTCACCTTTAACCAACAGCTCCCCCATTGAACCTAACCTAATATCCCACCCTTCACCCTCCCGCCGAACCCTACAAATCTCAACCTCGTAATCCTCATACGGAGTTATCGTACGATCAAACAGTTCCCCTCTATAGGATATTCCTACCTCCGTCTTCGGCACATATAGTTGACCCCACCCCATCACGAAATCCACATACTCCAACCCTTCCAGCCCTTCCACGGGCTCACCGGGCACTGTTGGTAAGCTTGCCGTATAAGACTTCCGAGGAGGATTGTTTCGGAACCCACCCACGACCAGACCGTCGACCACTCTGCGCAGCACCGCCGGCCCGATGGTACACCTCCAAAACTGGTCAAGATGTTTCCAAGTCTCCCGGGGCTCACATCCGTCTTCGCCTTCCGATCTGAACCTCCACGGAACAGTCGCCCTTCTTAACTTCGGAAACTCCGCCAGAAACCCGTACCCGCGAATAGAGTGGTCGTACTCCGGCTGAGAAACAAGGAACCTGGCCGTTTCCAGACGGAATTCCTGCACATTCGGAAATCGATGCGCATGGGGGATCGGATCCACGGAGACGCACCAGTCCGTGAGGATGTGAAGATCCGTCACGGTGGGAAACACAGGCCGGTTCCCAGCCGCTACGCTCAAATCCTTGGTTCGATATGTCAACTTTTTCAAAGAATTGGTCCAGTGGCGGTATAAGACCGGCGGGGTCAACCCTGGGTGCTCGTACTCAGTTGTGTCTTTATTCCACGGCAAATGTCTGTCGACGTTTGTTTCGAGGATGTAGTACATCGTGAGCTCTTCAAGCGCTGGGGGGAAAGGAGTCGTGACCAAGAAGTCCACGTCGTCTTCGGATGTCGCTCTACCCATCGCGAATACAAGCGCCTCGCGGCTGATCTCCTCGTCGCTGGGATCCAATCCTCCGCTAAGCCCCTCCTCTTTATAGTCCCAATTCAAACTTATGCCTTGTATGGATAGGTACTGAAGTTTTTCAAACCAAGGGTATTCTGACACCGCGGTGAGGATGGCGGTGGGGAACCACCAATAATATCTTCCGTACCGCACCTGGTAGAAGATGCGGATACCTCTGATATTAGGAAATATGTGTAGATTCGAGCA
The DNA here is from genome assembly GCA_036971165.1 of Arthrobotrys iridis. Classification (NCBI taxonomy): domain Eukaryota; kingdom Fungi; phylum Ascomycota; class Orbiliomycetes; order Orbiliales; family Orbiliaceae; genus Arthrobotrys; species Arthrobotrys iridis. The sequence continues at coordinate 2,065,895 of JAJTTS010000006.1, forward strand.
AAAGAATTGGGCGTCGTCGAACATTTTTAGATACCGGCCGTTGTAAGGCCGCACCATGGGATGCGAAAACACTACATTTCTTTTCATTTTTATTTTATTTTATTTGTCAAAGTCAGTCGTCCTCCGCAGAAGCAGCCGGATGGTACACTGCAGATATGCATTTGTATACATATGTGGTATATACCAGTATAGATAAGAAACCTACCGAACACTGGACGTAAGCTCACTAAGCCTACCACCCTCCGCAAACGCCGCTATGGCCTCTTCGGAAAGCTTGATGGTACGAAATAGCAGCGGAAGCGCGATCTGACGGTGGGATCTAGAACAGCATGAGACACTGCGCAGGCTATTGAGGCTGAGGAGCCTGTAAATTGACTGCCAGATCTCAACCGGGACTCGAGCTACCACCTCGTTTGGAAACCCTTCCGTGGGATGTGTCGGGGTATCACACATTATCAATTTGTACTTAAGCTTATGGGATCAAAAATGGGTCGGCTCGTTGCGTGTGGTATTTTTTTTCTCTATCCGGGACATTCAAGACCAATGGTTAGTCTCGCTATGTTACCAAAGGAGGGGTTTATACGTTGGTTCTAACTTCAAAAAAAAACCCCCCCTAGCTGGGGACTTGAAGAAGGCTAGTTCACTCTTTATATACTCGGGCTCAGCTGATCCCGCGGTCAAGTCTTGGTGGTTTGACTGTGAGCGTTTAATCGATATGCATATGCAAGACCTCTGGTCAAGCGACCCCACAGTTCTTCGGCTCGTGTGCATGCAAGCCTAGAATGGCACTTACACACACCTATAAATTTAACGCATATATAAAGACTTACCTATCTCCCATGAAGCCAAATTGGGACGTCCTAGAAAATGAAAATAACAAAAAAACAAACAAAATATTTGCCGGGATCATATCTCTAGTATCGCGGTTTGATTGTCAGTCTGACTGACTATACATATAAGTACAGTCGACTGCATATCAAATCAGATAGAGTTACCAAGCTAATCTATAATATGATGCGGCAGTGACGTCGTCGCGCAGCCGCGTCGAAATATTAGTCCGCTAGCTAACTCAGACTCTTTTCATAGTATACAAAACACACACACGATATATGAAGCTTCGAAACATGTAAACACTTAGTATACTGGAACCAAAGACCAAAGCATCCTACAAGACCCTCCACCATTATTACAATTTTATAAAATTTCACTTCCAAGTCACAGTACCCTAAATTGCTACGGTAGGCATTGTTGTTGTAGAGAGAAAAGATCCCCACAATGCCCTACAATTTGGAACAAGAAATCCGCCAATGTGAAGAGGACTCTGTCGACGACGGCGCAAGCCTCTACCCCGTCTTCTGCACGGTCGAATTATCCACCGAAGTAGGTATTCCTATGCCTATATACATCTCCAAATTCGCACTCCCCAAATACGTTTTTAGATTATATATACGCTAACACCCATATGTCTCTAGGACATAAAATCCCTAATCTTAGCCATGCACGTGGACACCGATGTCTGGAAATCCCAATACGTCTTTTTAGATACCTTAAACAGCACCCCGGCTGTTCTCCCCACGATAACCCACGCAGCCCGTCACCCGTCGCCGCCGTTGATGTCTCCATTCTCAACCTCCCGGACCCTCGAGACTTCCACAACTACTTCAACCCGACAAGTCGGGCCGTGAAGCCGGAAACTTCACAAACTTTGTGTTTTTGATAGTGACCCCGCGGACCCTTTCGGAGCCTCCAGAGCCAGTTATCGTGTGCAGCGATGCGCTGGATTATTATGAATCACCGGATGACCCACCGGTGTTGAAGACGCAAGAGATGCCTTTCATAGAAGCCGTCGTGAATTTTGACGCATAAGAGTACTGCGTAGGTTGCATTTCCTAGTACGGCGAAGATAGTGTGATGAACCAGCAACCGCCTGCGATTATATCGGATATCGAATACGGTTCCGGAGGAATGAGGGGTAAGATCGCGAGTGGTGCCCAGATGCGGGAGAATCGGTTCATCGCGATCAGGAAATGGGAGGAGCTTCAAAGGAAGGAAGGGGAGGAGGATGGTTGCAGGGCGAGAGTTGAAAGGGTAACATATAAAGACGAATGATAGCCAGTGTGACGGTGTCGAAATTAAACAAAAAACAAAAAAAATATCACGTCTTCTTCTCTCCGTCGTGAACGTTATAGCCACGAGCCACTCCCTTTCTCCCCTCTTCAACTATCGCACCTTCATCACCCCTCCACACGTCATTCCCCTGTTCGTCATACTCCACCTCCGCAAAATCACTGCCGAGTCCCTTCCACCCCCTCTTCTGCTGTAGATACTCCGCCGCGGGTGAAATTTGGTTATTAATCATAACTGTCAAGCCCTTCTCTTTCTGCGTCGTCATGAGCGCTGTGCTGGTATCCCCATCCGAGCCGGAAGCCTCGAGAAGGCTCGTCCTGGCGGCCTTCATGGGTTTCGCACTGGAAATATACCGTCCGGTTCTAAAATCGAACACCGGTTCCTCACTCTCCTCATCGCTTTCTCCATCTTTTCTATCATCCTGCAAGGCCTTATACTCCTCTACCTTCGTTTTGAAAGCTTCCCAATCCCCTCTCCACCCGTCGACACCCACGCCCTCCCCACCGTCCAGAGCAGCGGTAACCTCCCACGGCGTCACCACAACCCTCCACATCTCACGTCTCTCATCGACGATGGATGACTCCCAACAGCCTACCACGATCCAAACCTCCACTTCCGCGAAGTTCGCCAGTTTTGCAGCGTTGAGTTTCCCCACGGTGACCAGGTAGCTCTTCTTATGGTGTTTTGCCAGAAGGGTCTGTAGAGTTTTTATCGTTGATAGGTAATTATTCGACGAGAGTGTGTTGATAAGGATTCCGAATATTCCAGACGCACGGATATGCGATAGAAGGGCGTACCGGCGCATAAGAAGCCGGGAGGAGGCGCTCGAAGACAAGGTGTTCGTCTTTGGATCGAAAATCTGTAGCGACGTAGAAGAAGTGAGCGTTGATAGCGTGAGTATCAGAGAAGTGAGGGGTTGGTCGATATGGAGGATGTGGTAGGTTGATATGTTGTCCGTGGAGGGACAGGTACGGTTCGGTATCGGCGAGGAAGGGTTGTGGATGACTGATGTTGCGAAAAGGGATGTGTAGCCCTGCGAGGTGAGTGATTCGTAGATTATTGGGACGTGCGAAGAATACGGCAGCGAGGATGTTATTATCACCGGGGTGGATTTATCGGGGAACTCGGAGATGAAGGAGGATATTAACGCCTGAAGATCAAGCGGAAGAGTCGTGAAGACGTGAAGAACGGGCAGACGGTTCGTTCTGGAGATTTTACACCCACATCAGCATTTGAAGTCTCTGAATCTCATAAAAGGGAAGACCTACGGCGAAAGACACGCCCTGCCGTAGTGAACAATACAATCTGCTTCCGCATGCTCGGCACCGACTTCATCGACACAGCAGGATCCGTAGGATGTATCAGCCAGGATATAAACCTTTCTCTCCTTCTTGCCGTCTTTTATCTCTAGATTCTCGATAGCATGTTCGATAGTCCCCCTCCTCAGCCCGTCTTGCAGAGTTTTTTCGACTTGTGTGCTGTCCCGGAGCAGTTCGTCCGGGAATTGTAGAGTGACTCTGGAGTAATGGTTCGAGAGGATCCAATCTATCGTCCTGTCGGTTTCATAGATCGTTCGGATTTCGTCCGACGAGCGGGTGGTGTTTTCGACCTGGACGGCCGCGGGTTCGTAGTCCGGATTCGTCGAGAGCACCGGCGCAGCGGTTGGTTCGGGCTGTGTCATGTCGGATCCAATCGACTCAGTTTCAGCGGTATTAAATCCGTCGCTGTTGTGGCTGATACCGTGGAGGTTGAATGTACATGAAATATAGTAGAGGTGAAAAGTTGAAAGTTGAAAGTCCGAATGTGGGCTTTGGCGGGGCAGTTTGTTTGGCGGGGCAAATTCTTAGTAGGCAAATTCTCCGACTGGCCGAGACCAAACCCACTTGTAATGGTCTCCATTAATCAGTCGGCTGCTCATGCATTGAGCATCCATTTTCCAGCCCCAAAGAATGATATAAAAACATAGGGGGCAAGAACCCAATCTATCTATTGTACAGTCGCTGTATATGCATGATCATGAATTTATGAAATGACCGTGTGAACTCCAGAACTCATGCGCCATAAAAATCATCCGTTCCAATCCAATATAATGTCTTCACCCAACCCCAAACAGCGTCTGAATCCGACGCAAATATCTTCGTCCCATAACAAAAGTTCCGAAGGAGGGCGTTACTTCCTCCTAATCAACGGCGTCGCATCCGCCTTGCGATCAGCTCGAGGCGTCGGCGCCCACCTGTACCTCAAATCCGTCTTCTCCGACTTCCCGAAAACACTTTCACCCTTCCCCGTCCCAATCTTCCCCAGTAACCCTTTCGCAGCGGGAGTCATATTCCCCAAAGTTCTCAACCTCTTTGCCGTCCCCACCGGTGTGCCAGCCACACTGCCCCCGGGGGTCCCCGGGATCAACATCTTCGCGGAGGCGCGTTTCGACTTGGCAACTTTATCCACCATTTTGTGCAAGGTTCTTTCCCTCCGCGGCTGCTCGTTGATTTTGAACGGAGACGGCGAGGCTTCAACGCTGGGCAGAAGGTCGTCGATTGTTCCCCAAGTCATCGGCGGCAGCCCCAGTTCTGACGGCGACGGTGACGGCGCATCATCAACAAATGAGTAGCCATTGACCCTGGGAGTTGCATTAACACCAACGACCGAAGCATCTGACCCCGAATACCGCGGCTTCCCTGCAATAGCATCTCTAATCGCAGACATCGACGGCGAAGGCGGCACGGTACTGACCTCCCTGGGCGGCGGCATCCGCGTGTTCCCATGGGATATACTCTTCGGCGCGGCCCTGGACTCCGTGTTCGTAGCCGGGTTCAGATCCGGATCTAGCATTTCATCGTCCAGATTCGCAGGCGTAAACATCAGTCCGTTCCTCGGGTTGACCTTCCACGTCTCCGGCATGGCGGGTCTATCGTCCTGGTACTGCAACAGCTTCGTCTTGTCCACCCCATCCCTTTCCTCTCTCTCCTTGAGCAACTTTTTTCTTTCCCTTTCCGCGATCACCGAGGGTTTTGAAATCTTATTGCCCCTCCAGAGCCAGCCGTACTCGTCCCGTTTTTTTTGGTTCTGGTCGTCCAGCAGGTCGTTGAAGCTCGCGTTATCCTCGGATGTGTATTTCGACTGGAACCCATCCAATGATAATTTATCCTCATAGATCTTCCTCATCGGGTTCGAACTCGAGCTCGCCGTGGTGATAACACTCATATCATCGCGCGTGGTCATCGGGGTATCGAATCCGCGGGCCGAGGGCGTCGCTCCCAGGGATCGTAATGAAGGCGTGCTGTGTCTGTGTTTCATCGACCGCGACGAAGAGGAGGTCATGACTTCGGAGAGCTTTCGGCCGGCGGATGCAATCCATGCTTTGTCGTTGGAGGCTAGGGCGTCCAGGTATTCTTCCTGGTGCTTTGCTTCGGCCAGACCGGGGAAGAAGTCGCGGGCTATGATGTCGGACTATTTCGCGGCTGTATGTTAGTACAATAAATATGTATATATACACAAGTAGAGAGAAAGCGAGCGAAGGAGACGTACGATGGCAGCGGTGTAGCTATCTTCGTCAAGGACCTTTGGCGGCCGTTTGATGCGCTTCACAGGCGGCGGCGGCATGAGTTCCGTGTCTGTGGACCGACGGATGAGCGCCTGGCTCTGACCAGAGGCGGAAGAAGCGTAGTCGGCCATTCTCGTGTCTTCGTTTCCTAGCGTGGGCACCCTTGAAGCTCGATAATGTCGATGTTTAGTGATTTCGATGGTTGTTTGAGGATGATGAAGAAAAGAAGAAGGAAGAGAGCAGCGGGAATGACTAAGTTGATTGATTGCCTTGTCCTGTATTAGGTTAGGTTTTGGATGAGCAACCCAAACGCCACTTTCTTCTTCCTAAAACATCCCACCTTCGAACTCCACCACCTTCAAATCAACTCCTCTGTTCTCGGCATCACGAGGCATCGCGACGGGCATACCCTCAGCAGCAGCAGCAGCTGGGAAGAAATATCAGATGCACCTGGCCGGCATGAACAATCGGTTAGTCCCTTCCCTTCCTAGCTCAAAACCTCAGTTATACTAAACCTTCCTTTTTTTTTTTCTCAATTCAGAAGAAATCCGGAGTCCAGCTACTCATGTTAACATCAATTGCCCTATCGACACCTCGAACCAAGCGCCGGACGGGATACCTCCTGTCGCACAAGCTCCAAAAAATGAGGTTCACACGGAGCCTTCTCCTTAGGAATGCATTCCACTGTACGTACATCCTTTTTAAACAAACAAGCTACCATAAACCAAAAAACTCACCCACTGACAAAACCTACATTTCAAGACAATGGAGACAATACCCTCTTCAACCTCTGGGACTCCTGCCCGGGCGTCCCATACAAACACAGCTACCTGATCCGCCTACTCGAAACCATGACGTCAAAAGAGTACTCCGACTACCCGGCCATAACCGAACGACCCGACTACGGCGTCAGGGAATCGACCACTTACAGCTACCGAAAGCTCGGGACGGACGTTTTCTCCACCAGGGAGGACATGCTGAAGGTCGATGAGATCAGACGGATGATGATGGCCGAGGAGGTCCAGAGGGGTTATAGCATCGGGTTGGTAGCTGATAGAAGCTATGAGTTTGTAGGTGGGCTTCGTGGTTTTTATTCCGATGCGACATAAACGCTACCGACTTTTTGATACATATTCATTCACGGGGATTGATTGATATCCGTATTTGATATTGGCTAATGCAGTAGTGTCTATCGTGGTATCAGTCAACCTCCTCAGTCTCTTCTCCATCGGCCTTCGTCCCGTCTTGATCTCCAATACCTCAAAGGCGCAGGAAATCGCTAGGCTCATGGAAACCGCCAAAACGCCCTTCCTGATCCCCCCGTCGACCTCTTTGGACCAACCCCTCCTCCAGGAACTCAAACGGGACAATCCAACCTACCACATTTGGGCTAACGAGCGTTTAAAATCACGAAGTCACACCCCTCCGATGCGCGAGAACAAGCTGGCGCAGGAGTACCACCTCCCCACACCGTTGATGAAACAGGGCACTATTCTATTCACCTCCGGCACCACTGGAAATCCTGTACGCTCCCTCTTCCATATCCCACATCCTCCGTACTCTTCTTGTTCTTCTTCTTCTTCTTCTTCTTTCTAACAAGTACCTCTTATATAAAAAAAGAAAGCAGTCTTCACCGACATCCCCTCCATCAGCCGACAATGCTCCGGCCTGCGCACCCTCTGGGAATACTCCGCAGACGACCGAATCCTTCACTGCCTTCCAAACCACCACATCCACGGCCTCGTAAACGCGCTGCTAACCCCTCTATCCTCCGGCAGCGCCGTAGAATTCATCACCCAACCGTTCAACCCCCACAAAATCCTCTCCAGGATATGTCACCCGCCGTCCGTCGATTTCCCACCGATAACAATGTTCCACGGCGTTCCGACGATGTACTCATCCTTCATATCAGCGTACGAGTCCTCCCCGCCGGAGACGCAGGAAGAGATCAAAACGGGCCTCAGGGGGCTCCGCGTGGCCGTCTGCGGATCCGCAGCGTTACCAGTCCCCGTTGCTAAGAAATGGGAGGAAATAACCGGATCGATACCGCTGGAGCGGTACGGGATGACGGAGACCGGGATGGTTTTATCGAACACTTTGGACCCGGGACTTAGAAGGTTAGGATCGGTGGGGTACCCGACGCCGCACGTTCACGTACACCTGCTGGACCCGGACGATCGGTTGATAATGGTCCCGGAGGTCCCCGGGAGGCTGGTGGTGCGGTGGCACGCGGAGAGCCAGCTGTTTCACAAGTACTGGAACGACGTCAGGGCGACGAACCGGGTCAGGGTGAAACCCACGCAGGTTGCGGCCCACGCGATCGAAAAGATAGAGAACGGGAAGGTAACGATCAAGCAGACCGGGAATAGGCAGCTCAAACGCCTTTTCAAGAAGAGATTGCAGGATCATTGGTTCAGGACCGGGGATATGGCGGTCAGAGGCGTCGATGGGGAGTATTACATGCTCGGCAGGGAGAGCGTCGATGGTNAAAAAAAAAAAAAAAACACATCAGCTTTTTTTTAAATGGGGAGTAATTGACTAACTGACGACGGGGTTTGAAAAAAAAACAGTAATGAAGGTAGCAGGCCATTTGGTCTCATCCCTCGAAATTGAGCGAGAGATCTTGAGTCTCCCGGAAATCTCAGAAGTCGCCGTCGTCGCCGTCAAGAACGAGAAAGTGGGACACATCCCGCAGGCGATCATAGTATTGAAACCGGAGTTCGCGGAGAGGTACAAAAATGATGATGATGATGGGGCGGAGTATAAGAGGCGATTGACGGAGAGTCTGAGGAAACGGATGAGGGAGAGGCTGAGCGAGGAAAAGCTGCCGCGGAAGTGGATCGTGACGGATGCGATACCGAGGAATGCGATGGGGAAGGTGAATAAGAAGGAGCTGTTGGCGGATCCGACGCTCTTCCCACAGAGGAAGGATGTAAACAGTGATCATGAGGGTGCTTCCGAGAACTCCAGCGTAGATGACACTGAGGGGGGAGAGTCCGAGAACTCCAACATTGTTGGCACTGAGGAAGGCGAGCCGAAGGTAAAGGAGTAGAAGGCCCAGTCTCTCTGTATATATATCTTATCTGTACATAAAACATCAATCTTCAAGTGTATCATAATTTTATACGACTCGATTTCTAGAAGACCATCCATTCTTCCAATACAAGGTTATCATTCCTCAACCATTACAGTCTACCCTGAACCTCTATAATCAAACCTATCCTCAAAAGCACCGCATATACCATACCTACTCAAACAAAAAGACCCTCAAAAAACCCCAGTCTGTAAAACAAAAGAAAGCGAAAAAGAAAAGAAAAAATTATGTATAAAAATCACCACATAAACCTCATCACGCCATCCGTACCCGCCCACCTAAACTCCCTCTCCAAAAACACCTTGATAGTGGCCGCGTGCACGGCCAAGAACACCGCCATCTCCATCCAGACTCTCAAATCCACTCCTCCGACTCTATTCCTCCTCCACCATCCCTTATCCTCATTTTTCGGATCTCCGATCCCGATGTGCATCCTCCACATCACCCAGGGGACGACAAAGTACCGAAACTCCACGAGCGGGGCGAATACTAGCGTTCCGGCCGTTGCAGCTAAGAAGGCTAGTAGAAAGGTGACCGTGTGGGTGGAGTACACCACCGCCGAGCTCTGCGGGTTGACAGCTTTGGCAGCTGGCGGGAGGGCGGGTTGCTTGACACCGATCTGGCGGTAGACGAAGAAGCTAGAGAGGAGATAGAGGGGGATCCCTGCGTACTTGGCCTGCGGGTGGGAGAGGATCGTCCGGCGCCAGATGTAAAAGACATAGTGCCTGTTGTCGGCGAGCATGAAGGGATGGGTGTACGTGTACTGATGGACCGCGCCGGCGATCAACAAGGTGGCGGTGACGGTGCTCAGGGCCTTCAACGGAGAGCCCAAGAGGGACTTGACGGTGGTGACGAGCAATCTGATCGGATTCGTGATGAACACAAAGGGAGTGCTGAGGATGGTGAATAGGGAAAAGTAGAAGAGTTGGACGGGGTGGAAGGTGCTGACATGGTTGGTCTTGTCACCGAGGGCGATGGAGCCGTTCCAGTAGATAAAGATGCCGAAGAGGCCGAGGACGTAGATGAAAGGCTCGATGGCGATGAGGACCGGGGAGAGGTTGTTGTAACCGGAGATTACGATTGAGAGAAGAGATTTGAAGTAGTCCGAGACGTCGGCGTGGGTGAGGGAGGGATCGTACATGCCACCGAAGCCCGCGCGGCCGAGGATTGCGGTGAGGGAGAGAGGTTGGTGGTGTAGCAGGGAGGAGGGCGCCGGGGGGTGGAGGCGCTTGAGGATGCGGATGGCGGAGAGCAGGAGGAGGAAGACTGTCCAGAGGATGTTTGTCTGGCGGAAGAGCAGAGATATCAAGGACCACTATATAGATATATATATCAATATCTTTTAGCGATCTTTTCAAGAATCATACTAGAAGGTGGAGAGATTTCCAAGGAAGAATATATATATATATGACTTACACCGGCGCTGGTCCAGGGTGAGTATTGCAAGAAGCTGCGGTAGGCAAAGAGCACAAAGACGGTGGACCAGATGTCCGTGTAGAAGAGGCTGTTGAAGAAATACAGCAGAGGGAACAAGGCCACGTTCATGGCAGTCTGGGCGGCGGCGGCCTCATGATTCATACGCTCCTCGACGACATCGAGCCTCGGGACCGGTTCTTTTGGTGCGAGACCCGGGGGCAATTCGGTCCTCCTCCTGGCCTTCTCGACTTCCTTGGGGTCGGCCAAGGAGCCACCGGGACCGGGGCCTGCGACGACGACGACGGGGATCGGTGGAGGGGTGACCTGATGGTAAGGCGAATGGATGCAGAGGGAGATCTCGTAGACGAGCCAGGGAATGAAGATGGAGCCGCCGATGAGGTTCAAGAAACGGAGGGAGACGGTGGAGCAGTGTTCGAGGGAGGCGCTAGTGAAGTTTGCAGTGGAGCCGGGCTTTGTCTCCCAAACCGAGGAGGAGGATGAGGAGAAGGCCAAGATATTCTGGATGATGAAGCGGTAGACGGGGAGGATGGTCTGGACGAAGCCGACGTAGACGTAGGACAGTAGATATCTACATGTTCACCCCCCAAAAAAACAGTCAGCGATAGAAGTACCTCCAAATGATTAAATCAACGATGATGATGATAATGATAAAGGAGAAGAAAAGGAGAGAGAGAACGTACAGTCCCGGCGGGGTGGTGATCTTGTCGTCCCAGTCCTTAAAGTGCATCAGGCAGTAGCGCTGTGCCTGGGGGATGTGGAAGACTTCATCCTTATCCACCAGCAGTCAGCCAGCCCGCTATTACAACCAACATTACACCATCTTTTT